>OY986436.1:142242179-142772621 GCA_963920525.1 Dichetophora obliterata | reverse complement strand
ATTTCATTTTCATTTCATTTTCATTTCATTTTCATTTCATTTTCATTTCATTTTCATTTCATTTTCATTTCATTTTCATTTCATTTTCATTTCATTTTCATTTCATTTTCATTTCATTTTCATTTCATTTTCATTTCATTTTCATTTCATTTTCATTTCATTTTCATTTCATTTTCATTTCATTGTCATTTCATTTTCATTTCATTTTCATTTCATTTTCATTTCATTTTCATTTCATTTTCATTTCATTTTCATTTCATTTTCATTTCATTTTCATTTCATTTTCATTTCATTTTCATTTCATTTTCATTTCATTTTCATTTCATTTTCATTTCATTTTCATTTCATTTTCATTTCATTTTCATTTCATTTTCATTTCATTTTCATTTCATTTTCATTTCATTTTCATTTCATTTTCATTTCATTTTCATTTCATTTTCATTTCATTTTCATTTCATTTTCATTTCATTTTCATTTCATTTTCATTTCATTTTCATTTCATTTTCATTTCATTTTCATTTCATTTTCATTTCATTTTCATTTCATTTTCATTTCATTTTCATTTCATTTTCATTTCATTTTCATTTCATTTTCATTTCATTTTCATTTCATTTTCATTTCATTTTCATTTCATTTTCATTTCATTTTCATTTCATTTTCATTTCATTTTCATTTCATTTTCATTTCATTTTCATTTCATTTTCATTTCATTTTCATTTCATTTTCATTTCATTTTCATTTCATTTTCATTTCATTTTCATTTCATTTTCATTTCATTTTCATTTCATTTTCATTTCATTTTCATTTCATTTTCATTTCATTTTCATTTCATTTTCATTTCATTTTCATTTCATTTTCATTTCATTTTCATTTCATTTTCATTTCATTTTCATTTCATTTTCATTTCATTTTCATTTCATTTTCATTTCATTTTCATTTCATTTTCATTTCATTTTCATTTCATTTTCATTTCATTTTCATTTCATTTTCATTTCATTTTCATTTCATTTTCATTTCATTTTCATTTCATTTTCATTTCATTTTCATTTCATTTTCATTTCATTTTCATTTCATTTTCATTTCATTTTCATTTCATTTTCATTTCATTTTCATTTCATTTTCATTTCATTTTCATTTCATTTTCATTTCATTTTCATTTCATTTTCATTTCATTTTCATTTCATTTTCATTTCATTTTCATTTCATTTTCATTTCATTTTCATTTCATTTTCATTTCATTTTCATTTCATTTTCATTTCATTTTCATTTCATTTTCATTTCATTTTCATTTCATTTTCATTTCATTTTCATTTCATTTTCATTTCATTTTCATTTCATTTTCATTTCATTTTCATTTCATTTTCATTTCATTTTCATTTCATTTTCATTTCATTTTCATTTCATTTTCATTTCATTTTCATTTCATTTTCATTTCATTTTCATTTCATTTTCATTTCATTTTCATTTCATTTTCATTTCATTTTCATTTCATTTTCATTTCATTTTCATTTCATTTTCATTTCATTTTCATTTCATTTTCATTTCATTTTCATTTCATTTTCATTTCATTTTCATTTCATTTTCATTTCATTTTCATTTCATTTTCATTTCATTTTCATTTCATTTTCATTTCATTTTCATTTCATTTTCATTTCATTTTCATTTCATTTTCATTTCATTTTCATTTCATTTTCATTTCATTTTCATTTCATTTTCATTTCATTTTCATTTCATTTTCATTTCATTTTCATTTCATTTTCATTTCATTTTCATTTCATTTTCATTTCATTTTCATTTCATTTTCATTTCATTTTCATTTCATTTTCATTTCATTTTCATTTCATTTTCATTTCATTTTCATTTCATTTTCATTTCATTTTCATTTCATTTTCATTTCATTTTCATTTCATTTTCATTTCATTTTCATTTCATTTTCATTTCATTTTCATTTCATTTTCATTTCATTTTCATTTCATTTTCATTTCATTTTCATTTCATTTTCATTTCATTTTCATTTCATTTTCATTTCATTTTCATTTCATTTTCATTTCATTTTCATTTCATTTTCATTTCATTTTCATTTCATTTTCATTTCATTTTCATTTCATTTTCATTTCATTTTCATTTCATTTTCATTTCATTTTCATTTCATTTTCATTTCATTTTCATTTCATTTTCATTTCATTTTCATTTCATTTTCATTTCATTTTCATTTCATTTTCATTTCATTTTCATTTCATTTTCATTTCATTTTCATTTCATTTTCATTTCATTTTCATTTCATTTTCATTTCATTTTCATTTCATTTTCATTTCATTTTCATTTCATTTTCATTTCATTTTCATTTCATTTTCATTTCATTTTCATTTCATTTTCATTTCATTTTCATTTCATTTTCATTTCATTTTCATTTCATTTTCATTTCATTTTCATTTCATTTTCATTTCATTTTCATTTCATTTTCATTTCATTTTCATTTCATTTTCATTTCATTTTCATTTCATTTTCATTTCATTTTCATTTCATTTTCATTTCATTTTCATTTCATTTTCATTTCATTTTCATTTCATTTTCATTTCATTTTCATTTCATTTTCATTTCATTTTCATTTCATTTTCATTTCATTTTCATTTCATTTTCATTTCATTTTCATTTCATTTTCATTTCATTTTCATTTCATTTTCATTTCATTTTCATTTCATTTTCATTTCATTTTCATTTCATTTTCATTTCATTTTCATTTCATTTTCATTTCATTTTCATTTCATTTTCATTTCATTTTCATTTCATTTTCATTTCATTTTCATTTCATTTTCATTTCATTTTCATTTCATTTTCATTTCATTTTCATTTCATTTTCATTTCATTTTCATTTCATTTTCATTTCATTTTCATTTCATTTTCATTTCATTTTCATTTCATTTTCATTTCATTTTCATTTCATTTTCATTTCATTTTCATTTCATTTTCATTTCATTTTCATTTCATTTTCATTTCATTTTCATTTCATTTTCATTTCATTTTCATTTCATTTTCATTTCATTTTCATTTCATTTTCATTTCATTTTCATTTCATTTTCATTTCATTTTCATTTCATTTTCATTTCATTTTCATTTCATTTTCATTTCATTTTCATTTCATTTTCATTTCATTTTCATTTCATTTTCATTTCATTTTCATTTCATTTTCATTTCATTTTCATTTCATTTTCATTTCATTTTCATTTCATTTTCATTTCATTTTCATTTCATTTTCATTTCATTTTCATTTCATTTTCATTTCATTTTCATTTCATTTTCATTTCATTTTCATTTCATTTTCATTTCATTTTCATTTCATTTTCATTTCATTTTCATTTCATTTTCATTTCATTTTCATTTCATTTTCATTTCATTTTCATTTCATTTTCATTTCATTTTCATTTCATTTTCATTTCATTTTCATTTCATTTTCATTTCATTTTCATTTCATTTTCATTTCATTTTCATTTCATTTTCATTTCATTTTCATTTCATTTTCATTTCATTTTCATTTCATTTTCATTTCATTTTCATTTCATTTTCATTTCATTTTCATTTCATTTTCATTTCATTTTCATTTCATTTTCATTTCATTTTCATTTCATTTTCATTTCATTTTCATTTCATTTTCATTTCATTTTCATTTCATTTTCATTTCATTTTCATTTCATTTTCATTTCATTTTCATTTCATTTTCATTTCATTTTCATTTCATTTTCATTTCATTTTCATTTCATTTTCATTTCATTTTCATTTCATTTTCATTTCATTTTCATTTCATTTTCATTTCATTTTCATTTCATTTTCATTTCATTTTCATTTCATTTTCATTTCATTTTCATTTCATTTTCATTTCATTTTCATTTCATTTTCATTTCATTTTCATTTCATTTTCATTTCATTTTCATTTCATTTTCATTTCATTTTCATTTCATTTTCATTTCATTTTCATTTCATTTTCATTTCATTTTCATTTCATTTTCATTTCATTTTCATTTCATTTTCATTTCATTTTCATTTCATTTTCATTTCATTTTCATTTCATTTTCATTTCATTTTCATTTCATTTTCATTTCATTTTCATTTCATTTTCATTTCATTTTCATTTCATTTTCATTTCATTTTCATTTCATTTTCATTTCATTTTCATTTCATTTTCATTTCATTTTCATTTCATTTTCATTTCATTTTCATTTCATTTTCATTTCATTTTCATTTCATTTTCATTTCATTTTCATTTCATTTTCATTTCATTTTCATTTCATTTTCATTTCATTTTCATTTCATTTTCATTTCATTTTCATTTCATTTTCATTTCATTTTCATTTCATTTTCATTTCATTTTCATTTCATTTTCATTTCATTTTCATTTCATTTTCATTTCATTTTCATTTCATTTTCATTTCATTTTCATTTCATTTTCATTTCATTTTCATTTCATTTTCATTTCATTTTCATTTCATTTTCATTTCATTTTCATTTCATTTTCATTTCATTTTCATTTCATTTTCATTTCATTTTCATTTCATTTTCATTTCATTTTCATTTCATTTTCATTTCATTTTCATTTCATTTTCATTTCATTTTCATTTCATTTTCATTTCATTTTCATTTCATTTTCATTTCATTTTCATTTCATTTTCATTTCATTTTCATTTCATTTTCATTTCATTTTCATTTCATTTTCATTTCATTTTCATTTCATTTTCATTTCATTTTCATTTCATTTTCATTTCATTTTCATTTCATTTTCATTTCATTTTCATTTCATTTTCATTTCATTTTCATTTCATTTTCATTTCATTTTCATTTCATTTTCATTTCATTTTCATTTCATTTTCATTTCATTTTCATTTCATTTTCATTTCATTTTCATTTCATTTTCATTTCATTTTCATTTCATTTTCATTTCATTTTCATTTCATTTTCATTTCATTTTCATTTCATTTTCATTTCATTTTCATTTCATTTTCATTTCATTTTCATTTCATTTTCATTTCATTTTCATTTCATTTTCATTTCATTTTCATTTCATTTTCATTTCATTTTCATTTCATTTTCATTTCATTTTCATTTCATTTTCATTTCATTTTCATTTCATTTTCATTTCATTTTCATTTCATTTTCATTTCATTTTCATTTCATTTTCATTTCATTTTCATTTCATTTTCATTTCATTTTCATTTCATTTTCATTTCATTTTCATTTCATTTTCATTTCATTTTCATTTCATTTTCATTTCATTTTCATTTCATTTTCATTTCATTTTCATTTCATTTTCATTTCATTTTCATTTCATTTTCATTTCATTTTCATTTCATTTTCATTTCATTTTCATTTCATTTTCATTTCATTTTCATTTCATTTTCATTTCATTTTCATTTCATTTTCATTTCATTTTCATTTCATTTTCATTTCATTTTCATTTCATTTTCATTTCATTTTCATTTCATTTTCATTTCATTTTCATTTCATTTTCATTTCATTTTCATTTCATTTTCATTTCATTTTCATTTCATTTTCATTTCATTTTCATTTCATTTTCATTTCATTTTCATTTCATTTTCATTTCATTTTCATTTCATTTTCATTTCATTTTCATTTCATTTTCATTTCATTTTCATTTCATTTTCATTTCATTTTCATTTCATTTTCATTTCATTTTCATTTCATTTTCATTTCATTTTCATTTCATTTTCATTTCATTTTCATTTCATTTTCATTTCATTTTCATTTCATTTTCATTTCATTTTCATTTCATTTTCATTTCATTTTCATTTCATTTTCATTTCATTTTCATTTCATTTTCATTTCATTTTCATTTCATTTTCATTTCATTTTCATTTCATTTTCATTTCATTTTCATTTCATTTTCATTTCATTTTCATTTCATTTTCATTTCATTTTCATTTCATTTTCATTTCATTTTCATTTCATTTTCATTTCATTTTCATTTCATTTTCATTTCATTTTCATTTCATTTTCATTTCATTTTCATTTCATTTTCATTTCATTTTCATTTCATTTTCATTTCATTTTCATTTCATTTTCATTTCATTTTCATTTCATTTTCATTTCATTTTCATTTCATTTTCATTTCATTTTCATTTCATTTTCATTTCATTTTCATTTCATTTTCATTTCATTTTCATTTCATTTTCATTTCATTTTCATTTCATTTTCATTTCATTTTCATTTCATTTTCATTTCATTTTCATTTCATTTTCATTTCATTTTCATTTCATTTTCATTTCATTTTCATTTCATTTTCATTTCATTTTCATTTCATTTTCATTTCATTTTCATTTCATTTTCATTTCATTTTCATTTCATTTTCATTTCATTTTCATTTCATTTTCATTTCATTTTCATTTCATTTTCATTTCATTTTCATTTCATTTTCATTTCATTTTCATTTCATTTTCATTTCATTTTCATTTCATTTTCATTTCATTTTCATTTCATTTTCATTTCATTTTCATTTCATTTTCATTTCATTTTCATTTCATTTTCATTTCATTTTCATTTCATTTTCATTTCATTTTCATTTCATTTTCATTTCATTTTCATTTCATTTTCATTTCATTTTCATTTCATTTTCATTTCATTTTCATTTCATTTTCATTTCATTTTCATTTCATTTTCATTTCATTTTCATTTCATTTTCATTTCATTTTCATTTCATTTTCATTTCATTTTCATTTCATTTTCATTTCATTTTCATTTCATTTTCATTTCATTTTCATTTCATTTTCATTTCATTTTCATTTCATTTTCATTTCATTTTCATTTCATTTTCATTTCATTTTCATTTCATTTTCATTTCATTTTCATTTCATTTTCATTTCATTTTCATTTCATTTTCATTTCATTTTCATTTCATTTTCATTTCATTTTCATTTCATTTTCATTTCATTTTCATTTCATTTTCATTTCATTTTCATTTCATTTTCATTTCATTTTCATTTCATTTTCATTTCATTTTCATTTCATTTTCATTTCATTTTCATTTCATTTTCATTTCATTTTCATTTCATTTTCATTTCATTTTCATTTCATTTTCATTTCATTTTCATTTCATTTTCATTTCATTTTCATTTCATTTTCATTTCATTTTCATTTCATTTTCATTTCATTTTCATTTCATTTTCATTTCATTTTCATTTCATTTTCATTTCATTTTCATTTCATTTTCATTTCATTTTCATTTCATTTTCATTTCATTTTCATTTCATTTTCATTTCATTTTCATTTCATTTTCATTTCATTTTCATTTCATTTTCATTTCATTTTCATTTCATTTTCATTTCATTTTCATTTCATTTTCATTTCATTTTCATTTCATTTTCATTTCATTTTCATTTCATTTTCATTTCATTTTCATTTCATTTTCATTTCATTTTCATTTCATTTTCATTTCATTTTCATTTCATTTTCATTTCATTTTCATTTCATTTTCATTTCATTTTCATTTCATTTTCATTTCATTTTCATTTCATTTTCATTTCATTTTCATTTCATTTTCATTTCATTTTCATTTCATTTTCATTTCATTTTCATTTCATTTTCATTTCATTTTCATTTCATTTTCATTTCATTTTCATTTCATTTTCATTTCATTTTCATTTCATTTTCATTTCATTTTCATTTCATTTTCATTTCATTTTCATTTCATTTTCATTTCATTTTCATTTCATTTTCATTTCATTTTCATTTCATTTTCATTTCATTTTCATTTCATTTTCATTTCATTTTCATTTCATTTTCATTTCATTTTCATTTCATTTTCATTTCATTTTCATTTCATTTTCATTTCATTTTCATTTCATTTTCATTTCATTTTCATTTCATTTTCATTTCATTTTCATTTCATTTTCATTTCATTTTCATTTCATTTTCATTTCATTTTCATTTCATTTTCATTTCATTTTCATTTCATTTTCATTTCATTTTCATTTCATTTTCATTTCATTTTCATTTCATTTTCATTTCATTTTCATTTCATTTTCATTTCATTTTCATTTCATTTTCATTTCATTTTCATTTCATTTTCATTTCATTTTCATTTCATTTTCATTTCATTTTCATTTCATTTTCATTTCATTTTCATTTCATTTTCATTTCATTTTCATTTCATTTTCATTTCATTTTCATTTCATTTTCATTTCATTTTCATTTCATTTTCATTTCATTTTCATTTCATTTTCATTTCATTTTCATTTCATTTTCATTTCATTTTCATTTCATTTTCATTTCATTTTCATTTCATTTTCATTTCATTTTCATTTCATTTTCATTTCATTTTCATTTCATTTTCATTTCATTTTCATTTCATTTTCATTTCATTTTCATTTCATTTTCATTTCATTTTCATTTCATTTTCATTTCATTTTCATTTCATTTTCATTTCATTTTCATTTCATTTTCATTTCATTTTCATTTCATTTTCATTTCATTTTCATTTCATTTTCATTTCATTTTCATTTCATTTTCATTTCATTTTCATTTCATTTTCATTTCATTTTCATTTCATTTTCATTTCATTTTCATTTCATTTTCATTTCATTTTCATTTCATTTTCATTTCATTTTCATTTCATTTTCATTTCATTTTCATTTCATTTTCATTTCATTTTCATTTCATTTTCATTTCATTTTCATTTCATTTTCATTTCATTTTCATTTCATTTTCATTTCATTTTCATTTCATTTTCATTTCATTTTCATTTCATTTTCATTTCATTTTCATTTCATTTTCATTTCATTTTCATTTCATTTTCATTTCATTTTCATTTCATTTTCATTTCATTTTCATTTCATTTTCATTTCATTTTCATTTCATTTTCATTTCATTTTCATTTCATTTTCATTTCATTTTCATTTCATTTTCATTTCATTTTCATTTCATTTTCATTTCATTTTCATTTCATTTTCATTTCATTTTCATTTCATTTTCATTTCATTTTCATTTCATTTTCATTTCATTTTCATTTCATTTTCATTTCATTTTCATTTCATTTTCATTTCATTTTCATTTCATTTTCATTTCATTTTCATTTCATTTTCATTTCATTTTCATTTCATTTTCATTTCATTTTCATTTCATTTTCATTTCATTTTCATTTCATTTTCATTTCATTTTCATTTCATTTTCATTTCATTTTCATTTCATTTTCATTTCATTTTCATTTCATTTTCATTTCATTTTCATTTCATTTTCATTTCATTTTCATTTCATTTTCATTTCATTTTCATTTCATTTTCATTTCATTTTCATTTCATTTTCATTTCATTTTCATTTCATTTTCATTTCATTTTCATTTCATTTTCATTTCATTTTCATTTCATTTTCATTTCATTTTCATTTCATTTTCATTTCATTTTCATTTCATTTTCATTTCATTTTCATTTCATTTTCATTTCATTTTCATTTCATTTTCATTTCATTTTCATTTCATTTTCATTTCATTTTCATTTCATTTTCATTTCATTTTCATTTCATTTTCATTTCATTTTCATTTCATTTTCATTTCATTTTCATTTCATTTTCATTTCATTTTCATTTCATTTTCATTTCATTTTCATTTCATTTTCATTTCATTTTCATTTCATTTTCATTTCATTTTCATTTCATTTTCATTTCATTTTCATTTCATTTTCATTTCATTTTCATTTCATTTTCATTTCATTTTCATTTCATTTTCATTTCATTTTCATTTCATTTTCATTTCATTTTCATTTCATTTTCATTTCATTTTCATTTCATTTTCATTTCATTTTCATTTCATTTTCATTTCATTTTCATTTCATTTTCATTTCATTTTCATTTCATTTTCATTTCATTTTCATTTCATTTTCATTTCATTTTCATTTCATTTTCATTTCATTTTCATTTCATTTTCATTTCATTTTCATTTCATTTTCATTTCATTTTCATTTCATTTTCATTTCATTTTCATTTCATTTTCATTTCATTTTCATTTCATTTTCATTTCATTTTCATTTCATTTTCATTTCATTTTCATTTCATTTTCATTTCATTTTCATTTCATTTTCATTTCATTTTCATTTCATTTTCATTTCATTTTCATTTCATTTTCATTTCATTTTCATTTCATTTTCATTTCATTTTCATTTCATTTTCATTTCATTTTCATTTCATTTTCATTTCATTTTCATTTCATTTTCATTTCATTTTCATTTCATTTTCATTTCATTTTCATTTCATTTTCATTTCATTTTCATTTCATTTTCATTTCATTTTCATTTCATTTTCATTTCATTTTCATTTCATTTTCATTTCATTTTCATTTCATTTTCATTTCATTTTCATTTCATTTTCATTTCATTTTCATTTCATTTTCATTTCATTTTCATTTCATTTTCATTTCATTTTCATTTCATTTTCATTTCATTTTCATTTCATTTTCATTTCATTTTCATTTCATTTTCATTTCATTTTCATTTCATTTTCATTTCATTTTCATTTCATTTTCATTTCATTTTCATTTCATTTTCATTTCATTTTCATTTCATTTTCATTTCATTTTCATTTCATTTTCATTTCATTTTCATTTCATTTTCATTTCATTTTCATTTCATTTTCATTTCATTTTCATTTCATTTTCATTTCATTTTCATTTCATTTTCATTTCATTTTCATTTCATTTTCATTTCATTTTCATTTCATTTTCATTTCATTTTCATTTCATTTTCATTTCATTTTCATTTCATTTTCATTTCATTTTCATTTCATTTTCATTTCATTTTCATTTCATTTTCATTTCATTTTCATTTCATTTTCATTTCATTTTCATTTCATTTTCATTTCATTTTCATTTCATTTTCATTTCATTTTCATTTCATTTTCATTTCATTTTCATTTCATTTTCATTTCATTTTCATTTCATTTTCATTTCATTTTCATTTCATTTTCATTTCATTTTCATTTCATTTTCATTTCATTTTCATTTCATTTTCATTTCATTTTCATTTCATTTTCATTTCATTTTCATTTCATTTTCATTTCATTTTCATTTCATTTTCATTTCATTTTCATTTCATTTTCATTTCATTTTCATTTCATTTTCATTTCATTTTCATTTCATTTTCATTTCATTTTCATTTCATTTTCATTTCATTTTCATTTCATTTTCATTTCATTTTCATTTCATTTTCATTTCATTTTCATTTCATTTTCATTTCATTTTCATTTCATTTTCATTTCATTTTCATTTCATTTTCATTTCATTTTCATTTCATTTTCATTTCATTTTCATTTCATTTTCATTTCATTTTCATTTTCATTTTCATTTCATTTTCATTTCATTTTCATTTCATTTTCATTTCATTTTCATTTCATTTTCATTTCATTTTCATTTCATTTTCATTTCATTTTCATTTCATTTTCATTTCATTTTCATTTCATTTTCATTTCATTTTCATTTCATTTTCATTTCATTTTCATTTCATTTTCATTTCATTTTCATTTCATTTTCATTTCATTTTCATTTCATTTTCATTTCATTTTCATTTCATTTTCATTTCATTTTCATTTCATTTTCATTTCATTTTCATTTCATTTTCATTTCATTTTCATTTCATTTTCATTTCATTTTCATTTCATTTTCATTTCATTTTCATTTCATTTTCATTTCATTTTCATTTCATTTTCATTTCATTTTCATTTCATTTTCATTTCATTTTCATTTCATTTTCATTTCATTTTCATTTCATTTTCATTTCATTTTCATTTCATTTTCATTTCATTTTCATTTCATTTTCATTTCATTTTCATTTCATTTTCATTTCATTTTCATTTCATTTTCATTTCATTTTCATTTCATTTTCATTTCATTTTCATTTCATTTTCATTTCATTTTCATTTCATTTTCATTTCATTTTCATTTCATTTTCATTTCATTTTCATTTCATTTTCATTTCATTTTCATTTCATTTTCATTTCATTTTCATTTCATTTTCATTTCATTTTCATTTCATTTTCATTTCATTTTCATTTCATTTTCATTTCATTTTCATTTCATTTTCATTTCATTTTCATTTCATTTTCATTTCATTTTCATTTCATTTTCATTTCATTTTCATTTCATTTTCATTTCATTTTCATTTCATTTTCATTTCATTTTCATTTCATTTTCATTTCATTTTCATTTCATTTTCATTTCATTTTCATTTCATTTTCATTTCATTTTCATTTCATTTTCATTTCATTTTCATTTCATTTTCATTTCATTTTCATTTCATTTTCATTTCATTTTCATTTCATTTTCATTTCATTTTCATTTCATTTTCATTTCATTTTCATTTCATTTTCATTTCATTTTCATTTCATTTTCATTTCATTTTCATTTCATTTTCATTTCATTTTCATTTCATTTTCATTTCATTTTCATTTCATTTTCATTTCATTTTCATTTCATTTTCATTTCATTTTCATTTCATTTTCATTTCATTTTCATTTCATTTTCATTTCATTTTCATTTCATTTTCATTTCATTTTCATTTCATTTTCATTTCATTTTCATTTCATTTTCATTTCATTTTCATTTCATTTTCATTTCATTTTCATTTCATTTTCATTTCATTTTCATTTCATTTTCATTTCATTTTCATTTCATTTTCATTTCATTTTCATTTCATTTTCATTTCATTTTCATTTCATTTTCATTTCATTTTCATTTCATTTTCATTTCATTTTCATTTCATTTTCATTTCATTTTCATTTCATTTTCATTTCATTTTCATTTCATTTTCATTTCATTTTCATTTCATTTTCATTTCATTTTCATTTCATTTTCATTTCATTTTCATTTCATTTTCATTTCATTTTCATTTCATTTTCATTTCATTTTCATTTCATTTTCATTTCATTTTCATTTCATTTTCATTTCATTTTCATTTCATTTTCATTTCATTTTCATTTCATTTTCATTTCATTTTCATTTCATTTTCATTTCATTTTCATTTCATTTTCATTTCATTTTCATTTCATTTTCATTTCATTTTCATTTCATTTTCATTTCATTTTCATTTCATTTTCATTTCATTTTCATTTCATTTTCATTTCATTTTCATTTCATTTTCATTTCATTTTCATTTCATTTTCATTTCATTTTCATTTCATTTTCATTTCATTTTCATTTCATTTTCATTTCATTTTCATTTCATTTTCATTTCATTTTCATTTCATTTTCATTTCATTTTCATTTCATTTTCATTTCATTTTCATTTCATTTTCATTTCATTTTCATTTCATTTTCATTTCATTTTCATTTCATTTTCATTTCATTTTCATTTCATTTTCATTTCATTTTCATTTCATTTTCATTTCATTTTCATTTCATTTTCATTTCATTTTCATTTCATTTTCATTTCATTTTCATTTCATTTTCATTTCATTTTCATTTCATTTCATTTTCATTTCATTTTCATTTCATTTTCATTTCATTTTCATTTCATTTTCATTTCATTTTCATTTCATTTTCATTTCATTTTCATTTCATTTTCATTTCATTTTCATTTCATTTTCATTTCATTTTCATTTCATTTTCATTTCATTTTCATTTCATTTTCATTTCATTTTCATTTCATTTTCATTTCATTTTCATTTCATTTTCATTTCATTTTCATTTCATTTTCATTTCATTTTCATTTCATTTTCATTTCATTTTCATTTCATTTTCATTTCATTTTCATTTCATTTTCATTTCATTTTCATTTCATTTTCATTTCATTTTCATTTCATTTTCATTTCATTTTCATTTCATTTTCATTTCATTTTCATTTCATTTTCATTTCATTTTCATTTCATTTTCATTTCATTTTCATTTCATTTTCATTTCATTTTCATTTCATTTTCATTTCATTTTCATTTCATTTTCATTTCATTTTCATTTCATTTTCATTTCATTTTCATTTCATTTTCATTTCATTTTCATTTCATTTTCATTTCATTTTCATTTCATTTTCATTTCATTTTCATTTCATTTTCATTTCATTTTCATTTCATTTTCATTTCATTTTCATTTCATTTTCATTTCATTTTCATTTCATTTTCATTTCATTTTCATTTCATTTTCATTTCATTTTCATTTCATTTTCATTTCATTTTCATTTCATTTTCATTTCATTTTCATTTCATTTTCATTTCATTTTCATTTCATTTTCATTTCATTTTCATTTCATTTTCATTTCATTTTCATTTCATTTTCATTTCATTTTCATTTCATTTTCATTTCATTTTCATTTCATTTTCATTTCATTTTCATTTCATTTTCATTTCATTTTCATTTCATTTTCATTTCATTTTCATTTCATTTTCATTTTATTTTCATTTTATTTTCATTTCATTTTCATTTCATTTCATTTTCATTTCATTTTCATTTCATTTTCATTTCATTTTCATTTCATTTTCATTTCATTTTCATTTCATTTTCATTACATTTTCATTTCATTTTCATTTCATTTTCATGTCATTTTCATTTAATTTTTTTCATTTCATGTTCGCAAAGTTTACCTCTTTGGTCATGAAACTGTTTAAGATCAGTTTCATTCAGACGATACAAGTTTGCGCGAGACTATAGTGCTATAGGCGGATTGAACCGGAGTCGAATGTCATTGTAACGTCAATCTGTCTATTATAATCAGCGCTTTATATAAGAAACTAATGCAATAGATTGCAAATAGACACTTTGTAACGTTTTATAATATTCCGTTCCATTTATTGTAACCAGGGGCCTGTTTCTCAAAAATTACATGCCTTATAATACAAGTGAAATACTTGTAAAACGGTAAATTTTTACAAGTGTCTATTTCTCGAATCTACACTTGTATGATACGAGTTACAAGTCTATTTGCTTTTTTTACAAGTGTCAAAAGTAATTTAAATAAAATTCTATTTCTCAAAACTGACCTTAACACTTGTAGCTTGTGAGCATATGTCAAAACTTATGACAGTCTCGCAAGTCTCTATAATATTTAAAAGTAAGACCCACAAATAATGAACATTATATATAATAAATATTTAAGTAAACACATTGTTTAATATAACACTTTTTAAAACGAACTAAAGAGTATAAAATAATTTCTCCTAGAGTTGGGTTTTTAGTTCAACTAAAAACGTGGGGCGCATGCTATAAAGAATAGTAAGAAGTGTCATTAACAATTGAAATACGTTAGTGAACGATTTTTTAACCCAAGTCCCTTGAGTGTCAGGATAGAAGTCTTTGAATGAACGATAGATTCAAGTTTGCAGACATCTATTGTGTTAAGTCCAGTAAGTTATACATGGAATGTACTGCATTTGAAATATTGCATAAAAACAGTGACTGGGTTTTTCACCCTAAGGTTAGTGATGCAGGGTTAATATTCTCTAATTATTACATTTAAGAATATAACAACTCTATTAACTATTATAGAATAGTAAGAAGTGTTATTAACAATTGCAGTATGTTAGTAAACGAATGATTTCTTAACCCAGGTCCCTTAACTGATAACATAGAAGTCCTTGGATGGATGATAGATTCAAGTTTGCGGACGTCTATTGTGTTCAGTCCAGTAAGTTATACTTGGAATGTATTGCAGTATAAATCTTTCATAGAAACAGTGACTGAGTGGATTCCACCCTAAGGTTAGTGATGCAGGGTTAATATTCTCTATTAACCTAAGCCCTACTCTACGAGGAATTATTTTATACTTTTTAGTTCGTTTTTAAATCGTGTTATATTAAAAAAAATTTTTACATAAATATTTATTTTTTACTTTTCAGTCTTATGTTACTCATTTTGTTTGTTTTTAAAATTTAATTTAAATTTTAAATTACATTTTAAGTTTCTATCATTCTGTGATATTTTCCTAAGCCACCTCTTACTCGAAATAAATAAATTGATACAATTTTAGCTCAATTAGGCGAGTAGTGTTAGAGATATAGGATTTTAATTGATTTGTGGGCGGTAAAAGGACGAGTGGTCAAATTATTTCCAAAACCATCTTCTACTGGAAGGAAATTTACTGCCAAAATTTCAGCTGAATAGCATTTTTATTGATTTGTGGGCGGTAAAAGGGGGAGTGGCAACATTTTTTTTCTAAATTATCCTGTACTTGAGGGAAATTTACTGCCAAAAGTTCAGCTTAATCGGCTGAGAGTTTTGGAGATATTGCATTTTTATTGATTTGTGGGCGGTAAAGGGGGAGTGGCAAATTTATTTCCTAAATTATGTGTGTTATCATCCAGTTCTGAGCTATATTTTAAATTTCAAAACCCTAGTTTATCGGGAAGTTGCTTAAAAATGGATTCCAACATTTGTATCCCGTACATACATGAAGTGAAGGTAATAAAAACGTGTTAATCATGATACAAAGAACTACAGATAAAGTATTCCCGGCGCAACGAACAACATTTACTGCGCACCTCGTCATCGGTGCTCGTCAAATGTGACACTTTATGAATACATTCAAAAGAAAATGTCAATAAGAGACGAAGATAGCAAAATGAAAATGAACAAACAGTCAAAATTCTGTCAAGCACATCAAGCAACGTAGTCGCTTTTTGTGTACATCAGTAAAAAGGGGAAAAAACACCCCTACAAAATATGGATTTTTTTTTCACAAACAGTACTAAAAAAAATATTTACTTAATTTTGGACATGTGCTTTATTTAACAATATTTATATCATTTCAGTAAAACAAATTTTCATAAGAAAATTTACCCATTTTAAAATTTTTACACCCTATGAATAAATTGTGACTACGTTGAAACCAATGAGCACCTTGCACGTCACAGCAAAGATGGCGGACATGCGCAATACTTTATCTGTAGTTCTTTGTATCATGCGTGTTAATAATCTTTTAAAAATAAAAGCAGTCAGAGAAATGTGGTCAAGTGATTCAAGTGATGATGAGGAAATTATTATTATAAGAAAACCAAGGATTATGAGACAGCGGATAAATTATGGATATTTCGAGATTGAATATCTTGTCAACCTATTAGGACCCCACTTGAAAAGATGTACTGGAAGAAGGAATGCCATTTCAGTTGACCTACAATTGCAAACTGCTCTCCATTGAATGGGGACAGGAGCTCAGTACCATACAATTGGAGATATGCATGGTGTTAGCAAAGCCCGGTTTGCAGAGCTATGCTGAATGTTGGAGGTGCTGTAAATAGAACGTTATTCCAAATTAATGTGAAATGGCCACAAAATATTCAGGTTATCGTAGTACGTTTCTTTGCTTTAAAAGGTATGCCAATGGTCTGCGGATGCATCGATGGAACTCTCATCAAAATAGATGCTCCTACAGAACATGAAGGAGCTTATGTAGACCGTCATGGAAATCACTCAAGCACCTGCATGGTTGTTTGTGGACTGGAAATGCTATTTTTTTATTCATACGCTAATTGGCCTGGAGGTACTCATGATGCTCTCGTATTAAAAAATAGTGGTTTAGTCTATCAAATGGAAAATGGTTGGCGGCCTTTCCCTAACGGAATACTTCTTGGCGACTCTGCGTACCCTCTTAAGGATTGGTTAATTCCTCCGATTTCAACCGATATAAATGATGAGCCCAACCGCCTATTTCTTAGGGCTCATAAGTTTACGCGAAGACTTATTGAAAACGCCATCGGTGTCTTAAAAAAAAAATTTCATGTCTCAACTATTTACGACGAGAGCCAAAAAAAGCAAGTGAAGTATTCAACAGTTGTGTAGCTTTATGCAACTTTGCATGGTTTGACGAAGAACACATAACAAATGTGACTTCTGAACACACCAAAGAAGGCTATGAAACCACTTCTCTCGAAGTAGCAAATGATGAAGAGCAACCAACTGATAGAAGAGGCAGAGCAAACTTCAAACACTTTTGAACTTTTTTAGAAACTGAGGTTATTTTTAAAAAAATAAAAATCTCTTATTCCTACTTACGAGTATATTCATATTACTTGTCTTTAATTAACAAAAAAATAAATTTATCCACTTTTAAGTTTAACTATGAAGTCCCTTTAAAAAATTGTTTTTTGCTTCTCCTGAAAATTTAAAAATTTGAAGTTGTCGCTTATGTAGGGAGTGTGCAATGTGTTAAATACTTTGCTAATACATCTCGAAAAATCTTCGCTAAAGCATTCGAGGAATCGAATACAATTACTTAGTCATTAAGGTTCAGTGCCACATTTTAGAATCGTTTTATACTTGCATTTCTATTTTTAAATTAACCACTTTTTAAGCCTCAAACTATCTTCCTAGTTCAATGGCTAAACTTTTATAATTTTAAAAAAGGTAATGAAAAGACACATTATTTAAATAATATAGATTAATTTATTTTATTCATATTAAAATATTTTTCCAATTAAATTAATATTATCATAAATTTGTACTTCAATCTGGTGCATTAAGATTGTTTCATTCATTGGCAACACAAAAATAGTAAAAAGTAAGAAAACAAATTAAAAATTTTAAAGAAATGAAATCAAAATAAGCCACATCTTGATATTACTAGCCACTTCCTATAAGCACTAAACAATCTCGAAAGCATTATTTTACCGTATTTCGTTAATGTCAATAGTAAAAATTGAACGTGAAACATTCATTGATTGTTCTAACGCAAGAATTTCTAGTTTTTTATAGTTGTTTATTTCGAAAAATTCTACCTGTATCTTAAGTTTGCGGCGTTTCAGCTTATTTTCTTCTTCGAGATCGGAGTATGCTTTGGAACCCTTAATAAAAACCCTTCTCGATGCTGTACTCGGTTTAGATTTAGGAATATCAGACTTTCGCGTTTTCGGTGTTTCTAAGAGAACTTCCGTTAGAAGTTCTTCTATATTATAAACCGCCATTGAATCTAGTCCACCTATGCCTTCCACGATAGGAGAGTCATGTCCCAAAATTTCCAGGACTAGGTCATCAATAGGTGTGAGCTGTTGGGTTTTTCCCACCAGCAGAACCTGTTTTCCTAGCGTTGACTTTTTTAGCCTATTTAGTGAAAGGAGCACATAATTATTTGCAAGACAAATACTACTCTTAAGGCCCAACCAAGTTATGCTTAAGCAAACAAAAGTTTGAGAGCAAAAGCATGCACTTACACAGCAATATGTGAAGTCGGCCAAGTTTTGCCTAAGCATTCCTTTCGTTCAGTTTTTTAACTTTCGATTACTTTTTGAAACTTGAGAGCGAGCGAACGACATCGTTGTTTGCTAAGCAGAATAGGGTTGCTAACCGTATTGAGAATGTATTTAATTAAAACTTTATTATTTGTATGCCAAATTTTTCAATGAACACGAATGTTTTTTTTTTCAATTGTATATTTAAGCAAATTATGGAAAATTTTTATTTTTTTGCAGTGAAATTTGACGTATACCATAGTTTTTAAGCCAAGAAACACAATAAACATGTTTTTTGTGTTAACTGATGGGAACCCTTTTTAACCCTCATCGGTCCCTCGAGAAATACATCTAATCAGTCCCATTGTATGTGCGCGCATACACATATATTTTTAATTGTAAAAAAGCTAAAAAAAATTAACAACCATTTATGTATTGTGATTTTTTTTTGTTTATTACATTGTTTACTATCATATTAATACATTCGAACTTCATAAAGATATTATATTAGAAAAATATATATATATATTAGAAAAAAATTGAATTTTTAACTGTTGTCAATTATTTGTACATTTTTCGCATAAATTTAAATTATGTTCAGCACAAATGAAATTCCTACACTTTTCACAGCGTGTAGCAAAAAAATTTTTGTTATTTTTATATGTGCAGATGTAGCATCGGCCTCGATTTGATGTACTTGGTAAATGGCGAATCTGCCGAATTCTTTGAATAACACAGGAAGCATCATTACTTTGAGGTTGTTTTTTACGTTTATTGATCTGTTTTTCAACGAGATTCAATCCAAGCTCCTCGATAAAAAGTCGACGACGAATATTATGGTTCGTTCTAGAATTTTTTCAATTCGGGAACAATGTAATGAACGTCAAGAATGCATTCAACGCACTAACATCAAGCATGTTACAAAATACTGCCACTGGCCACCGATTGACTTTTCGTTTGTATGTGTACGTTGCCACCATTTGATCCATAGTATCAACTCCACTCTTGGTTTTGTTGTAGTCTTCAATGATGTTAGGTTTCTTCTTTTCACTATTCTCATTTATGCTGACAACATTTTGGTATGTACTGGGCAATGTCACAAATCGGTACCGGCGAGGAACATATGACAACATAACTACTTGCAATTTATGTCCATATACAACTTCTGTATGATAAATTGGCTTTTGACGCATGTCGAGTAGAACTGAAGGAATTTCAGTCCTATTTTTCCTTATTGTTCCCAAAATAGTCATTCGATTTTTATGGAAATCTTCTGCCAATTCATACGAAGTGAAAAAGTTGTCACACGTTACATTTCTGCCAGAAAGTCCTTCCACCAAATCCAAAACAACACTCCGTCCGAGATTACGTTCAGGAGTGGCATTACGATTCCGACCAACATAAATTTGTGTGTTGTATGCATACCAGCTTTTTGAGTCACATAGCACCAAAATTTTGATGCCATATTTCGCCGGCTTGGATGGAATATACTGACGAAACGGACATCGCCCACGATACGGAACTAACTGTTCATCTACGGTAATGTTTTTTCCTGGTGTGTATACAACTTTCAAATTATGATTCCATTTATCGTATACATTTCGAATCGGTGCCAATTTGTCACGTACAGAAGTACTTGTAGATGCAGTGTTGGCCATACGTTGTTCGCGGTCATCAACTCGAATGCAACCATGGATTCACTTAAACATTTTCAAAGACATTGTTGCTAAAAATATTGGCCGACCAGTTTCGTCATTCCACAGTTTAGTGACATATTCACCGTATGACCGATACACACCAGAAAGCAGCAACAATCCAAAGTATGCGTGCAGAGTGTCCAAATCAATGTTTTCCCAATCGTCTTTGTACTTTCGCACACCATATAAATTCGTCATGTTCAAAATAATATGCTCAACCGGTTCAAGGATCATGTGAAATGCTGATGAAACATCAACTATAGTAGCAGCTGCTAATGCTTTTGGACCTAAATTATGATAAAAATGAAACATATAATGAACATGAACCCATAACAAAGAGGGTAGGTTCTTCTGCTAAATTTTGCTTAAGTGACTCAATGTCGTCTTCATCCGAATGCACGCTAACTTCACTTTCATCATTCTCCTCGTCTGATAATGCAAAATCATCGTCACTATTGCACGGAGATTCGCCCGCTTCGCTTTCCAAATCAAAATCCATTTCTAGTTCATCTCGCTGCCTTCTTCACGTCAAACTCTATCCATTTTTTATCAAATATTTCGAAACACAACCAAAATTCAAATAAATGCGCAAACAAACTTCACTTATGTGTGTTCCAGAACAAACTGAATTTCATAAAACGACAAAATAAGAGCGTGCTATAAATCCGCACACAGAAATAAGCGGCAATTCCAGGTACCTGCTTATGTGCATGCGCACACATACACAGGGACCGATTCATAACTATAACTGCACAGGCAAATATTATAGTAAGGGTACAAATTCAAAAACGGGTTTTTTTTTGTTGTTGAGGCAAAATAATTCTACTTTGCAAAATACAAGGTCATTCCGCTGAACCGTTTTTATTTTATTCAAGGTTAAAGATCAAAATTATATGAGTGCGCATACAGGGGACCAATGAGGGTTAACATATGTATTAAAAATTTTGTTTTATCTGTCAATTGCAAAAAAAAATATATTCATTTATTGATTCAAAATTAATGCAGATCCAAATTTTGTTGAAAAACTGATAAAAAGTGTTTAAAAGCATAAAAACATTTTTGAAAAAGCTGACAGGCACTACTTCAACAAATTTGTCAAAGAAAAATCATGGGAAGCAGTAGCAATTGAATACGGTCAATCAAGTAAGTGCATTTCAACAGCTTGCAGCATATATGTAGCTTCAATTCCGTTCCTTTACAATACAAGGCCCAACCAAAATACACGTTTTGCTCCGTAACGAGTAAAAACGTAAGTGTTCGGTTAAATGCATATTAATGTTGTTACCCAAAATGAGCAAACGTAACTGAACGAAACTAAACGAAACAGTTTGACAAGATGTATTATTCCGTAAGAACCGAACTGCTAGCATAGCAACTCGTCAACAACAGCTGTGCAGAGTGCGTTTTTATTTTATTTTCATCATTTTGTTTCAATTTCGCCATTATTTCACTCCAAATCTTTATTAAAAATTACAAAATGCACAATATAAATAAATAAATAATACTCGATTGCCTACTGATCAGCTGTTTCAGACGAGTTGAGCAAATCGTTTCATTTTGGGTTAAATCCGTAAACATACGCAACGAGTGCAGACGTTCGTCAAAATGCTATCGTCTCGTTTCGTCTATTTTGGTTGGGCCTACAGGCGCAGATTGTAAGGCTAGGTGGAAGTTCGTGAGAAGTTCCTTCACAAAGGAGCTAAGAAAAATGGAGTCACCTTCTGGCAGCGGCGCTTTTTATAAGGAATCATGGCCTTTCTTTGAGAGCCTTCTCTTTCTTAAAGACTCAGTCACTCCGCGAAGGTTTGTTAATTTTCCGTTTTTTTATGAAATGGTTAGAAACTACAATTGATGTGGTAAACTGATCGATTATATGTTTGCGTAATGTATTTTTAGCATACAAAGCACACGTTTTTATATGTTTCGGTGCTTTTGATTATAACTCCCTTCAATTTTCTTTAGTGTATCCTCGTATCTGTACACAGCTTCCTGATGAAATAATTGTAGTTCTTGATAGTGCACTGCTTGAGTTCGGTTTGTTATCCCCGATGGATTATTGTTTTATTTGTTGTAGTAGTTGAAAAAGATATATCGAATAGAATTAACCACAACCAATAAATTGATATTATTAACAATATTTACATAATTTCAGAACGACAAACAATGGAGATTGTGATGAGAATTCAAGTACACCAGATTTTTCACAAATCGACACACAACCTTCAAGTAACAAAAGACGAAAATTTTCTGAAATATGTTTAAATTTCGAAAAAAATTTTAAAAGCATTGAAAAAACTATAACCGATTTTACAGAAAACGTGCAAAGTGGACCTTCGGGTTTCTCCTTGCAAGCAATGGACGCTTTTTTGGAGGG
This sequence comes from Dichetophora obliterata, assembly GCA_963920525.1. Taxonomy (NCBI): domain Eukaryota; kingdom Metazoa; phylum Arthropoda; class Insecta; order Diptera; family Sciomyzidae; genus Dichetophora; species Dichetophora obliterata. The sequence continues at coordinate 142,749,419 of OY986436.1, read as the reverse complement.
TGTTCCAGAAGACCTAAAAGATAAGTTTCTTCTGGAAACATTTCAATCTTTGATGAAAGTACGAGCTGAAGCCAGAATACGTGAAACTTCAACATATCTTTCTAACTAAACTACTTATTGTTCTTTTTTTCATGTCAATGTTGTTTTAAATTAAACACAAAATAACTTTTCCAAATTTTTTCCAATAATAATTTTGAATGGAGAAATAAAAAATGTTTATAATGATTTTAATTAACTTTTAAGGACTTAATTAAAAAGACCATAAACGTACGATGGTTTCGTTTAGTCTTGAGTTATTTTATTTTATTACTAAGTTTCCATGGCGAGTTGAGTCTGAGTTGGGTTTTCGTCAAGTTGACAAAATGGCGTTTCAAGCTCAAAAGTGTTTCCATGTACAACATCGAGTCGAGTTGCAATCGTCAATTTGTTTTTGATATTTCTGTTGTTTCGTTTGTAAGTGAAATTGCGAAAAATGGATAATAATAAAAAGATTGAAATTTTGTGCCTGATATATGCAAAAAGAAGGGAACAAATGTTAAAAATATTAACAAGTCAATATATGACGATGGCTGTACGAAGGAGAAATCTTTTTAAAAGTAGAGTTCGCAGGCGTTTGTTGCATTCCACTGAAATGTTTATGAAAATAATGAATAATAAAATGGCGAACTATTTATCATCAATTCCAAAAAGAAATCCGCATAAAATATGGATGAAAGAAAGAAGCAAGGACTGGTGGAACAATATTGTAAATAGCGACAATTTTGATGAGTTCGTTGAGAATTTTCGAGTTGATAAGCCAACGTTTGCGTATTTATGCAATCAATTGAAATCTGAGCTTCAACCTGATCCCAGCTATGTTCGAGAGCCTATTTTTACTGAAATGAAAGTTGGTATAGCTCTATACAAGCTTGCCTCGTGCTCAGAATACCGAGTAGTCGGAAACCAATTTGGAGTGCACAAAAGTACTGTCCACCGGTGTCTCAAACAATTTTGTGCTGCCGTGATTAAAATTCTACTTCCTGAAGAAATAAAAATGCCAAATGTTGAAGAGGCAAAATCGATATCTTTGAAATTTAAAGAAAAAAGTGGAATTCCATTAATTTTAGGTGCAATTGATGGGTGCCACATACCAGTGAAGCCACCTTTGGAAGGATATAGAGATTTCATTAATAGTAAGTCTTGGCCATCTGTTATTCTGCAAGGATTGGTAGACGCAAATTACTTGTAAGTAATTATACTCGTAAGATTAATTAAAATAGAAGAAACTAACAAAAATTAAAAAGGTTTTTAGATATAACTGTTAAGCATCCCGAATGCACACATGATGCAACTGTGTTGAAGGACTCTTATTTGTATAAGAATTTTAAAGATTATGCACGGGTATTAAAACAATGATACAGATATTTATTCTTTAATAATTTATTTTTTAGGATTCAAAAATAGGTGAAATGGAAATTAAATCCTTTATAATTGGTGACCCAGCTTATCCATTGCAAGAATGGCTTATGAAAGGATATGTTTCACCAAGATCCCCAGAAGAGGAATCCTTCAATGCGTATTTAAATAAAGCACGTATTGTTGTTGAAAACGCGTTTGGAAGATTAAAGAGCAGGTGGAGAATTCTTCAAAAACGAATCGATACTAAAATTGGTCTTGCACCATCCATTGTTGCAACGTGTTGTGTTTTACATAACATTGTAGAAAAAAATAAAGTACAATTCTTTGAACGCTGGAATGAAGATCTCGAAGAAATCATGAGAATCCTGCCTCAGCCACAATCTCGAACTACAGATATATATGCAGAAACACTAGCAAACGCAATCAGAGATAACCTTAAAAATTATATGGCTCACAACTTTCCATTAATAGAAAGTCGATTTTAAAAATACACATTTTTCGATATTATTCTAAGTGTAGATGTAGATTTTATTTTTATAAATGAACTTGCAACCCTCCGCGGCAAATTTCAAACGCGAAATTTTAAAGGTATGTGCCAAATTTTCCTTCGAGGTTGTGAAGAACTTCGTCTATCTGGGATCCAGCATTAATTCAACCAACGACATCAGCATTGAGATCAAACGAAGAATAACTCTTGCCAACAGGTGTTACTTTGGGCTCAGTAGGCAATTGAGAAGCAGAGCCCTCTCTCGACGAACGAAAATCACGCTCTATAAATCGCTCATCATGCCCGTCCTACTTTACGCATCACAAACCTGGACGCTGAGCAGTTTAGATGAAAAGACTTTAGGAGCATTCGAGAGAAAGATTCTTCGTAAGATCTACGGACCAATCTGCGTCAATGGCGAGTACCGAATACGGTGGAATGATGAACTGTATGAGCTGTACGCTGACATCGACATAGTCAAGCGCATTAAAATCGAGCGGCTTCGCTGGCTTGGTCATGTTCAGCGCATGAAAGACGATGCTCCAGTGAAGAAAACATTCGATTCGGTACCCAGCGGCGGTCAACGCAGAAGAGGACGACCGCATCTTCGTTGGAAAGACCAAGTAGAGGACAACCTGACGAAGCTTGGAATTTCCAACTGGCGCCAGCAAGCAAAAGACAGAAATGGCTGGCGCAAATTCTTAGATGAGGCCAAGACCGACATACGGTTGTAGCGCCAACTAAGTAAGTAAGTAGTGCCAAATTTTGAGTGATTTAATTGATTCTCTCTTATAATAATAAATCTCTTTTCATTAGGTCCTAATTTCTCGAACAAAAAAAAATCCCAAACTACGCGATCTCTTCAAAGTCCAGCACCATCAAGCAACAAGTATTCTAAAATTTTCTGTTAGTAGTTCTACTTTCACCATTTCCCCGCCGACTCCTAAATGTGCATCTAAGACAACAAATTATGCCGCCATTCAGCTTTCCCGGATAATTCAATATGCAATCATTGGCTGTGCAACAGGCGGCTATGTACAATTGTATGCAGCAGGTTTACTCACAATATATGGATCAATGTATAAGATTGTAGGCGACTTTAATTTATATAGAAATACATACAAGATAACTTAAGCATTTCTCTTAACTTTAGGTCTAACAACAGTGGGAGTGGTTTGCCGTCCATGTCTGCAGCAACAGCTTTCACGTTTTCCTAATCTTGTGCAGGATGATCAACAATACAACAATAACAACATGAATCGTTATAATATTGCTGCCAAAGAAAACCAGGTTCAAGCTGCTATGGTTGCCACTAAAGCTATCTCATCAGCAGAACCAGCAAAAGCTATAAATGCTCGATCCACCGCAGAGTATTCGCAGGCTCCTGCTGCTGCTGCTACCGAATTCCAAGTATCTAAATCTTCATTTCATTTATACGCACTTTTGTTGTATCCAAAATGTATATTTTGTTGTAAAACAAAACTTGAAATTGTAAAAAAATGTGGAAATCTGAAATTATTAAAATGTTATAAGTACGTAATCGAAAAAGTTTTGTTATCTTATTCAATTGTATTTAAATTTGTTTTACAGTCAAGCTACGCGTGCTATATAAGTTGTACTTATATATGACAAATATATTTAAATGAATTCGGAACTACAGTATTTTATATTTTTAGCTTATGTATTAACTTAAATGTTTGTTGGATTTTGCAGAAGACACAAGTTCTTGCATCATAGTATAAGCGTATGTAAATTGGTAAGTTTTAAGGACTTATATAAGTTTAGAATTTTTCAAATATTTTTATATTTAAAAGCTTAAGGCACTGATATTGTTTAGTAAGCCTGTATAATGGATCGCAGCTTATATACAGGTAAGCTTAGTAAAAGATTCAATGCCACTGATAATGTGTAGTAAACCTGTATAACGGATCACGGACATCGGTGCCTCAAGCTTTTACATATAAATGTATTTGGAAAATTCTAAATTTATATAAGTCCTTAGAAACAACCAATTTACGTATGCGTATACTATGATGATGAGTAACCAAGAGAGGGGTTCTTCTGCACCTAGAATATACCTACTATATACAAATATGACAAATGTCACTTTAATTTCATTATTTCTTTTTAGTTCACGTCTTTCTTAAATAAACCGGACTTACATACGTATGCTAAATTTCAGCTTAATCAGATACCAATAAGTTGTAGAAAAATGGCTTGCAAGTTTTAAGGACATACGAACGAAGCAAGTTAAATAAAAGCTTATAAAAAAGCTGAATTAAGGCCTTTTTTTGGTGATCATGTTGATACCATAGCAATAAAATATTCCAACGTTTTTTTAAAACTTCTTCATAATTTTTCAACAACAACAATTATATCAACAATTTTTTAAATAAACATTTAAGCAATTAACCTGATATTTTTTGTTGTAACAAAGTACCAACTCTTTGTAAAGATAACCACATACAAACCGCGCTGTAACACGTAATTCTTCGTCAATAGTAATAACATTTCTTATTTCATTTATGTTTATTTTATTATTAAATTTTTCATCACATATAACTTTTCAAATTACACATTTCTTACATTGTTATAAAAAACCGGAAAATAGTTTAAATCAATTCAGCAAGAAATCAAAATAAAACTGATAAAAATAACTGTTTAAAAGAAACTAAAATATATTGAATATATTATACTGTGCATTATTGGAAGCTTAAATGTTCTGGCTGCTTATAGCATTGACAATAACTTTATTATATTTATATCTAATGCAAATCTATGGCAAAAAGGATACTATGCTTTTAGCCCGATTCTGAATAATTTTTCCCGGAGAATCAGAAAAGAGAGTTGTCATTTTAAAGACAGCAGATAAAGACATCACTGTATTTTGTTTGCACTCATGAATATGGACGATTAATGAACAAATTTGCATTAACAATTTTAAAAGTGTTCTTGAACTTTATCTTAATGAATATTTCTTTTCTGATTTTCCGTGAAAAATTATTCAGAATCGGGCTGATAATGGACGGGAAAAAATTTTTAAGAAGTGAAATTTATAAAATTTACGAAAAGGAACATTGTTGATAAAAATGCACTGCTTTTTGAGATCAAATTAAAGACCCTTAAAATAAATAAACGCAAGTTTATAAAAAAAACAATAGCATGCATTCACTTAATCACTAAAAACTCATAAATTCAGTCAACTCTGCTTGTAGAGCCTCCTTTTCTTCCGGTTCTTCTTGAGTTTTCCCATTTATTATTTCTTTTAAATTTTGTAAGAAAGACTTATTAGTGCTTTCAATTATTTTTTCAGACTCCTTCAAAAATGTTGTCATGAGTTCATCTTCTTTTTCGGAAAATAGCGCGAACTCATACTCTATCAACTGCTTTTGCTCGGACATATATTTTTGTGTTGCTTCTTTAAAGTCAGTTGCTAGCTCTGTAGCTGGATTTTTCTTTTTACGTCGCTTTGCTGGAGAAACCTCATCACCGCTATCTTCAATTTCCACAACAAGATCAATTGGGTCTGTATTATGTTGTTGATTCTCTGTTAAAAATATAATTAAATTTAGTTAATTAATTGTGATCGATTATTTAAATTATTACATGAAATTTAATTGCGAGCTTTAGATAAAGTAAGTTTTTAAGAAGGCAACAACAACAAACATGTATAGAGGAAATCACACAGCAGTGGGTTGATCACAGCTAAACAACTCAAAACTTCTGAAGAGGAAATGTAGCGATTTCCGAAACACGCTGTCTAGTCTGCTGTGTGATTGACTATACACAGAATATAAATAAAATAAAAAAATAGTGATAGTGAAAAATGTATTTGCTTACCTTTGTTATTGCACGCCAGATACGTGGTGTCCACTGCATTTGCCAACATTGAGCAAGATGGCCTTACACCTAGCAAGTCATCCAGCTCATCATAAAAGTCGCAAGATGTTTTTGCTGCTCCACTAGCATTATTTGTTTTCTTCGCGGCTATGTAGTTTTTTTTTAGATTTTTCCACTTGTGCTCAATATGCACAATATTTTTATTCACGATGTCCCTTTTCTTGAACTCACTTTCGACAATTTTATATATTTCACTTCTTCTAAATTTTTTTCCGTCCATTATATCAAGAATTCTCTTTTCTTTAAATATTTCAATCAACAGCAAAGTTTCTGCAGCACTCCAGAAAACTCTTCCACTCGCCATTTTTTCTTGTGATAAATGAACTTGTTCGCTTTGACAGATGGAATCAGCTAATTCTAACAAGTTTCGTGGAGTTTTGTGGATTTAACGAAGTTCAACTCAACTCGCGTTTCCATGGGGAGTTAATCCCTAGTAATCCCGCCTCAACTCGCCATGGAAACGTAGTTTATGTTAATAGTCAAAGTTCAAGGTCACCGAATGGTCATATTTGAAAAAACTAGAAACTTTTTAAAACTCATTCTGAAAATACGTCATCCGTCGATTTTTAAAATTCAGAATATTTGAACATATGTACTTTAATAATACGCCAAAAAATTGCATTCATGGTTCTTTGTAATTTTTGAAGACATAACTGTTTGTATGTAAAATTAATAACTACTCTGTGCGTTTTTCTGTACAAATTTCCTGTATTTAATAATTTCATCTTTCTTCAGCAATATTGCTACTATTATTCTGACCAATACCTTTGCTGAACAAATAGACCGGGTTGGTTTGAGTTGTCTGAGAGTCTTTTGTTGGTCTTACAAAAAGTCTAGCTTAAAGTCAGCAAAAGCTGGATTTTTAATTGTAACATGATTTTGGAGTAAAATTTTGTATGGCGCCGGGGTAAGTTCATGAAGCAAAAAGACAAAAACTGTCAATACATGCTAGTTTTAAAATATTTTGTTTAGTATTGCTTAGAGAATCGGCGGAGAAAATATTTTGTTTTTTAAGAACTTTTTAAAATCATTTCTTAAGTAATACATTTAAATCTGTTTGCTTTGTTTGACAACCCTTTCATACAATGAAGCATGAGACCACAACAAACAAACATTTTAAAAACAAAATGTCATGAAATATTTTTTATTTTAATCCAACCTAATTCCAGTTAAAAAATTCAACAGCTTTTTATAAAAATCCTTTAATACAACAGTTGATGAAACAAAAAATTAGTTTGAAAGTGGATTATTAAAAAGAAATTTGCAGAGTTCATCTCTTATATATGTTGAGATTCCGTCTCCATAGTGATTACTATGCTCTGATGGACGTATTCAGGGTAGGTTGAGATCGATTTCAGTCCGCCATAATCCGTCTTATGTCTCACCATTACAATCGTCATAGTCTGTTTTTGACTACGTCTGGGTAGTTAAAAAGGTGATGATAAAAATACTAATTCTTGCCCCAAACTTTGGTATTCGCAAACGTGAACTCTCTTGGTTTTAACTAGTTCGCGCTCTGTGACAATTTCAAAGTGCTTTCATGTCGCACTGTGGGAACAGTGGAAATATATGCAGCGGGCAGTATGACGATACAATGTCATTGTTGGCCATAATGAAATTGTGTAGAAGAACACAGACTAACACAATCTTTTCAGCATTTTGTGGAAACATATTTAAAGTCGTTTGTAAAATACGCCATCGTGCTACCATTATCCCAAAAGCATTTTCTATTGTGCGTCGAGCCCTCGACAGCCTTTTGTTGAATTCCTCTCTTTCTAAAGACAAATGTTGTCCAGGATATGGTCGCATAATATGGAGGCTTAAGAGAAAAGCTGCATCAGCTACAAAAAAATGCGATAGCACAACCTCGGTGCTTGGCAGTATTCTATTTGCTGGAACTGGTAATGACCGATTTAATGTTTTTTTACCGAATTTGCTGATTTGAAAAATTCCTACAAAAATATTACAAACATTCAAATTATAATATTTTTAATATTTCACATTCAAATGTAACCACCTCCATCACTATGAGATCCATACGCCCCAACATATATGTGAGTGAACCGGTATTTAGCATCACATGCTGCCAGAAAGACAATCGAATGAAATTTTTTGTAATTGAAATACTGACTACCACTGTTTGGAGGACACTTAAGGGCAATATGTTTCCCGTCTATTGCACTAATGCAGTTAGGAAAATTCCACTTTGTCCAAAAATCTGCAGCTATTTCCTTGTAATCTGTACTATTGGGTTCCGAGACGTAAAAAGTGTACAAAGATTTCCACAAAACATCAGCTGATTCGATTATTATGGATCGAACAGTCTCCTTCCCGAGTTTAAATGACCATGCTATTGATTGCATAGAAGGACCCTGCGACAAATACCTAAAAATAAATACAACTCCAGAAATAATTCCTCAAAACAAACAACTATGTGGTTTTTTTAAGATACTTCTGATCAAACTTACAGCAATAATACAGCTGATCGGCATTCCGGGCTAATAGCTGGATTGAGTGATTTCTTTACCGCTAAAGGTGTAAACAAATTTAACAACACCTTATAAATGTTTGGCGACATCCTAGTATAAATAAAGAATTGTTGACTGTCGAGGTCTTTCATTCTCAAAAAAGTTGTATAAAAAAACCCGTGAACATTTCTATCGCGGTTAATTTCTTGCATCCAACAAGATCTTTTTTTTTATTTCGATCTTTCTCCATTTCTTGCAATAGTGACAAGCACTTTAAGCCAAGAAGCCACAACTTGGAACAATGCAATAATTTCAATTTTTTTGCTTATTCATTTTTTGGTATACGTTTTTATAATATTTTTGTCAATATATTTTAAACGTTTGACATTTTGTTAAGCATGAAATCTGCCAACTTGGGTGACTTTTCTACTTAAGCATACTTTTCGTCAACTTTTCTCTGAGACTTTTGTTTGCTTAAGCATAACTTGGTTGGGCCTTTAATCATACCAATGTCGCACGTTTGATGTTTGACCGAAAAGTATCTCGAACATATGCGTATTCTTTATCCGATCTTATAAGTCCAATTGATTGGCACGATTGCGTCACTTTCTTCCACTCGGCCACTTTTATGTCTTTGGTTAGTTTGTCAGAAAATGCACCAAAAAGGATATCTTTCGATGAAAGTATTTATCGTAAAATGGCAATTTTTTGGCAATTTTACCAATTTACGTACGCTTATACTATGATAATGAGTAACTAAGAGAGGAGCTCTTCTGCACCTAAAATATACCTACTATAAACATATATGACAAATAAATAAAAGCTTGTTCTTAAAAAAATTTTTTACTTTTTATTTTTAAAACCTACGTTCATATTATTTTGTTGCATTTTTTTGTTCCTACGTAAAAACAGTGCAAATTATATGAATACTAAAAAATACCCGCTGATTTGTCACGATGTATTTCTCAGGCCGAGGTTACGCTCGCCGGAACCAAGGTCCGTGACAAAAATATAATTTAATTTGTCAGACACCAAAGCAAAACACAAGTTATGTTCCAAACAACAACAATCTTTTATTCACAAAAGCTCTTAATTCTATCTTAAATTAACCCTAGTCTTGATGGAGAAGGCTATGATTAACTTTATTATCTAAAGATTGTACTGGTGGTTCAAACTTACGAATGATTTGCTTAAGGAATGAAATATTAATTAAAAGAAACCATTGCAAAATCTATATGGCAAATTATATTAATTCTAATATGCTTTGTGCTTATGGAATTGGTCGCTAATATAGTTCGCTTTAGCGATTCGGCTCTGGCGAAATTCGTTGAATTCGTTATTTAGGAGCTGGATGAGATTCGACTACACCCAGGGGTAGGATAAGGTATTTGACTGATGAGTGAGATTCGACTACGCTCATAGCCAGGTAAGGGTTGAATTCAGGCAGACTCCCGCCAGAGAGTTGTTATTCTACTTCGCTTATTACGCTATATTTGGGATAGGACGAAAGGATTTAGAGGAGGTTGATGATGAATGAGATTCGACTACACTCACCACCAAGGCACGAGATAAGTATATAGGATAATTGGAAGTTATTGATGATGTGTGAGATTCGACTACGCTCACCATCAATACACAAAGGAAAGATGGAAATAGGAACCGAGATGAGATTCGACTACACCACGGGGGATAGGATGAGGCTGATGATGAACGAGATTCGACTACGCTCACCAATATGTTTCACGGGAAGGAAAGGTTAATGCGTTTAGCGAGTATTTGTACTCCGGTATTTATTAGCACTGATTTTATACTTTTAACGCGTGTTCTTAGGACCAATTCCTGTTCACGCAGCTGAACCACTCTAGTATGCACTGATTATGTGTAAACGATATTATAACCTAACTATTGATTGAAATTAAATTTATTTTAAATAAAATAAAATACTAAATAACTCTAATGATACGTAATACCGGTCTCCTCTTTATGGTTACGTATGTAGTAGCTCCTCTGCTGCGGTCGCTGTGTGGACTGCGCTGCTAAGGTGATGCCGCTGGCCTCTCTGCCGACGTCACTGCCTACGTCGCTGTCGGCCTCTCTGCCGACTTCTCTGCCGACGTCTCTGTCGACCTCTCTGCCGACTTCTCTGTCTACGTCTCTGTGGACGCTGACTGCGCGATGGGTCAACGCTGTCGACGTCGCCGTACTCCCTGGCGACTGTTCGACCTGTAGAACAACGCTCGACGTTGGGCGACGTTACTGATGTCGCTGTCGAGTACCGCTGGCGCACGGTGATAGTTTGCTGTCTACGTTGACGTAGGTCCCACGATGACTGCTCCCGTCGAACGGACTTGCGAACGTTTATCACTGCCCAACTTGACTGTTCACGTTACCGAATAAAGTCGCGCTACTTCTGTTTAGAGATGATTTAATAATAGAACTTAACTCCGCGATGGCTCACACGAGACTGATCATGATGTAAGGTTTTTCCCTTTGAGGTAGCTTCTTAGTCTCTTGATGTTCTTTCTGTGTGTGCGTTATATAGCTCTTATATATTTTCATATGGTGTGACTCGAGGTATGAGCATTGTTGTTGCCATCACGCCATTCTCCCGTTCTGGCTAGTCTTTTGTGAAGACACCTGCTGCTTGCAATAACTAGCTCGTGCCAGAGTCCCGTTGTCCCATAGCTGCTATCGGCTCGTGACCATGAAAATAAAATAAGACAATATGTTATTAATGCAATAACTAAAAGGTTACCCAGTAGGGAAAAGACTACCTATTATCATGAACCATCATTAAATAAAACTGTTATTATATTGTAGTTATATTTCAATAACTTTATTATTATAACTTATTATACTTAACCTACGTACATACTTAAATACTATTCTGTAATTAACTCAAATATATAAAATATATATTTGTTTATAAATAATTATATTACGTTTGAGTAATACAATTATCGATTTTCGGGTGTGTAGGCCGAATGACGATGACTAACATCGTTGAGTGGGGTGGCCTTGCATTGCCCTGCCCACCTGGCCCTTAGGCCTCACCTACTCTCCCTACCCCGGTGTCGTAAGCACGTCTGGAGTGCCGACAACCTTCTTAGAGTGCAAAGCTACTCCTTGGCTTCCCCTAGAGCCTCTATGGGAATAACTGCTTGTTGCTGTTTGCACTAATGGGTGATTTTATTCTTCTGTGGCTGGCTCCGCCTAGTGAAGACCCCCGGTCTCCGCTGCTTGGCATCCCAGCCGGAAATGGAATTAATAATGAATGATCGCTGAAAAAGAAGAGAGTTATGGCGTTAGCATGTAGACATAAAATTCGCAGAATTTTGGGTTCTTACAGATTCGCCTGCGATAAAAATATTAAATACCATGTAAAAATTTAAAATCTTAAAATTAAAGTATTTTGTTGTATCTTCAAATGCAAAATCCAAAAATAGTTGTGTTTGTTTTATAATATAAAAATGGTATAAATATAAAAAAAATTACTATATTTAATTTTAATTACCTTTTTTAAACAGTAATTGTTATGGTGACTTTTTGTATTTTGGCTTTTTCTGTATTTTAATTTTTAATAAATCCTGTATAACAAGCTTATAAAATATTTGTGTAAAAAATTTTTTAAAATTTATAAGTAAAAAATGTAATATTTAACTTGATTCTGAACATAAATGTATTCTTCTTAAGTTTTTAAAAATTTGGTTATATCTCAATAACTAACTAACTAGATGGCAAAGTAGGTGGAGGAGTCTACTCAGAAACATTAAGCATCAATATAGCCTTCAGGCTCCCTGCCCATTGCAGTGTATTTCAAGCTGAAATCGCTGCTATACATGAAGCGTTAACTTGGCTTCAGAAAAATGATATATCTTCCATGGATATATGCATACTTTCTGACAGTCAAGCCGCTCTGAAAGCCCTAGGAACTGTTGAAATAACATCTGAAACAGTTTTCAACTGCCGCAGATCTCTAAACGAGATGGCAGAGCAGCTCAAAATTATCCTATGCTGGATTCCTGGACATAGGGATTTTCTAGGTAACTGCAGAGCAGATGAACTCGCTCGCACAGGTACTACCAAACAACTATCTTCAGACAAGACAAACCTTGGTATTCCTCTCACCACATGTAAACTCCTTACACATGAGTTATCCTGTATCAACACCAACAAAAGATGGTCAGCAGGTAACACTTGTAATATAACACGGCAAATCTGGCCCAAACTCAATCTGAAGCGTTCAAAAGAACTCATATCTCTTAGTAGAGATCACATTGGCACCATGATAGGGATCCTGACAGGGCACTGCCTTATTGGCAGGCACGCTCAAAGATTAAACATACCCCACAACGACTTCTGCAGAAGCTGTAGAGATGAGGAGGAGGTGGAATCTACAGAACACCTTCTCTGCACCTGCCCAGCGCTGGCTCAAAAACGTTTTCTTCACCTAAACAACTGGTTTTTCAGAGACCTCGAAGAACTCTCGGAAATATCGATATACCGAATCCTAAGCTTTGTGAACAGCTCAAGCTGGTTTGAATAGAGAAGGGAGATCAACCCCTGTGGTACCACAATGGGCCTTATTGGCCTAAGTGCGTCTCAATTTGAGGCAGCCACTTTAACCTAACCTAACCTATCTCAATAACTATCGATTTTAATTTTTTTATAAAAAGTCATTGATTAATAAAAAAAACGATAAACGAAAGATTTTTCGGAAATATTTTATACGTATATCTAATATTTAGTATATTGAAAAATTCCAGTTTGTCAAATTATCTTATAAAAATTATTTAATCACTTATTTATTATTGTGATGGGGATAGAAACTTTAAGGATATTAAAGATTTTTAAACAAAAAGGACATTTTTCGTATTCTTTTTCAACAAAAATAATTTTTGTACCAGTAAAAATATACCAAACAAGTAAAAAAAATATCAAAAGCTTTTACAATTTTTAAACATAACAAATATTTGGTTCAACAAGCTCGTTACAAACTCAATTCCACATCACTAACAGTCAAGGCACTTTCATTTTTTTTTTTTGTCTGTGTGTGAGGTGTATTCACAGTTTGTAGCTCTATTTTGTATATTTCCACAAGAGCTCTGCAATGAGCTCCGGATCGTGAAAACCACTATTAATTGCCTTGTATACATATGTAAGTGACGTATCAATTAACGTCCTAATCCAAGCGTGTGAATTGCGGTACAATTCAATTCACAGATAAACTACAAAATCACCATTTTTTCGCAGTGGGCAATCAAAATGCTGTTGTAATAAAAGCTTAGTTCTTGTATGTTAATACAAATAAATAAAACAGTAGGTTATTAACGATTCAGTGTACTTGTCAGTTCAGTTGAGGACTTCTGCAATATACAAAAACAAAACACACGTACGTCAATTTGCATATTTGCATTTCAACTATATCCTAAAACTTGAGGGCTTGAGAAATTGTGCAGTTTTTTTTATTGAAAAATTTGACAGCTTTGAAAAAGCTTAAATAATATTATATAAAGGATAAACACTAAATTTTTAAAAAAATTGGCTTACACAAGTTTCTTTCCAAGTAAGTTTCATATTCTACAACAAGCATTGAATGTTTTTGGAGCTCGCAGCTTATTCAAGTTTCAATTTATTAATTTATTAAAAAATACAATCTGGCAGCTCCGTTACTTGACAGTTGTCAAAAACTGAATAACTGTAGAAAAATAACAAGACTTTTGAAAATGTTTGAGAAACACGTTTTACAAGCACTTGTAGAAAATAGACTTGTAACTTGTAACTTGTGAGCTTGTGAACTGGTAGTTTTGAGAAGCAGGCCCCAGGTCTTAAAAGTGGATTTTGCGCAGCTGCTGATAACATAAATGACGGTATGGGACAGTGATGTTCCCTCGACAAGTCGTCTTTAATTGTCGACATTTTGGTGTCGATAATGTAGAGTATGGTCGACATTGTCGACAAGGTAGGCAATGTCAACAGAATGCAGCACTGCGAAAATGCAAGTTCTTATTAGATTGTGCTAAATTCTTAAATTCTTTTGAAAAACTCGTTTATTTAACACAAATTAAACAAACAAAAAGCATGCCTGGAAGGTGTAAAAATAGCAAATACTCCGAACTTGGATTCAATTTAATTAAATACCATAGTAAACATGCCTATGACATTAATTATCTACTCGTCGTTAAAAGCAATTGTCTACACGACATTGTTGACAATAGTATTGTCTACGCCACACATCACTAGTGTGGGATGTTAGTATGGTACAATGGTATATTATTGTGGTACGATGAGCATGGAATGATGGTATGCTATAATTCTCTTTTCAAATAACATATTCAAAAAACACGAAGAAATTTTGTAGAATTTACTTTTGCATATAGTATATATAGTATATAGTATATATACATATAGTATATGTGGATGTGTTCCAATTTTGTTTTCAATATTTTTAATTTATTAAATTTTATTTTTAAAATTTTTAATTTATTTTTTATACACAAATTGTCAGTGTTGCCTACATTTTTTATACCCGAAACATCAAAAAAATTTACTGCCTAGCTCACAAAAGTACTTCAGAGTACGAATGCTGTACGTATAACTGCACGCAACTAGCTGCTATGTATGTATAATCATACAACAATAATTATAACAACATTTTCAGCATTCATGGAAACTCTCTATATTTTTTTTTTTCAATAAAAATAAATAAAATTTTTCGTAGACAATTTAATTGAAACTTCTATAGCCCTGTTTACAGCACTTTAGAATGTTGATTGCATTGCAGCTTGATGCAGCCGCATTGAATCTACACTTTTAGTCATACCCAAACTTGCCTCGTCTAAATGAAATCAATTTTACATCGTTTCATAACAAGGAAGCAAAGCATTCAAAACACCTCCAAAACAGCAAACTGTCATTCTCTCGTAGAAGTATTTTCTTGTTTTTTCACTACCAATTCGCCGCACAATTCTATGACAATTGTGGTTTATATGAAAACCAGCGTTTTTATTTTATATGCATTTATTTTTTTTATCTATTTTATTCAAATTTTATTTCTTCTTGAACAATTTATTTTTGTATGTCTTCATACAATTAATACAATTTTTATAATGAAAATAAGATACAAAATTTTTTGATTAATAAATCATGACAATTTTTGAAATCTTAAATAATAATAATTTTTTAGATAAAATGTGTAAGTGAATATTTTGTAAAGTGTGTGTTTTTGTATGTTGTGATGTTGGTGTTTATATGTGGTGGTATTGAGTCACCACATTATTCCCCCTCTTTTCTAAAAGATTTTGGTCGTGTTAGCTAATAAGTTAAAGTGTACTTTTTTAGTATTTCTGTGTATGGTTGAATGTGTCTGTACTGTTTCAGTGTATAAGGAGGCGGGCTAAATCCTATCAATGTTGACTGTTATGTTAGTGTTATTTTTACGAATTGTGAAGTATTTTGGTGTTCTCTTAATAACTTCGAAGGGACCATCGTACGGCTCTTGCAGTGTTTTTCGAATTGTGTCGTTGCGGACGAAGACAAAGTTACAAGTACTGAGGGCTCGAAGTATATATTGCTGGAAGTTAGTGCTGTGATGCGCAATGTTTGACTTTTTATTTTCTACTGCCTCTTTAAGTTTGAACAAGGTGTCCAACGCACTAAATTCTGACTGTTGTGAATTACTAGTTGTTGTGGTAGCCTGAGTGTTTGACCAAATACCATTTCAGCTGGTGAAGCCTTAATATCTTCTTTGACCGTGGACCTGAGTCCTAGAAGAACTAGTGGCAACTCTGTGTACCAATTTGTCTGGTTGTTACTCGCTATTATAGAAGTCTTTAGTTGGCGGTAAAATCGTTCTACAATCCCATTGGCTTGTGGATGAAAAGCAGAAGTGGTAATGTGTTTGCTTCTTAGATTCTTAACGAAGTTTCTAAATGTTGTGGACGTAAATTGAGGTCCTCGATCGGAAGTAATTTCCAGAGGAACTCCAAAACGTGATATGTATTCCTTTTTAAGTGTATCTACGATAGTACTGGAGTTGGTATCTTTAATTAGATACGCTTCGGGCCAACGCGTGTTTCTGTCAACTGGGGTAAGTAGATATCTGTAACCATTTGATATTGGTAAAGGGCCAACTAAATCAACGTGAACATGCTCAAATCGACCGTGTGGAATGTCTATCTTGTGTGGGATTGTCTTCGTATGTTTTTGCATCTTTGCTCGTTGGCATCTAACGCATTCTTGTGATTTGTTGATTTGTGTGTTCATTTTGGGCCAAAAATATCTTTGTGTTATGAGTCGTCGAGAAGCTCGTATACCTGGGTGTTAAATGTTAGGGGTCGTCCATAAACCACGTTACTGATTTTCCGGTTTTTTTACCCCCCCCCCCTCCCCCTGCGTTACTTTTCGCAGTGCTTTTCAAAACCCCTCCCCACCATAAAGTAAAGCAACATATGAAATTAATTCATTCGAATGATTATATATTTTGACTAGCTCTGACAATTTTCACTAGTATTAGTGACTAGTATGACTAGATACATTAAAGGAACAATTGGAAAAAAATCAATATTTAATATCATCTGTAAAAGCTATTCCATCTGCGATCCAAGATTCGATGCTCTCAATCACTGGGATAGAAGAAGCTGGTAGCTTTGTTGAGGATTCTTTAAAATAGATGATCTATCATCGGATTCTATGTCGACCCATTCAGGTGAATCCTCATTTCTAACGCAAAGAAGTGAATCCTCATTTCACCTGGTCTTTGACAGAGTACCTTAAAAGGCTGCACCCGAGCTGCACCAAGTTCTGTGTTTTTGTGTAAATTCTTTCTGAAAATTGATTTATATAAATAGTATTTTTTATTCCGATTTATTGTAAACGATATAATACAAACTTATGGCAATTCATAGAAGTTTTAAAAACGAAATACAAGCCGCAGGCAGGACACGACCTTGAACCGATTTCTTCTTTCTGAGAAGGACAGTACATGTCATACGGTATCTCCTTTGATCAAGAACATTCAGGCCTTAACGTCAAAGCCTGTCGCAAAAGCAAAGACCCAAATTTACGTGTGCTGAGATGGTGAAGGAATACCAAAAGGTTCCTGTGTCGAGGGAAAAGGTGGTGGAAGAAATCGTTGAAACAAAAGTGAACCATCAATTTAGACGATCCAACATAAACATGTAAGGTAAAAAATTTTTGAAATGATTGTGTTATTAATTAGAGGTTTTTCGTCGAATTTTTTAATTTTTGGTAACGTTACAATATCTAAACACCACCCCCCTACCGTTACTTATCGTAGTGCATTTAAAACCCTTCCCCCCCCCCTAAATTGGTAACGTAGTTTATGGACGACCCCTTATGTAACTGTTCAAAAATTTGTTTGCGTAATGTTTGTGGAATGTATGGACGTGTTCCTGAACTTGTTTGTTCGCACCAAATTTTAATGTTAAGTATTGGAATGTGTATTTGTTCGAATTTGTAAGTATGTTTATTTAGTATCTCTTGTAGTTCTGAATATATATTCTGTTCTTTTTATATAGTTCTGAGGCTGATCTCAGAGGTTGTGAAAGCCTCTATCTCAGCTCTTGAAAGTGCGTCCGCTACGGTGTTATCGGTACCTTTAATGTGTCTGATGTCGTTGGAAAACTGTGCAATGAATTCTAGGTGTCGTATTTTTCTTGGGCTTCTCTCTGTTTTTGAATGTAATGCTGAAGTAAGTGGTTTTTGATCTGTGTATTTAGTAAATGTTCGTCCCTCTAAATAGTGTCTAAAGTGTTTAATTGTAAGGTAAATTGCTTAAAGTTCGCGATCGAATGTACTGTATTTTGTCTCTGATGGTGATAATTTTTTAGAAAAGAAAGCTAGTGGTTCTGTTTCCTGATTGTGTTCTTGTTGCAAAACTGCACCGATAGCAGTGTTAGATGCATCTACAGCGATAGAAAGTTTTGCTTTGCTATTAAAATGATGAAGTAGCACTTACTTATTGTAGTAAAACTTTCTTTTATCGTTGTGAATGCTTCTGTTGTGTTTTCTGTCCATGTTAAGTGTTTTTCCTTTGTTTTTATTGTTGAAGTTTAATATCATAAATGTGTGTGAGTGTGTGTGCTAGTTTTGGAATGCATCTGTGGTAGTTATTAATCATCCCGATGAATTTCTGCATTTGTTTAACTGTTTCTGGTTTCGGATAGTTAACAATGCATTGAATTCTATCGGGAGATGGTTGTATGCCTTTGTTTGAAATATCATAACTTAAAAAATTTATTCTGTCTACTCCAAAAATACATTTGTTCGGTTTAATGTTTAGTCCGTAATTGTCTAGTCGTTCGAAAACTAAATTTAGGTGTTTAAGGTCTTCTTCTTCTGTCTCGCTGGCCACCAGAATGTCGTCGAGGTATACGAATACGAAGTCTAGTTCTCGTAGTACTTCATTGCTAAGGCGTTGGAATGTTTGAGCTGCATTTCTTAAACCGAATGGCATTCTCAGAAACTCAAACATTCCGAACGGTGTAGTAATAATCGCAGTGTAGTAGTAATCGCAGTTTTGTGTATGTCTTGAGTGGCTATGGGTATTTGGTGGTAAGCTCTAACTAGGACTAATTTTGAAAATATGTGTTTGTTGTGTAAATCTATAGATAGGTCGTGTGTGTGTTGTAGAGGGTAGCGGTCTGGATCTGTAATTGCGTTTAGTCTTCTATAGTCACCACAGGGTCTCCAGTCGTTCATATCTTTTTTTGGTACTAAATGTAGTGGAGATGCCTGTTTTGATTAAAAATTCAAATTCCTTTTTGGCAAATTTGTATTTGTTGGAGTCAAGGCGTCTTGGTCTTGAAAAAGGTAACTGTCCTTCTGTAGTTATATGGTGTACTGTTTTGTGGATAATTTTTGAGTACATTTGTATATATGTTATCTCGTGTAATTAGTTTAGGTAGTGATGTTTCTGTAAATGCTGTGATTGCGTTAACTGATAATTGTGTTAGTGGATCAATGAGTTTCTTGTGTTTTAAGTCTATCAAGAGTCCATATTTCGTAAGGAAATCTGCTCATATGATGGGTCTTGTAATGTCTGTTAGGATAAATGTAAAAGGGAAATCGCATCTTAGTTTCAAATTTACGTTACGTAATTTCTTGCCGAAAGTTGAGATTGTGCTACCATTAACTGCTGTTAATATTAAGTCTGAATTTTTCTTGTGGGCTTTAAATTTATTTACTGGAAGTACTGAAACTTCTGCTCCACTGTTTATCAAAAAGTTTATGTGATTGTCGTTATCGTAAATAAAGAGGCGGCGTGTGAGTATTGTTTGACTTCCATCATTAGCCGTCGCAATGATGGAGTCACTTAGTTTGTTGAGTTATGTTGTGTTGTGTTGTGTTGGGTATCGTTTTGACCGAATGAGCATGGTTGTTCGCATTGTCTAGCTGCCCTACCGAATCTAAAATGGTATATACATACCCAGTTGGAAGGTCGTTGTCGTGACACACTTCTTGATGGAGATCTACGTCTTGAAAATCTTCGGAAATTAGATTCTCTCGAGTTCGCACGTGAATGACTACGGTATCGCTCGTTTTCCAACTCTTGGACCTCAATTGTTAGCTTGTTGAAACTTTCAAGGATTTTGGACGTTTTTCAGCAAACGATTGCGTTATTATCACAAGCTCAGAGTTTTGAGTAATTTTTGCCATGCGCTAGACATTATTGCCAACTGAAGCGAATTCGGATTCTGGCATAACTTCCCACAAATTGTCAGCTAGTTTCAATTTTTCCTCTAGTTCTCTATGACCAGATCCAGTCAAAGCAATATTAAGGCTTTTGGGGAGTTTGCTGAGTTAGGGGAGATAAAGTCACTATCGACTGTAGTACCGGCTAACATTAGAAGCGACCTATAAAATTAAGATGGCTTTTGGTCACCCATCTCAGTGCCAGACAGAATTTTGTCGAACCTCTTGGCTTCACTTAAAGAGTGTCTGTCAATCAAGGTTCTCTTTAAACCTTCATACAAATTTAAGAACGGAGGTTTTTGTATAAAGTCTAGCACTGTTATAATTACCTCTTGAGGTAGAGCGGTTACGAGGTACTCATACTTAGTCTTGTCAGTTGTGATTCCTTTAGCTTGAAATTGTATTTCTGCATAGGCAAACCATGCGTCAGAACAAGAGGTCCAAAGTTGTGGCAACTTTACTGAAGTCGCTTGTATTTCTGAATGCATTGTTGCATCAAATGGATTGACTAGATCCGTTTGTAATTGTATGAGAGGGTGATGGTCACCTTCGCCGAAATGAAAAAGATGTGAGAGAGGGTTAGAGGTATGTAAGGGAGTGGAAGTTTGTCTGAGGTGGGGTGGTGGTGTGTGTGAAAGATTCATGACCTATTATAAAAAATTGTACCTAAAATATGTTTCCTAAAATGTGTTTCCCTAGTGCAGTGGAGTGCCTACGTATGTAAGGCGATAAGTTTCTCACGACCCTATCGTCTAACAAACGTTTTAAAAGCTACAGTGTGTGCCTTGTGAAAAGCTAGAATGATAAGACAACCTGAAAAAAAATTTTATAATATGTGATAAACAAAATTTTACATAACTTTTCAAAAAAAAATGTTTAACATATAATATATAAATTTTTATGTAGAAAGGAAATTGTTGTTGCTGCCAATTTTTTGTTGTTGTTGTTGTTGTTACAAATATTGTTATTGTCGCTGCTACAAATGTTGTTGTTGTTGATTCTGCTGCTGTTGTTGTTATTGTAGTTGTTGCTGTTCTTGTTATTATTGTTGCTATTGTTGTTGTCAATTCTGCTGCTGCGGCAGGTGTAGGGTTTTGTGACTACCGTTGTTGGTCGATGGTGTTGTTGATGCTAGCGGTGGTAGTGGTATTATTGTGGGTGTTGCTGTTGATACTGCAGCAGTTGTGGCTACTGCTGCTGGTGATGATGGTTGTACTCAGTCAGCTGCAGTGGTGAACACTTTGACGTTAGTACTAGTGCAGATGTGGAGAGTAAATTGCTGCTGCTATGCTTGAGTTGATGTTGCTTGTTGTTGTTTCTGTATTAACAGTATTATTATAAAAATTTAGTAGAGCTTGTATTGTTGTCATTTACGGCCGTTGTTGTTAATGTAGAAATAGGTGCAGGATATATTATTGTTTTGTTGTATTTGTGGTAGCGTTTGCCAACAATTCGTTGCTGCAGCGTTTATGGTTGTACTTTTTTATCTTATGCTGCTGCTATAGCTGCTGCTGTAGTTGTAATGGTTGCTGCTATGGCCGCTGCTGTTGTTCGTATTGTGGTGAAACAGTTGCAACGCCTGTTGTAACGATTATTGAAGTAATAAGCTGCGCTGGGTGGCAAACCAGGAGTGACCATAGATGTGGTTGTAGCAAAGGATGTTGTTTTGATAGGGATGGTCAGATTATTTTTAAGTGAATCATTCAGTTCGTTCCTCGAATTCAGCGTTAAATGGTGGTTCATATTCTCCTGGCAGGATCGCCAATGTGGTTTATATGAAAACCAGCGTTTTTATTTTATATGCATTTATTTTTTTTTTATCTATTTTATTCAAATTTTATTTCTTCTTGAACAATTTATTTTTGGTATGTCTTCATACAATGAATACATTTTTTATAATGAAAATAATATACAAAATTTTTTGATTAATAATTCATGACAATTTTTGAAATCTTAAATAATAATAATTTTTTAGATAAAATGTGTAAGTGAATATTTTGTAAAGTGTGCGTTTTCGTATGTTGTGATCTTGGTGTTTATATGTGGAGGTATTGAGCCACCACACAATCATGATTAGGCGGAGTGATAGTTTTACCGGTGACCATGTCAAACAAGAAACCTCAGTTATACTAAGGACACACATATGGTATTGATACTTTAGTATTGAAGCCATGAACGACTTTATACTATGTGGTATGAAAGTAGTGACACACATATTGTTTTTGTTAAAGCGAGAAATTTTTTTATTTCCCGCTGTGTGTCTAGGCGCATAAACCTGTACACAAATTTATTTTATATTTGTTTATGTTAAAGCTACGATTTTTCTATTTGGTGCCCAAGCTCTTGGTACTTGTGCACAACTGTTTAAATAAAACTTCCGATAATCACTTTTAAAAGACAACTGTCCCAATTTTATTAACATTTGGGTTTTTATAACAAAATATCAATTCAATTAAAAAATCTGAATGACATAAAAAAATACAATTACATACATATAATGACGAAAAAGAAATATTAACTAAATATACAATATATAATATACAACAAAAGCAAAACAAAAAGAAGTAGAATTAAAAAACTACAAAATCATTATTTTCACATTTTCAAGGCCAGATCGTTGACTCCACAAAATTACGGTTTGCAGTTTTCCGCAGTCAGCGATTCAAGGCCAAGTCAATGAACACAAAAAAAAGCAATGTTGCTGTTTTAAGTGACGCTGGTGTTTGGAAAATATGACACCATAGTTTTAACGTTGCTGGTTGCATGGCTGGTGGCTGGTTACAGACATTCTCCCCGTCGTTGAACCTTGAGTTCAACAATCTGTATTTAGGCATTAACGGAGAAGTCCAAATTCTGAGATCGTCGTGGCAGTGGAACAGGCTGTTCAGTTGGTTGACGGCTGTTATGTGATCTCTTCATCTTCCATGCTAGAAGTGCTAGGAATGCAATGATGATAAGTGCGAGACCCAGCAGGACGTTATTCACGATAACATGATGAACATTATAGTTGTTGTCTGGTGTTGGAAGTTCTAATTTTCGAGAAGCCAGTTGATGCATTGTCATTTAATTTTGATTGTTGGGTTTTGTAGTGTAGTAAATCGTTTTGTATGGGTTCAGCGTGTGCCGGTAGTTCAAAAGTGTTTTTGTCTCTCAGGACAGTGTATGAAGAACGTGTCCGACTAGTATATTCTTGATGGCCTCTGATGGTTAACAGCTCATGACTTATAGTGCATCCTGGAGGTACTGTTATTATTCCTGATCCGTCAATCGTAACTGAATAGGTAGTTTCGTTGCACACTGCGTTAAAGGTGGTCCTTTCTGTCAGCGCATACATCCATTGGCTCACGTGTGATAAATGTATCCATGTAGGTCTGTTTGGTATTGGTTTTAATCTGCATTCAGTGTTTGACTTGTTGTTGAATATATTAAATTCACATGTATCCCTTTTTATTTCTCTTGAGAATATTGGCTGGACTTGGTTACACAAAAACTCTGTTTCTTCAATTTTGCTGCATGCTGCTACCTCATTTTCGGTCATTGGATAAAATTTATCTCGATGTAGATTTATGGCAAGGAATTTCGTGGAAGTTTCTATGGAGACGCGGGTATTATTGACTGTGGTTGGCACGGGCAATAATTTGAAAATCTCGAACTTGTCTTGAAAAACTAACGGCAGTTTAAGCCTGAATATTGCATGGTTATTTATGATTGTTCCTTCAGCAGATATTAGTTTGTATATTTGAATTATGTTTTCGGCTGGAAGGCGAGATGTTTGTGGCAGGTGAATCTTGATTTTTGCGATTTCTTGTCGCAATTGCTGTGGAGATAGTAGAAGGTGGCTTACTTTTCCATGATGAGTATCGGTGATAACATCAATAATAGATGATTGGATGCGCTGAAGTTTCGTTGTTATCATAGTTAAATGCATTGCCCATGATAAAAACAATTGTTGTTTTCTGTGTTGAAATAGCTCTTCAGTTTGATTGTTTATTCGGTTTATTGTTTCGGTTATCTGATGGTCCAAACTTCCGAATTTCTTTTCTACGTTTTCTTGATCTGTTTTTATGATGTTAATCGTAGAGTTTATAATTGATGTCTGATTTTTTAACAAATTCATCATAAAATCATCGTTGTTTGAAAATTGTATTATCTTTCTTGACATTTCTTCTGCATACTGATTATCTAGTACACCAAACAATGAGTTGGCTATATTGCCAACAAAATTTACAGCTCCTCGTCTTGATCTGATGGCAACAGGACGTTGTTCAAGCAATGCGTTATCTTGATCTATTTCAGAAATGGAATACTGAATTTGATTAATCAGCGATGAACAACTACTTTTTTTAATTATTTGACTACATAAATGCTGTAGAAGACCTGTGCCATTGTTTAACATATCAAATTCATTCCAATATTGATTTAAATCATAATAAACAATTAGATTCCTTTCATCCGATATCAATTTCGAAGTACCCAAATTGTCAAAGTGTATTCCAGGTTGAGATGGAAACTGTGTAATGTTGATGGGTGTTCCGTTTGACCATGGTATTATGAGGCAAGTTACCAATAATGTCAACATTGATGTTGCGAATGAGTTGAGTTTCCTTTTTTTAGAGGCTGTATTATCATCATTTGCCAATGTGGTGTTATTTTTGTTTGTCTTGAAGTGTTGTACTGTCATATCATCATTAGCGATATTTGGTTTGTTCGGCTGTGTTGGATTACTATTGATAATCGTATTATCTTGCTCGCAAGGAAGTGGTGATAATCTGTTGATGGGTCGACGAATAATCCCTTTTGCAGTTTGGATGTCTGCAACACGTACAAGACCATCTTGACCTTTAATAGCCTTTATAATTATACCCAAAGGCCATTTCATCACAGGTTTGCTGTCGTCCTGAATTATCACTATGGTATTTGGCTCAATATTGCTATAAGGTGCTTTCCATTTAGATCGACCTTGCAACTCGTGGAGATATTCCAACGACCATCTTCTCCAAAACTCGTCTTTAATGTAGTTAACAAGTTTCCATCGTGATAATAAGCCTCGTTGATTTATTTCTACGTTTGGATGTATACTGGCTGTCAGAGGTTCTCCTATTAAAAAATGACCTGGGGTCAATGCCGTTAAATCATTTGGGTTGTCTGACATAGCAGTTAACGGTCTAGAATTCAAGATGGCTTCGATTTCTATTATTAACGTTTCCAATTCCTCGTAGGTAAGGGATGCAGTTTCGATGCTTCTGTGCATCAAATGCTTGGCTGACTTGACCGCAGCTTCCCAGAGTCCTCCAAAGTGGGGAGCTCTTGGCGGTATGAAGTGAAATTCCATCCTCCTTGTGCTACATTCATTTTGTATCATTTCTTTGGCCTTTTTTGAGAAAATGCTTTCAGCTAATTCGTCTAATCGATTTCTTGCGCCAACAAAATTTGTGGCATTATCACAATATAAGTGGCTACAATTACCGCGCCGTCCAATGAATCGTCTTAAGGCTGCCATGAATGCTTCTGTTGATAGATCGCTTACTATTTCTAAATGTATTGCCTTAGTAGCAAAACAAATGAATAGTGCGACGTAGCTTTTCTGGGGTCGTTTTCCTCTGAGTCGATAATGAATCCAAATAGGCCCACAAAAATCTACACCGGCATTCACAAACGGTCGCGCTGGCTGTATCCTGCCTTCAGGTAAATTTTCCATTATTTGATTAAGCATCTTTGGCTTTGCTCTGGCGCACCGAATACAATGTTGAACAACTGATCGAGCAAGTATTTTTCCCTTGATGGACCAGAACTGCTGCCTTGTTGTTGACAAAAGACCTTGTGGTCCAATATGTAAATTCTCTCGATGCAGAGCCTCCATTAGGAGTTTTGTGAATGGATGTGAATATGGTAGAAGTGCTGGATGTTTGGCATCATAAGATAAGGTTGAGGCTTCTAGACGGCCTCCAACTCTTAATATTTCACAATTGTCCAGAAATGGTGTAAGCCCAAGAAGAGGACTCTTCATTGGTAATTGGGTTTTATTTTTTAAATGTTGTATTTCGTCCTTAAATTCTTCAGCTTGCATCAATTTAATGATGCTTTGAAGGGATCGTTCTAGCTCTGCCGCTGTTAGATTTTCTGACTTCGGGCTATTTGACCTCCTTGTCACTTGATTGAAGCGAAGCATATAGCTTATTATTCTTTGCAATCTTCTAAATGAGTTTCGATGATTTATTTGGTCAATGATATTAGATTCTGATTTCTTCTGTAGGGCAAGTAAGTTGATTGGTTCAACATTTGGTTCTTCACTTTGACTGCGTTGGATGATTGATTCATTTTCTAATTCTTCCTGTTGATTTTGAACAGTGATTTGTTTTCTTTCCAATTCGGCACTTGAAGTTTTTTTAAATGGTGGTGGCCAAAGTGACTCGTTTCCATGCAAGAAGAGTGGGCCGTAGAACCAAATGTTGCATGAAATTAGTTTAACTGGTGATATGCCTCTTGACAAGATGTCGGCTGGATTTTCTTTACTACTTACATGCCGCCATTGGTGCGTCACAGAATTATCTTGAATTGAAGCAATTCTATTTGCTACGAATGTATGGAAGTTTGTCGATGTAGAATTGATCCAATTTAATACTATTTCGGAATCTGACCACAAATAGACCTTTACATTTGTTAAATTTAATGCCGTCTTAATCCGTCTGGTAAATCCAGCTGCAAGTTTGGCGGCACAAAGTTCAAGCCGTGGAATTGTTAATTTTTTCAGTGGAGTTACGCGTGTCTTAGCGCACAGTATCCTCGTTATTACTATTCCACTTTGATTGATAGATCGGATGTAGACTGCGGTTCCGTAAGCCTTCTCAGAGGCATCCGCAAATGCATGCAGTTGCACCTCTTTAGGAATATCACGTGCATATACATGGCGTGGAATATGAATTTCATTAAGTGCATTCATATCTTCACGAAATTTAATCCATCGATTATGCATTTCCAGCGGAAGAGCGGCATCCCAATCTAATTTAAGTTGCCACAACTGCTGCAAGAAGATTTTTGCGGTTATCACAATGGGTGCCATTATTCCCAATGGGTCGAAAAGCCGAGCTATGTCAGAGGCCACTATCCTTTTAGTTACCTTGCAGTTTTCAACCTGGTGGCACTTGATACGAAATACATCAGCTTTTGGAAGCCAAAGTAGGCCTAACGTCTTAATTTGGCTCTCTTCATCTTTGTTGAAGTCTAATTCTATTTCTTGGTCCTCTGGAGCTATGTCTTCCAATAATTTCTGATGATTTGCGCACCATTTTCTCAACTTGAACCCTGCTGTACCGAGTAATGAACTTATTTGTTGTTGATAGTCCTTGGCGGTTACAAGACTGTTTGAGCCTGCCATGCAGTCATCGACAAAAATTTTGTTTTAATATGTTTGCACCGAGTGGATATTGTGTGCTTCCCTGATCCGCTAGCCTTTGTAAGCATTTGATTGCTAAATATGGAGCTGACGTTGTTCCATATGTTACGGTTGCCAATCGGTATGTTTTCAGGGGCTTATTTGGATTATTTCTCCAGAATATGAGTTGGAAATGCTGGTCTTCATTGTGAACTAAGATTTGGCGATACATTTTTTCAATGTCTGCCGTAAACACGAATCGTGGCATCCTGAATCGGAGTAATATTGTAAACAAATCTTCTTGTAGTGTCGGTCCTGCATGGAGAATATTGTTCAGTGATATGTTTGAAGATGTTTTCGATGACGCATCAAAAACCACTCTTAACTTAGTTGTGCTACTATTTGGTTTTAAAATGCAATGATGTGGTAAATAGTAATTGGGTGTTTGAACGGCATTGTCATTTACTTCTTTCATGTGGCCTAAAAACAAATACTCATCCATAAAATTAGTGTACTGCTCTCGTAAGTCATTGTTTTTACATAATCTTTTTTCGAGTGACAAGAATCGGCGTAAGGCAATGTCCTTAGACACTCCTAATTTATCTGCATTCTCGGTAAATGGAAGGCGAACAATGAATCGTCCGTCTCCTCGTCTCTGCACAGTATTATCAAAGTGAATTTCACATAGTTCTTCCTTTGGAGTCAAGATCGTCTTTATTTCATCTGCTTCTTCTATCTCCCAAAACCTTTTTATGGCTTCATTAAGAGACTCGTCTGTTGTTATCACATTACATGTAGACATAGGATGTTGTATTCCATCAATTTTTCCTGAGACTACCCATCCGAAAACCGAGTTTTGGAGAGTTGGCAAATTTTTACTTAGTTTTATTTGTCCAACACAAAATAGCTGATGATAAAATTCTGCTCCAATCAGTAAGTCAATAGGGCCTGGCGTGTAGAAATCTGGATCAGCAAGGTTAATGTTTTTAGGTATACGCCATGATGTAACTTCTATGTGGCAAGATGGTTGCATTGACGTAATTTGGGGGAGTACAAGAGCTTCCATTCTAGCAGAGTCATTATTTTCTCTTGATCCTAAAACGACGTTAACTCGACCTTCAATCTTCAAACGTCCATTTTCGATGCCTTGAATCATTGTAGAATTACCTTTAGGGTGGAGTCCAAGTTTCTTTATAAGCTTGGTTGTTATTATGTTTACTTGTGATCCAGAGTCCAATAATGCACGGCATTCTACAAATTTTCCATTGCCAAGACCTAATTTGACCCTGGCTGTGCTCAGCATTACATAACTCGTGTGGCTGACATTATGAATTGTTGTTAATGACAACTTAGAATCCGTATCAGGGACTAAATGAGTAATTTTACTTGATTGTGGTTGATTCTGTTGGCCTTGTCCTGGTGGACCTCTTGATGTCTTCAGTGGTATATTGTTTAGGTGGACTAGACTGTTATGTTTTCGCCCACATCTTGTGCAACCTCTTAGTGTGCATTGCTTACTACAGTGTCCACCCTTCATACAATTTACACATAATTTATTTCTTTGCACCAATTTTAATCGATCCTCTGGTGGTAGCTGTATGAATTCCTTGCATGCATAAAGTGGATGATTTTCATTGCAAGCTACACATCGAGCAAGTGTTGTTGTGAGCGTAGTCGACTGTTTTGAATTAGAGTAACCCTTTTGTTCAAATATTTTTTTGGGTTTATCGCCTATTGCTTCTAGCGATTGAAAACGATTTTCCAAGAATTTTAAGAAAGACTGTATTGTCTGGATTTCTTTCGGATCGTCTAGTGATTGTTCATATAGAGTGTGGGTTTGATTGTCCAACTTTTTTATCAATAAGTGTAACAATAGTGGATCCCAAGATGATATGTTCACGCCTAGGTTTTCCAGTGCCAACAATCCTTCTTGGGTCGTGTCATACATATTTTTTAGATCAATCGCTGAGGCAATCCTTGTGGAGTAATTAGGTTGTCCTACAATTTGTTGAATAAGGCTAGAAGACAAGAGTCGTTGATTGTTGTATCTGTTCTGCAACACTTTCCATGCTGTCTCGTAATTCTCGCTGGATAAAGTGAGATGACGTATGAGTCTTTCTGCTTCGCCACTTACATTCATCTTAAGGTACCAAAACTTTTGTATGTTTGGCATCGCTTTTTTATGAACAATTTCGTTGAATAACTCGTAGAATTGGCACCACGTAAGATAGTTACCATCAAATTTAGGTATAGAAATTCTTGGTAATTGCACTGGATTTTCGACTGAGATTGAGTATGTTAAATTCGTTGCGTATTACCAAGAATTTCTATACCTAAATTTGATGGTAACTATCTTACGTGGCGCCAATTCTACGAGTTATTCAACGATCACGTCGGTGTCACCAAATGTTTTTGTTAAAGCGAGAAATTTTTTTATTTCCCGCTGTGTGTCTAGGCGCATAAACCTGTACACAAATTTATTTTATATTTGTTTATGTTAAAGTTACGATTTTTCTATTTGGTGCCCAAGCTCTTGGTACTTGTGCACAACTGTTTAAATAAAACTTCCGATAATCACTTTTAAAAGACAACTGTCTCAATTTTATTAACATTTGGGTTTTTATAACAAAATATCAATTCAATTAAAAAATCTAAATGACATAAAAAAATACAATTACATACATATAATGACGAAAAAGAAATATTAACTAAATATACAATATATAATATACAACAAAAGCAAAACAAAAAGAAGTAGAATTAAAAAACTACAAAATCATTATTTTCACATTTTCAAGGCCAGATCGTTGACTCCACAAAATTACAGCTTGCAGTTTTCCGCAGTCAGCGATTCAAGGCCAAGTCAATGAAAACAAAAAAAAACAATGTTGCTGTTTTAAGTGACGCTGGTGTTTGGAAAATATGACACCATAGTTTTTACGTTGCTGGTTGCATGGCTGGTGGCTGGTTACAGACACATATCGAAATAGTTTTGTTTGACAATTGCTTCAAAAAATTATTTACGTTTAAGGGGACAGTACATAGCTGAATTTCCAAAAAATCAAATTTCTCTTATGATTGATTTTTGTTCAAAAGACCTCAAAGAATCTATTATTAATGATATAAAGTTAGAAATTAATTTCTATGTTAAATGGTGAAGGTTTTAAATGCAGAACGTCAAGGCCGTATAATCGGAGTTAAAAACTTTAAAGCGCTTTTTCTAGAAATCACATTTTTTGAGTTGGCGGGCGTGACAAAAAAAATACTACACTGATCGTTCTGAAATTTTAATATGTTATTGTACACATATACGTCTATAGATTGAACTACGGATAGAAAGATCGGTGAAGTATTTTTGGTTTTAAAGGGATTTTTTGCTGCAAGAAATCGGCTAAATTCGAAAAAACGCCGCGTTTTGTCAATTTTTGCAAAAAAAAATTCTTTTATAAATAGTATAAATAGCAGCTTTGATGTTGATTTCATTTCTTTTTTTCAGACGTTCCAGTGAGCCAAAATCATGCCCGCCGTGATTTTTGATGTTATATTCAAAAACCTGCAGCAGCCAAAAAACAAGCTGGAAAAATCCAAACAAATTTTTTTGTATACTATTTTTACATAAAAATAAATATTCAAAATTTCAATAAGAAAACTTGTTCCTTATTTAAAAAAATTTGCATTTAAAAAATTTCATTTTTGAAAAAACCAGATGCTGTCCCCTTAAATAACCTTCTTTCAATCCGAGCTATCGATCATTTGGTCCTTCAAACCGCATTATTAAAAAGTTATATAAAACATTATCAAAAAATAAGAATGTGTTAAATAAAAAATATGTTTAACTTCATTGAAATATACCTAACCAATTATTGGTACATATTTTTCGCGCAATTAAATTATAGAAAAGCTTGCCTTCACTTCTTCGGTTAGTGCATCAGATATTCTGTCGAAATATAATATACAAAGTAGTCATAACAGTAAGGAAGATCATGGTTTGACACTTCCAATCATGAAACTTCCAGAATTTTATGGAGAATATAAGAGTTGGCCTGCCTTTCTTGACTTTTACCTTGATATGATTCATAGTTAAACATATTTATCTAGTCCACAAAAACTTTATCTATTAAAAAATTGTTGCATACCGAACAACCCGGCTGACGATTTCATTAATTCTATTGCCTGTTCGGCTGTAAACTATGTGCCAACATGGAAGGCTCTTTGCGAACGATTTCAAAACAAGAACTTCATAGTGGAATTTTACCTCAAAAGTCTATGTGAACAACCTATCATGCAGAAAGAACCCGCTTCATCCATAAGAAAACTTATTGACACTACAAAAAGGTGTCTTACTTCTATTCAAAGCCTTGAAGTGAAAATTGAATCTTGGGATATTCTCATAGTATTTATATTATCTCAGAAACTAGACATTCAATCTAGGAGAAACTGGGAACATTATTTAATTAATGGAGGAAGCCAAAAATCATTAAAAAATAGTACTCCATATGAGCTACCAACATTTTCTGACTTTTATGAATTCCTAGAAGAAACGTTTCGTTCTTAAGAAGCAGTTGAAAGCAGCCTTGGATTATTCTCTAATGAGAAAAAAGTTAAAAATATAGGAAACAATAAAAAACCTACACATTTGCATTGTTTCTACAGCTCATGCAATACTACTCCTTGCCCTTGTTGTTCCGAATCACATTTTTTATATTTGTGCAATCAATTTAAGTTGCTTTCTCACTAAGATAAAACTGACTGTATAAAATCAAAGAATATATGTTTGAATTGTTTCACGCCTGGACATGCAGTAATAGCGTGCAAAAATAAATTTTCATGTCGTAAATGTCATAAAAGACATCACACTTTAATATATATTACATCAAATCAACCACCTAGCACACAGCTTTCTACTGACACAGTTTTGACTTCAAGAAACGAAACAAACTTTACTCTTTCGACTAATCTACATTGTTCACCAGTTCTCCAAATATTACTTGCCACTGCACAAGTGAAAGTGTCCAGCGCTGTTGGTAATCTTGTGACGCCCAATTTCAACGGCATTGAAATGTATCGTCACAGAGCCGGAGTGCTGGCTTGATGAACACTGCCACTACGAAATTTGTCAATTACTTTTTTTATATACACACACACACACTTATATTCACATGAAGAAAAACAAACAATAAACACAACATGAACTTAAATAATAGGCTCTCTCTCTCTCTCTTTCAATTTTTTTAAGAACAGGAATTTAAAATGGGGTTTTTGTTGTTTATTATCTTGTACATTTCCAATTTTGCAAAGTCAGATAATTGCATGTGAGTCATTTTCCATATTATATCCAATATTGTAAATTTTAATTGATCTGCGGCATTAGTAGGATGAAATGATTTCTCATTAAATGAAGAACGTTGAAGGACCAGCTCATGCTTCGAGTTAATTATTATTTCAATATAAACTTCAGCAAAACCCATCAACATTTTCAGAGGTATAAAGGAACTAAAATGGGTTTTTTCCAATGCAAAAGTCTCTTCAAAGCACCAACCGGCGTTTTTTAATGCATTGCTTTCAGCTGTATTCAAGGATGTAAAATTTTTTCATGGTGGATGAAATTCCAAGATTGCGAGTACGATCAACTTCAAAACCATTAATTTCATATCGAATTTCGTCAAACAAATATGAAACAAAGTTATTTTTAAATTTCACACCTGTTGTTCCTACATCTTTTCCTCCTTCATGTTTTACTATAAAACCATGAACGTAAATCATACTCTCACTTGGTAAGACAAAGAGGTCCTGATTTTGAATTGGTATACGAATCTCATCATTATTATTAAAAGATTTCAAATATGGCGAGTAACTATGGTATTTCTTTTTTCATATATTGGCTTTTGAAGGATATTTAATATCTCATTCATGCTTGTAGATTAAGTCTCAAGGATTTTAAATATTCTATATTAGCTGCAGTCAACAGCTTCTTTTTTGTATCTCCTGGGTTGAGTGTTGATGAAGGAGTAACTGGAAATTCTTTTTGAATTACGTTTTCATTGTTCTTAGTGTAAATAATCATTTTTATTCTGGCTTAAAGTGAAGTCTTACGGACATTTTTTCTCCTCGAAAATTTATAAGGTGATTTAAGACTCTTATCGTTATGTTGTTTATTTGTTGACAGTTGATGGGTAAGTAAATGACATTTCGAGGTTTCTCATTTATTTTATATCCTGGTGAGACATCAAGAGGAAATTCATGAATTGTATGAACTGATGTGTTATTAATATATGACCCCGGGTTCAAGTTACATTCAATTCGTATTGTGTTTATATTTGTAATATTTAAAGGTAAATCAGATTCAAAACTTTTCCTAGTTTTATCCGACTGACCTATATGCATATATTCTGTTTTTTCTATTTCTTGCAATGGTTCTAAAGATACCACTTTGATAAACTCCTCATACGGTAACTCATTAACTATCAACTTTCTTTTACTGAATCCCAACAGCTGTCCTATACTGTTTGGTTTTGAAAAATCTATATCCATGGAGGATACAATTTCAGTTTTAAGAGTGTTGTTGTTTTATTCAATTTCCAGGAAAATTGATCTATCAATGTCTCTTACCGCTTACAATATGAAATAAATTGTTGTAGACATCTACATTGAATATAGAATTAAATGTTACAAAGTTTACAAGTCCGCAAACATATTTTGTAGCCAATTCAATTGGTGGAAAATATTTTCCAATAAAAATTGACGTGGTTCCGCTTAAAGAGATTGTTATGGACATGACGAGTTTTCGAATAAACTGATGATCGATATCCATTTAAAATAATTTAAGTACTTAATATAAACGCAAATTGTTTTATAATTTTAATTCTTTATTTATAAACTTCTTCAAGAGTAATACATTTTTTTCAGCACAGATAAAATGTTCCTTATGATAGCTACAAGCATTTATTGCTTGATCATTTTGGTACAGAGTTTTTAAATTTGGACAGTTTAAATCATCTATGTTATGATAATAAATTTTATCTTTAAACAAATTTTTTATCCACTTAATTTTTTCTAAACCTTTAACATAACAAATAAAGTTTTTATTCTTAATATATGCTATATAATATGCTATAATATTTGCCAAAGTTGAATTGCCTTCTTCAAATTTTAGCACATGATGATTATTATAAAGCCAGTTAGATGAAACTTTTTCTCTTGATGTCAGCATAGAATATTGAAGAGGCGGTTTCATTATAAATGTTTGAACTTGTGAGTCATCATTCGCTAAAATACTCATCTCTTTTACACTAAATTCATTATTGATTTAGAAACCTTGAACATCTATAACTAAAATTCTGTCCTCAGACATTGTCAAGAGTTATGTAGATCTCGATGTTGACTGAAGAAAACTTGATAAAATTTGAACTTTTATATTATAATAAAAGTTTATTATATTCAAAGCATCATCCCATAATACATCAATAAAGGAGCATCCACATGTATCAGGACCACAAGTTGTTTCATCCCTTGACCATACACATACATTGCTATAATGATCACCAAATTTAGACGTTTTTATCTTATATAGTGCATATTCATCTAGTCGAACTTTTAATTTTTGTAAAATAATCTTGTGCTCAGGCCATAAAAGTATTTCTTCACTTAAGAAATCATCTAAAAATTTAGCACGAAACTCATTATTCGTTCTTTGATAATTAAGACCTCTTAACATGATGACTGCAAATTTATAAGTGATTGATAAAATTTTAGTATATTTCCATTTCCAAATCGTGTTTGTAATCTTGAATGTCATCCTCAGTAACTACCTCAATTTCACCGTTACTTAAAAATCTCTTGTATTCAACTTGACGATATTCAAAACACGAAATATTTAATCGACGTTTCCAGTAATTGCTATCATATGTACAGCGAATTCTCAATTTTATATTATCTTTGTATTGTAGTTGAAAATGCCTGTAAAATGGTTGTGAACTTTCAATAATTCCGGCAATATTTTGTTCCTTTTTAACTAAGTCTTGCCTAAATACTTCATCAACTATAAACGATTGATCTATAGGCGGCTGGCGCTCTTCCTCTCCAACCGACTGAGGTTCTACTGCTGTTGCTGACTCAGCGGTTCCATTTAAATCTATACTAAACTTTAAAATTTTAAAATTTAGTTGTATGCTTACAGAATCATTATTAGGTAATTTTACAGCAAACTTGGTATTTTTAAATTCATTTTCACTCAAATCAATTGGTACTGTAGCTGAAAATACTTGTACAATACAAAAATTTGTGAGTAATATGATGAAATTATTTTTCATTTTTTTTTTCTCTAACAGATGTGTTCTTTTGTCGACGATATATTTTTTAAATGACATGATAAGAGTTGAATCTCGTATTTATAGTCTAATCTAATAATCCTCGTCTTCAAATAAGCGGTCTACTGAGCTGCCACCACCACCACCAACTAATTTGATAGTTTCACTCTTATCATTCAAATTTTTCTTTTGGGTGTGGGTTTTTGTATGATTTTTATGAGACGGACGGACTGCAACCTTACCAAGTATTTTATCCATACCTCCAAAAAATCCACCTATTTCACGGAAAATGCAAGATGATTTGAATGAGTACACATTTGTATCTTTATAACCACCTTCATAGACTGTACCAACTAACGATATCATACCACCAGTAACCTCAATTTTATTATGCTGATTGTGACTTAATTCAAATGTTGGTATGTTTGTGGGCATTTGCTGGCCTCTATTAACAGAAAAAAATTTGTGTTC
This sequence comes from Dichetophora obliterata, assembly GCA_963920525.1. Classification (NCBI taxonomy): domain Eukaryota; kingdom Metazoa; phylum Arthropoda; class Insecta; order Diptera; family Sciomyzidae; genus Dichetophora; species Dichetophora obliterata. The sequence goes on along the minus strand of OY986436.1, from coordinate 142,713,302 downwards.
TAACCCCTCCTTCTTCGGCTAGAAACACCTGCAACATAATATCCAAAACTATAGCATTTATTATTTGTAAAGTTTTCCACTGTGCATGACAAGTGCAGTATTTATCATGACTTCTTAAAAGTTGCCCCCAATACATATTTTACTGAAGAATGTAATACTACTAAATCGCTCTTATCATAGTTTTCTATTTATATCTTGCACACGTCTCTATAAAATTAGAATCATATAGTCATACATACATACAAAATATATATATATATATATATATATATATACATATGAAATATTACAGGTTATGATGAAATACAGGGTCCGCCAAATAACTTTTTCTTTTTAAAATTCTATAAAAAAAAACTACTGGATATTTTCTCAAATTTTTTTTTATTTGAAAGTACAATCCTTCCGGTTAATAATGAAAAATAATTTCATTTAAATGGCTGTCTCGGCTGGCCATGCAGTAGCCTACACGATCGGTCCAATATTTAAGCACATTATCGATTGTATGCAGCTGTATTTCACCAATGACTTCACAAATATTGTCCTTTAAAGCGTCAATTGTCTCTGGCTTGTCGGCGTAACACTTATCTTTGAGGACACCCCACAAATAATAGTCCAACGGTGTCCAATCGCAGCTCCGAGGTGGCCAAACGACATCAGCTCTGCGGCTGATAAATGCGATCTTCAAAAACAGGGCGCAAAACAACGAGTGTAGCTTCGACTGTATGGCACGTAGCGCCGTCCTGTTGAAACCAAATGTTGCCGATATCCTCCTCTTCAATTTTTGTGAACAAAAATTCGTTCAATATGGCCCGATAACGATCACCATTGACTGTAACGGCCACTCCTTGCTCATTTTCGAAGAAAAAAATTGCCCAATTATGCCTCTGGACCAAAATCCGCACCAAACAGTGAGTCAATTTGTATGGACGAATTTTTTGGAGATCTGGCTCAGCGAAATTCGTAAAATATATGTAATTTCAAGACTTTTTCTCCACTACAGCATATACAAATTCTGAAAAAAAGCTGTGCGGACTTTCGTAAATAGAATGTGCGGACTTTCGTAAAATATGAATGTATGAATGTATGTATATGAATCTATTTACGAAAGTCCGCACAGCTTTTTTTCAGAATTTGTATATGCTGTAGTGGAGAAAAAGTCTTGAAATTACATGTATTTTACGAATTTCGCTGAGCCAGAATTTGACCCGCCCTAATATATATATATCATATATATGTAATATACAGTGTTGCGCAAAACAATAGCAACAAAATAAGTGCGCTGCAACAAAATCGTATATCTTTTTTAATATTGGGGACACACAAAAATGATTGTAGGAATCAAAGCATATATTCATACATCATATATAAAACAAATCAAATTCAAATTTGGTTTTGTTTTTTTTTATTAAATTTAAAATTAATATGACTACATTCAATTTGTCTGTGAGCAAAACAATAGCAACAAAACTTGAAAAATGTAAAAAGAGAACACAAATTCGCAGAATTATTGGTAAAAGTTCCGTTATTGTAAAGCACGTATTGTTTGTAAGTCATAAACATTTAAGTTTAGTTTTTTTTTGTGCTAGTTGTGACATTGACTGTTCCATTTATAATGGCATGTTTTAAATACTATGAAGCTCTTAAATTACAAATTATTTCCGAATATAAAAGCAAAAATTCGCAGATATCTAACGTGAAACAGTTTGATATTAATTGGTCAATAGTTTGCAGATTAATAAAGAAATATACCTTCACAATAGACGTAACAACGGTACATTAAAGAGGGCGACCGCGGAAAACATCGCTACGTGATAACAGAAACATTTGTGGTGTGTTCAAACGAAATGCATTTGCCACAGCCAAAGAGGTTGTTCGGATACTTGATTTAGATATTCATCACAGCATTGTTTGAAGACGAGCCGTTGAGAACGATTTAAGAAGTTTCAGACCGGCAGAGAAACCATTGCTTACAGCTAAGCATAAAAAACAAGGTGAGGTGTTACAATTTAGACAATTCTGTCTAAAATTGGGACAAATAGTTGCAATTTATTGTTTTTTATACTCAGTCTTCCAAAAGAGCACCTAAATTGGACCGTTCAAAAATCGAAAACCGTTTTTTTAGCGATGAATCAAAGTTCAACTTGATTAATTCAGATGGGATGTACACGATACGGTGCCACCCAGGTACACGACTTGAAGCCCGAAACTGCAAAATAAATTTTGAACACGGATGCGATGGCATTATGGTCTGGACTTCTTTTTCCTATAATGAAGTTGAACCATTTCAAAAAATCGATGGAATTATGGATCGATTTGTATATAATGACATTTTAGAAAGCAAGATGCGACCACATTCAGAGTGGAATATGTCGCTTCAGTGAACGTTTCAGCCCGATCACGACCCGAAGCACACTTCAAAGCTCATTAGAGATTACATAAGAGGTAAAGGGATTCAAGTCCTTGATTAGCCGGCACAGTCACAATGACTTGAATCCCATTGAAAATCTTTATGGGATTTTGAAGGTAAAAGTTTCTGGTCAAAGGTTTCCCAATAAGACTGCACTGTATGAAGCGCTGAAACATAATTGGGAACATATACTAATACTAACATATCTACTTTAATAGAGTCGATGCCGCTCAGCTGTGCAGCGGTTATCAAGAATTATGGATCTTACACCAAATATTAATTATGTTGCTTTTGTTTTGCTCTCAGACAAACTGAATGCAGTCACATTAATTTTAAATTTAATAAAGAAAACAAAATTGGATTATGATTTGTTTTTAATATGATGTATGAATATATGCTTTGGTTCCTATAATCATTTTTGTGTGTCCCTAATATTTAAAAAGATACACGATTTTGTAGTAGCGTATCGATTTTGTTGCTATTGTTTTGCGCAACACTGTATATACAGGGTTGCCAATATTCGAAGCGCCCATCTGGCAACACTGTAACTTTCCGCAGTGATGCCAAATCGACTAATGGCATACCGCGTTTGAAGCGTCATTCCAAGCAAATGTTTACAATGGAACAGTACACGCCACGCGAACGCTCTAAAATTGTTGGAATTTACATTCAACAAAACAAGTCAATAGTAAGAGCAATTTTGGCATAAAATTATCATGAGCGATGAAGCTCATTTTCAGTTGAACGGAACGGTAAACAAACATAATTGCCGTATTTATGCCACTGAAAATCCACAAGAGATTCAAGAGGTACCTCTTCACGATGCAAAAGTCACTGTTTGGTGCGGCGTTTGTGCTAAAATGCTCATTGGGCCGTTCTTTTTCGAAGATGATAATGGCCACAGAGTTACTGTCAATCAGGAGCGTTATCGCGATATGATAAACAATTTTTTCATGCCAATCGTTCGTCGAAAGCGTATCAGGCACTACTGGTTTCAACAAGATGGCGCGCCACCACACACAAGCCGCACTACAATCGATTTTTTGAAGCAATTGTTCCCTGGCCGTTTGATGTAAAGAAATGGTGATTTCGATTGGCCGCCAAGATCACCAGATTTAACGCCTCCAGACTTCTTTTTGTGGGGTTATTTGAAATCAAAGGTTTACGTCAACAAGCCAAAGACCCTAAAAGAGCTGAAAACCAACATCCGTCAAGAAATAACCGCCATTCCCATCGAAATATTGAAGAAAACCATGGAAAATGCTGCAAAACGGGCACAATATGTCGTAGAGGCCAATGGCGACCATTTACGAGATATCATATTCAAGAAATAATGTAAGCAAATCTACTTGAACCCAATTAAATGATATTCATAACGAACAGACAAAAAATTGTGGTTTCTTTGATTTATTTAAAAATAAAATGGGCGCTTCGAATATTGGCAACCCTGTATATATATATATCATAAAAAGTTAGGATTTTATACACGCATTTAACCGCAACTGATAAGAAATTACCAAATAGCCGGATGTAAATAACGACAACTGATAAGAAATCGCTAAATATTATGATGCAATATGCTTAATAAGTCCATTTCAAAAATTAGACATATATATATATATATATGAATTCATGAAGTATGTATATATTTATGTAAGTATATATGTACATACATACATGCATTCATCATAAAAAGTTATGATTTTATATACGCATTTAACCGCAACTGATAAGAAATTACCAAATAGCCGGATGTAAATAACGACAACTGATAAGAAATCGCTAATTATGATGCAATATGCTTAATAAGTCCATTTTTGGAATATTAAGAATCAGTTTAAAAGAACCTATCACAGCGTAAAGTTTAAAGAATAAAATGATGAAAGCCAGTTTACAAAATCTTTTTCAAAATCCTAGCATTAATTACTTACCTTTAAAGGATATGGAAGTAAACTTCCCATATGAAGTCAACAGAATCGAGAGAATAGATACAAAAAATGGTGAAAGCATCAGATGTCTTGTAAATAAAGAATTTTACATTTATTTACTTAAAAGATTTCTGATTATTACTAAGAATCAGATGGACTACTTAAATGATACTCCACATAATTTACTGAAAACCAAAGATATGCATGGCATATTTTCCTTAATAGCTAAAAAGAAGAAGGAAAATATAAATTTCGGTTTCTACAACAACAACAACAACAACAACAACAACAACTTATATGAAAGCTATGGAGAAGATGAAGATGGCTCATGTGTTGTTGTAGAAAAAAACTTATTTTAAAGAATCAACTTAAAAATTTTATAAAATCAAATTTCAATAAAAAGCCAATAAAAATTTTCATTATTAAAAAAATAAAATGTTTTTCTTTATTAAGTACAGATATTGTTTATGTCAAGATATTAACTCATCTACACATTACGTTAGCTTACATTGAATTGTTAGATGTCGCTTTCGAATTTCATCACAGTTTAAATTTATATATTTAACCCTATATTTGTATATAATATTAAACATATTTATAGAAGTTACAGTTTCTTTTTCTGTAACTGAACATTTTCTCGTTCACTTATATTTCATCACCCTTCTTGGTAAGACATATTACTCCTAAATATAATTTGTTGTAAGAAAACTTAACTCAGTTTTTTTCCTTCCTGGCCAAATCAACCAAATCTTGATTTGGAGTTCAATACAGATTTACTGCTTCAACTATCTCTGACTGGCAATCCCAAGCATTCGACAATTCAAAGATATCGCATTTTCATGGTCCTTCGAGCCGGATTCCTAGGAAGCAGCAGATCTGTTCCAAAAGCTGAGAATTTCATCCCTTAACAAATTTCATCCATAGACGGACAAATCTCATCTTCATAATTTTTTGGTCTCACAAATACCAAGGAGCGATTCACTCATCTCACATATCATCTACTTACTCTAACAGGTGCGTTTGCATTATTTTAATATTTCATGTATTAGTACAAGTGCGTTGCATGTCGAAGAAACTCGTGGTCTCGGTAAATTTTTTTCTCCCTAAAAAAATTATAGATTTAAATCCATTAAAACAGTTTATGACTATCTTTTAATAATTAAAAGTGGTAAAGCATTAAATTTATTTTTAAAATTAGTGAAAAAACATAGAACTAGTTTATAAAAGTTTAAGATTGAAATAAAAAAAAAAAAAAGAAAACCACACAGAATCATAAAAAAGTGTGTCGGACAGACATATTCGCTAGTAAAGTTTTTATGATTTTACCTACACGTGAATTCTTCACAAATTTTAAAATTCATTATCAAAAAAGTTAATTTCTTACTAAAACTGAAGCATAAAAAATAAGTTTAAAACATTCATATAAAAGTGACAAAAATTTATATTTGTTAGCTCTAGTGACCAAATTCTAGTTAAATATACCAAACTGGTGAGTTCCCAAAATAGTTAAAAGAAAATAAATATTCTTAAAATAATATATATAAATAAATTAGTACTATATATTAAAAACAAAATAATATATTCATTGCATTATAATCTGAAATTAAAATTCAAAAAGAACAAGTTTTATGTATATCATACATATATCAATCATATAACATATTTCGTATACATAAAAATGTTCTAAGCTAAAACGTGCACTTAAAGTTTGAAAGAGTACATACATACAAACTTAGAAAAAACCTAAGCTACAACGTGCATAGACACACAAACTTAAAAAAAAAATCTAAGCTTCAGAGTGAACATACACACAAACGTAGAAAAAAATCTATACTCAAGCGTGCACAACCACACACACCAAGAACAAAACGTTTCGGTTGAGAGTGAACATAATCACAAACGCAGAACAAAAATTTAGCTGCACTCTTTTAGTCAAGAGAATGCATCAGTTTCAGCCTCCAGTGCTTCTTCAACTTCTGTGCTTACAATTTGTTTAGCAGATCACTTGAACAACTGATCAAGTTAACGTGCTCAATTTCATTAAATTTTTCGTTGTTGTTGTAACTACATTCTTGCTCTTAAAACTTAAAACAATAAAAACGAAAAGAAGTGCATAGAAAGAAAACAGCTGATTGCTTTACAAAATTATGCAAGTTCATTGAACTTTGAAGATAAAAGTTACAGCAGCACCCAACGAGAAAAATATTAGTAAACAATTACTAAAACGACTAAATATTTTTCATGTTTTTTTTTTGCAGTTTTTTGCTAACTATCATTCACTTATTATTTAATACTAAAAAACTAATAGAAAGCAAAATAATTAACTAAATAAAATAAACAAAAATTTAATAATCAACTAAAAAATAATTTATATCAAAACAATGAGCAAATATTTTACTTAACAAATTCATATTTTTAATTTAAAAGATTTATGATTTATTTTTATTTCAGTAAAATAACATAAGCTTACATACATTTATAGTTCTTAAAATCTATCGAATAATTCGAAATAAATTAGTTGGCAATTTTAAACCAAAATCAATTCCGTGTTTCTTCGTGCTGCTATTCGGTGCATTTTTTTATTGATTCTAACTGATTTTTTCACTCCCTTGTTTAACTTTCATTAAGTGCGTTAAACTTAAGCTTCTACATTTATTTTTTCATCAAATATTTTAGATATTCCTCTGATTGTTTTGCCTGTTAATAACAAGTGATTTACAAACTTTTCAATATGAGTTCACTTGATTCATTCATTCGTCGTAGCGACGCGTTAGTAGAATTCGAAGCAGATATTTCCGATGCTTCATTATCAGTTTCGTCAATTGCAGCAATGGAAGTTCACAAGGACGAAATGAAATCCATCTGGATAAATGTCAAGTCCACATACGAATCCTGCTTGAACCAACTATCTATAGCAACAGATGATGGCACTAAATGCGATTTTGAAATTGAAACTCTTAAGTCTCGTTATAATACATGCTATCAGTGTTATGTTCGGTGTATTTCCAGGCTTACTGAACATATCCAACAGGTAGCAAATACTTCTGCTTCTAATCCAACAGCTTCCGAGTTTCCATCCAGTCCTAGTTTTCATTTGCCCCCATGTGATAGTGATATATTCAGTGGTGACTATTTAATGTGGCCTTCATTCCGTGACATGTTCACGGCGATTTATGTGAACAACACTCGACTTAGTCCAGTGGAAAAACTTTTTCATTTAAATAGTAAAACTCGAGGGGAAGCACGCGATATTGTTAAAAAATCACCTTTGACAAATGATGGTTTTGCCTTAGCGTGGAAAAATCTACGCGATTGTTTTGAGAATAAACGCATTCTCATCAACAGCCAATTAAGAATTTTATTTAACCTTCCGTCAGTTCCCACTGAGTCTGGTCATGCTATTAAGAAGCTCCAAAGAGATATTAATAGCTGTATTTCAGCTCTACAGCTCTATAACATAAAGATAGACGATTGGGATTGTATTTTTGATTTTCTGTGTTCCTCACGTTTGCCTGACATTACTTTAGCCCTTTGGGAGCAGTCTATTCAGAACAAAACTGATATTCCTAAATGGAATGTTTTAGATGAATTTTTAACCAGTCGTTATCAAACGCTGGAAACTGTGTTAGATATTCGTTCTTCCCACAACACAAATTATAGTCCACCTAAAAAATCAAATCAGAAACCAAATAATTCTTCAAAATCCTCAAACTCAACTAGACAAGTGAACACATATCACTCAAATATTTCCAGACAATTTTGTAAACTATGCCCCAATGAGCAGCATCCAATCCGTAAATGTGCTCGGTTCCTGCACTTAAATATTAATGACAGGTTGTCTCATATTAAAAAATATGGACTTTGTCTTAATTGCTTTGCTCACAGTCACACAGTTAAAGACTGCAAAAGCACATATAATTGCTATTCATGTCATAAGCGACATAATACTCTTTTACATCAAAATAACTCACAATCTAGTTCATCGACACCCATTCAAAATTCCATTCATTTAAATTCAAGCATGAATGATTCCCATTCCAGTTCGGCCATGCGACAGTCGCATGGAAATTCAATACAGTCCACTTCTTTCTCTCGGCCTAGCAATAATATTCAATCTTGTTTTGCTAGGAACTCTAAGAGCATTCTTTTAGGTACCGCAATGGTTCATATACGACATTTTGGTACAATATATACAGCTCGTGCCCTAATAGACTCAGGGTCGGAAGGTACGTTTATTTCTGAACGATTATTTAAATTGCTCAACCTTCCGTCAACTTCAATTCAAGCTCAAATTTCGGGACTCAATAACACAACTTCAGCCAAAGCAGAAAAGCTTTGTTCATTTATTTTAAGCTCCCCTATCAATCCTTCTATTAACATTCAAGCAAATGCTTGTTTTGCCTAAATTGACAGGCAATCTTCCAACATGTCATCTTGAGCCTTCAATATTTGAAAGCATTCCAAATATTCAGCTAGCAGACACACAATTTTTTAAAAACTCTCAAGTCGATATTTTGATTGGTGGAGATCTGCTTCCATTTATCCTATTAGATGGGATAAAACGAAATATCTGCGGTTCATTACTAGGTCAAGAGACTATTTTTGGATGGATACTGACAGGACCAGTATCTAACAGTTCCATATCTTCATTTTCTACATATGTCTCTTACTTTAATGAAGTAACTTTAGATAAAGCACTCTCTCGATTTTGGGAGGTGGAGGATCTTCCACAAAAACGTTTTCTTACAGAAGCAGAGCGCTTTTGTGAAGAAAAATATGCTGAAACTACAAAAAGAAATAGTGAAGGACGCTATATCGTTAGTTTGCCCTTAAAAGAGGGTTACCTAGAGAGGTTAAAGCTAGGTCATTCTAGATCTATTGCACACGCACAATTCCTAAAAAATTAAGCTCGTTTGTGCAAAAATACTAGCTTTAAATCACAATATGATAACGTCGTACGTGAATATCTTGAGCTAGGGCACATGCACAAAATACACTCTCCTAAGTATCAGTGTTTTTCAAATCATTATTATTTACCCCACCATGCTGTCATTAAACCTGATAGCACCACCACAAAGGTACGCGTAGTTTTTAATGGCTCTTGTCCTACATCTAATGGTACAAGCCTAAATGATGTTTTATACCCCGGGCCTGTGCTTCAAGCCGACCTAACGTTATTAATTCTTAAATGGCGTTTTTATAAATTTGTATTTAACAGCGATTTACAAAAAATGTATCGCCAAATACTGATTGACCCATCTCAAAGACAATATCAGCGCATTCTATTTCGAGAATCACCAGACATGGAGATATCTGACTATGAATTAAACACAGTTACATTTGGAATTAACTGTGCTCCATATTTAGCTATCCGCACACTCCTTCAATTAGCCAATGATGTTGAAAAGTTGTTTCCTCTTGCAAGCAATATTATGCGAAACTGTATGTATGTGGGTGATGTTCTTGCAGGCGCCCATGACATAAATACAGGCTTGAGATCTCGTGATGAGCTGATTTCTGCACTTTCTTCTGCTGGGTTTTCCCTACAGAAGTGGATGTCCAACTCAGAGCAAATTTTGGCAGGACTTCCTCGAGAGCATCTTCTCAATGAAGACTTTTTGAGGTTCAATGATAGCAGCACAGCAAAAACCCTAGGAGTAAGATGGAACGCAAGTTCAGACCTCTTTTACTTTTCAACAAAGCCATTGCCTATAAAATCCACATTTACAAAACGGGAAGTTCTTTCAGAAATTTCCAAACTCTTCGATCCTGCAGTATGGCTAGCCCCATGCATAATCAGAGCTAAAATTCTGATGCAAAATGTATGGTTAGAAAAAATTGACTGGGATGACAATTTACCATTGAATTGTCTTCAAACATGGCATTCTTTTCTATCCGACTACTCTTACATAAATAATATTCAAATTCCACGATGGATACATTATTCGCCTGAGTGCACTATCCAATTCCATGCTTTCTGTGATGCATCAGAAAAAGCATATGCTGCAACTCTATATGTCCGTATAAATCTCCAAAGCTCCATTTCAACTCATTTACTTGCTGCAAAAACAAGAGTTGCACCAGTAAAAACAATTTCAGTTCCACGACTTGAGCTATGTGGTGCGGTACTTTTATCGGAAATGGTAGACTCTTTAGTCCCACAGCTTACAGTCACTAAATACGAAGTATTTCATTGGACAGATTCAACAATCGTCTTAGCCTGGTTAAGTAAGCCGCCATGTCAATGGTCTACATTTGTGGCAAATCGTGTTTCAAAAATTGTGCAAAATGTTGTACAGTCAAATTGGTTTCATGTTGACACAAAAACTAATCCAGCTGATTTAGCCAGCAGAGGTATACCAGCTCAAGAAATAATCCACAACGATTTATGGTGGCATGGGCCTAAGTGGCTCAAATTATCCCCTTCATATTGGCCTCATTTAGACTCAGAATGCATTCCTGATACAACATTGGAACAAAAAGCCGTTAAGTCTCATTTTACCTACTTTCAAAACTACGAAGATATACTTGATCGGTTTTCTGAATTTTCAAAAGCTGTACGTGTTCTCTCTTATGTTTTTCGTTTTTACCATCGAACTCACCCAAACTATCGATCAGACTTTTCATTTGATTCCAAAAATGTTACAATTTCCGAACTATGCCATGTTAAAACACGGCTAACAATTCTTCGTCAAAAGATATCGTATTCACAAGAGTACCATAATCTCTCTTTAAAGAAAACAATTGCATCTTCTAGCAAAATATTAAACTTGAATCCGTTTCTAGATTCCAAAGGGCTTCTTAGAGTTTGTGGTCGATTAGCGTCATCACCTTCGTTGACATATGATGAACGTCTATTATTCTTCCATACAATTGTCAATTGACACGTCTTCTAGTTAGCTTTATTCACCAAATATCGCTTCATGGCGGTAATCAGCTAATGCTTCGTTTAATCCGAGCGCAATTCTGGGTACCTAAGGTCAAAAACTTAATTAAAACTACCATTCACAATTGCAAGACATGCGTTATCTATAAGCAAAAAAAAACAAACGCAGCTCATGAGCAGTTTACCACCAGAACGTACTGTCATAACTCGACCATTCACTAACACTGGTCTTGACTTTGCAGGACCTTTCGAAATAAAAAATTATACAGGCAGAGCATGTTTAATAACTAAGGGTTATGTCTGTGTTTTTGTATGCTTTTCAACAAAAGCTATCCATCTCGAAGCTACTTCAAAGCTTTCCACTGAAGCTTTTTTGGCTGCATTTCACCGATTCGTTTCCAGACGAAGTTGTCCACTTAATCTCTATTCCGACAACGGTACGACATTTGTTGGAGCCTCCAAAAAACTTACTCAAGATTTTCTTCTTGCATCGCGCTCAGCTCTTACTTCTCAATTTAGTCACCAGAACATCTCCTGGCACTTCATTCCTCCTGGTGCTCCACATATGGGTGGACTTTGGGAAGCAGGTGTTAAGAGCTTTAAATCACATTTTCGAAAAGTGGCCGGTTCTTTCAAATACACATTTGAAGAACTTTCTACCCTTCTCTCCAGAATTGAAGCTTGTCTTAATTCAAGACCTATTTCACCCATCTCAGAAGATCCCGCTGATATGTCCGCTTTAACTCCAGGTCATTTTTTAGTTGGTGGCCCAATTTTATCCCCCATAGATCCTGATATTCAAGAGCAATCAAAAGCAATAATAAATCGATTCCAGAGACTAAAAGCTCTGCACCAACAGTTTTGCATTCGTTGGAAAAACGAATACTTAAAAGAACTTCAAAAAGACATAAATGGAAAAATCCATCCGACAATCTCAAAGAAGATACCATAGTTGTAATAAAAGAAGACAATCTACCTCCAAACGAGTGGCGTTTAGGTAGAGTAACAAAAGTTTATTTTGGCGACGATAAAAGGGTTCGCGTAGCTGATATTTTAACTGAAAGAGGTTCAATTAAAAGACCACTTGTGAAATTAGCGGTTCTTCCTATGCAATAAAATATTTTGTTGAAAATTTTTCCATCATCCAACCAACTATTCCATTCAATCCACACTTTAATTCACAGAAAAAATGGCCAAAGGAAGTAAAGCATCTAAAAAGAGCCTAAACCACAGAAGTCAAAGCAACAACACGAGTTACAAGAAGACGAAATCATTCCAATGCAAGATATGCCCACGTTTTCATGCTCTAAGATTTTGCCAGAAGTTTCTAGCAATGAATACCGAGAAACGGATGCGTGTAGTCCTTCTACACAAATACTATGACAATTGTTTAGCTCATAAGCACTCAGAAAAAACATGCTTAAGTGGTTCCGGATGTCACTATTGCAGAGAGAAGCATCATACTCTTCTGCATTTACATGAACGTCTCCGAACAAGCAAAGCCAAACAAATCCAACAAAACTTCAAATCCACAGATACACCTTCTTTGTCATCAATTATCACGCAGCACTCCATCAGCTTGTTTCCAACTGCATTGCTTAAGCTAGAAGTTCATGAAAAGTTCCACTACGCTAGATCGCTACTCGACCCTTGTGCAGCGTTCAGCAGAATTTCATCAGCACTGGTGAAGCAACTAGGGCTTTCAACTATTTCAATCGAGAATGACAAAGTGTGCTCTGTTATTATCCGTTCCCATTTTGATCTATCTGTCAGAATCGAAGCTATACTAAGAGTCGATAATCGTATAAGCCTCTATACTCCAACAAAATCCATCGACGAAAATATAAAAGAGAAATTTTCCAATTTAATTCTAGCAGATACAAAACTTTATAAGTCTGCACCAATATCCGTAGTTTTAGGAGCAGACTTTTATCCTAAAATTATGAAATCCGGTGTTATTCCAAGCAGTGCAGTTCTTCCAATCGCACAAAATACGGTTTTTGGTTGGATTCTTTCAGGACCTTGTGCTCTATAAATTTTTATGTTATATATTTTTCCAACTCTCAATTTACGCCAATAACGATTCCTCATTTGCACGCACGTACTATTATATTGAAATCTTGAACTTTATGCAAATGCACATTTTAGGATATAAGCAACATTTTTTATAATTTTAATACTACAATTTATTATATTCTACTTATTATTTTATATATTATTATCTTATTTTCCAACATTTCATTTATTCACATTGAATTATATAAAATATTGAATTACACGTAAAATTAATTGCAGCCGTGCTGCAAGGCGGGCGGCATGTTTATGTCAAGATATTAACTCATCTACACATTACGTTAGCTTACATTGAATTGTTAGATGTCGCTTTCGAATTTCACCACAGTTTAAATTTATATATTTAACCCTATATTTGTATATAATATTAAACATATTTATAGAAGTTACAGTTTCTTTTTCTGTAACTGAACATTTTCTCGTTCACTTATATTTCATCACCTTTCTTGGTAAGACATATTACTCCTAAATATAATTTGTTGTAAGAAAACTTAACTCCGTTTTTTTCCTTCCTGGCCAAATCAACCAAATCTTGATTTGGAGTTGAATCTTATCTTTGAATAAGTTCAATACAGATTTACTGCTTCAACTATCTCTGACTGGCAATCCCAAGCATTCGACAATTCAAAGATATCGCATTTTCAGATATTTATCTTTAATATTTTAGGTGTTTTAGTTCATCTTTATTAATCCAAGAATTATGATGGCTGAAAAATCCTAACCATTTAACGTAAGCTTGCTGCCCCTTTGTTTTAATAACCTTTTCGATCAAGTACGTATTCGGAAAATGTGTCTTCATTACTTCATGTTCATAGAATCCGCCAAGAATAGGGTTTCCTTTATAGTCGTCTAATAAATATGTTACAGAGTTTGTGTTTCGGATGGAACGAATTTTAAAAACTTCAGTTGTTCAGTTTGAAGTATATCCTTTTGCAAAAATGTGCTTATATTTGCTAATTCGAACGTGGTCGCCAATTTTAAGTTTCCCTTTTTTAAAAATTTTAAGATGATTGTAAGCTTGTTTTAGTATAGAGCCTTCATTTCTTGTGCTGACCGACTTTGGAGCCATTCCAATGGTTCTATGCTTTTTGTTATTATATTCATTAATTAAATCTTTATAAATATTTATCCAATGATAATTCCCTTGTAAACTAAATTTTTTCCACATCATACCTTTTATAGTCCTATTAAATCGTTCTACAATAGATGCTTTCATGATGCTATATATAGAAAAGTGATGAATATTATGTTTTTTCATCAGGTTTTGAAATGTTTTATTATAAAACTCTTTGCCATTATCTGTTTACAAGTTTTTTGGGATCCTCTTTAGCGAAAAATGGATATCATTGCATTAGTAATATCTTTACTACCTTTGGATTTTACGGGAACAATCCAAGCAAACTTTGAAAATGTACCTATTACTCTTAAAATAAACCGATAGCCTTTGTTGTACTTTGAATAAGCGCCCATTTCAACAAGATCTGTTTTCAACAAGATATAAAATTTCTGCGTGCTTGCTTATGAAGCTCCTGCACCACTGCTTGTCTCTCCATTTCTAATGGCTTCAGTAAATGTTACTCGTTTAAGAGCTTCTACCTCTCCGTCTCTATCTGCAACCTTAGACCACGCACGTTTTAGAGCTTCAGTTGGCGAATTCCTTTCAACACGGTTTACTTTCTCGTTCAAAAACTCATAACCTTTTATTTTTCTTAAAAAACGCTCTTCGGCTACATCAATTTTATGCGTAAGAGCTTGCGTTGATTAATTTATCGTTGCTTCTAAGTCTGCAAGTTTTGTCGTAAGCGATGTGTTTTGTTGTTGTATTAATTCGTGAAAACGATCCTCTGCTTCCGTAGTTTTCTCCATATAAAATGTATTCAATTGTTTCTTTATTTCTTCAAAATAGTTTTTTAAATAAATTTTATTCACAGCATCGTTTTCCAATAAGGATTAGCAATATTTTTTTTTCTACGTGAGTTGAAGTTGAAATGACGATCGCTGTCTAAATGAATCTTGATGTGTGGGTTTTGATATCTTTCAGAGCTACCCATATAATGTCCAAACTTGTCGATAGGCATTTTATGAATATTGATTATATTATATTTAGTAGTCTATTTATACAATAATCTTTGCTTCTCTCAGCTCCTCAATAATTGAGACTATTTCATTATTATGATTCGAGTGACCAGCTATTGATGATGCTATTAAAAACACTCAATCTATCAACCAACTCGTATCCCAATATACATAATTTGATTTTTTTATACTCAACTTCATCAAACCTTCACCTCTATGAACTTTTTCTTTAAATAGTTTTCTAATAATCGTTGTATAATTTTTTCGAACGATTTCCATTAATTTGCCCATTTATGCTGTTATTTCGTTTATGAGCATTAGTCATCTCTAATATCTGTTTATAAGTATTTAAATCTGAGTCATTAAAACTGATTGGTTCCTTGTAAACTAATAGTTCATATAAGTCTGGTGTGAAGGGCCATTGCGAGTTACCTGCATTTACATTGGTTGAAGTAATTGGTTCATTACCCAATCTCCATGTCTGATTTTTATCCTTGTGAGGACCATAGACTTTATCGAATTTTTTTAAACTAACTCTTGATAAATTGAATTGAATACTTTGATCAGGATTTATTGCAATGGTGACATCATCATTTTCCAAATCATTATCAGCATTATCATCATCATGAGTATCATCATCATCAGCGTCATTATCAACATCAAATGACTTAAACGTGGATAAACTTTTATCGATATCCTCTCTAGCACGGCTTGGAGAAAATGTATTATTATCATGCCTGCTCTTTTTAAATGTGTGCTGGTAGTAACTTTATTATCTTAAAAGAGTTATCCGAATATTTTTCATATTTTTTTATTATTGTTCTCTTGCTATTAGTCGATTAAATTATTTCTTTTAATGGTTTTGATATTGGCCTAAAAGTTTTTTCTAAGAGCTCATCATTTGCAGCTTCTCCGAGCTGAAGACTTTTATATTTCCTTTTCAAAATATTTCTAGTTTTAATAAGATTGCTCACTAGATTTGGTTTCTTATTCATATTGATAGTTGGTGTATTTAGTAGTTTCCCGTTTAACAGTATAGCTAAGTTTAGCGGTTGGCTGTTTAACAGTACAGCCTAGTTTAGCGGTTGGCTGTTCAACAGTATAGCCCAGTTTAGCAGTTGGCTGTTTAGCAGTTAGCTGTTTAGCAGTTAGCTGTTTGGCAGTTAGCTGTTTAGTGCCATCCGTTAAGCAGCATTTGTTGTACTGATTTTAAAATATCTATACTGTTTCCTTTTATAGACTAATAAAAACATTGAATCCTTTCCTATAGCGTCCATTATTTATGGGATCATCCTTGTTTATAACTAGAAAGCTATAGTTTTCTTTCCAACACTTTGAACATAGGTCATGAAATGTCTTAAAAGACATATCAGAGCCAACATGATCGCTATAAATGTGTTTTATATTCATCTCATCCTGTTTGAATATTATAATCATATCAGCATTATCGCGAGTTAGGTGTTTTGGTATACGTGTATAAATTTGACATAAGTAAAAGCTGTCAACATCCTTGTGGCGTCCCATGCAGAAGTATGAGCGTATGTGATTTTGTTTCTCAAAAGCTAAATCATCAAATATAAATATTGAGTTGGGCTGCACTTCGTCCGGAGATATGACATCATCATTATTAGAAAATGATGAAAAATGTATCCCCTTAATAGGTTTAATTAGACGCTCCAAGTATTGATATTTCGGTTGCTGTGCCGACTTTGAGTATAAGTAAATACTTTGAAATTTCAGTCCATTACGACTTTCAATAAGACTAATCATCACATTTGTTTTCCCACAACTTGAAGGTCCAACAATAAGACCGCGAATAGAGTTCGGCAGTAATGAGCTGTGCCATGTTCTATTTGATGAATTTAACTTTGAATCAATATGATGAATCGCATATTGTAAACTACTAATTGTTTTCATATATAATCGGGTGCTTTTATTTATTTTAATTCACTTTCCATTCAACTTTTACTTGGAAAAGAATAAATACTAGTGGCAATTATTTATAAAAAGGCAATCCGTCTTAGTCCATCCTTCGTTAAGAAAGGTTTCATCAATAATTTATTCGATAAACTTCCCATTGAACTGCATTTACCTGGATATCAGTTTTGTGGACCCGGTACTAAATTAAAGAAGCAATTAGCTAGAGGCGATCAAGGAATCAATCTTTTGGATGCTGCTTGCAGACAACATGATATATCATACTCAAACAATAAGGATTTGGAAAAAAGGCAAATTGCTGATAGAATCTTGTCTGAAAAAGCTTGGCAAAGAGTTACCGCAAGTGATAGTAGTATTGCTGAAAAAATCAAATGCTTGGCTTTTTACTAACGCATTGAAAGCAAAAACAAAATTTGGACTGGGTAACGTTACCAGTAAAACGGTGAGTTAAAAATAAATGGACATCGCCTATTTAGACCTGCCCTAAAAAGTGCTAAAATGAGAATTAAGAAAACTAAAAACTTGGATGATGCAGTTAAAATTTCAAGAAAAGTTGTAAACAATATTTTCAAGGGGAAAAAATCTCTGATTAAGACTCCTCGAGTAATTCCGCTACCTAAATCTGGAGGTTTTCTCCCGCTTGCACCTATATTCGCTGCCCTGGGTCCACTTGGTGGTCTAGCTGGTGGAGTATCTGGCATTACAAAAGCAATCAATGCAGTAAAAATAAATCCCGATACATCAAAGGGCCCCGGCACCCATTGGGTAGCATACTGGAAAAACAACAATCAAATTGAATATTTTGACAGCTTTGAAAATTTTCAACCACCAAAGGAAATAATAAAATATTTAGGGAAAGATATAAACTATAATTATAATAGATATCAAAATTTTAACACAATAAATTGTGGGCATTTATGTTTAAAGTTTTTGTTTTCGAAAATAGACTGAAAGAATAAAGAAAAAATAAAATACTTAAAATCCATTTTGTCATCCATTATCATCATCAACATCAGCTACTTACCCATACTAGAGATTATTATAAAGTTCCAACAGCAGAGTAAAGTTTAAAAAATAAAATAAATATATTTTGTACAACGTTATAAAAATTTTATTTTTTTCTTCTTAATCATATATCTTTAACAACTTAAAATCTTAAAAATAAACATTTATTCTTAAAGTAATATTATTCTAAATCCATCATGCTTAAATGACCCCACGGTAATGTCTCATTACTATTCGCTATCAAAAACCGCTTATTATCGTGAGGGCTTAATGCAATTTTTGATTGTACGATTGAACTTACTTCATGTTTCCGCGACTGAATGAAATTTTGTTGAACTGTCTTTTCAACGTTGTTTTCAAGGCAATCAACATAGTCACTAAACGTTATTTTAGTCTTGACTATGTTTCTTTTTACACCTTTAGATTTTTTCATTGAATCTTCACCCTCTACCCGTATCGCAAACATTTTTGCGCGGAGCCCTACAAATTCAATCATGATACTGCTATTATTCTCATCTTTCATGAGACCCAAAACTTTTTTATTGACTTGAGGAATACCCCACACGTTTTCAATAGGATAGTCGCTTGTATCAAAGTGTATAAAGCAATCGCTTTTGATGACCTCATACAAGTCTTTACAAGCCATCTCATAAATTAGCGAATCGGTATCGGTATAGCAAATGCTACAATCGGAACCAAATTGAGGAGCCATGTAACCAAAATGAAAATCACAAATGGTTGTTTTGGCTAAATCAAGGATGCACATACCAACATAAATGGGTTTATTGAAGTATATTTCTGTTTTATTGAGTTCAATTGCCATCAAATTTTCACCAAATATTGTTGAGGCTTTAAACTCAGGCTTAGAAATAAGGGCTTCGGCACCATATCGACCTAACCAACTCGTTATCAATTTTACAACACTGTGTTTACGTATGTTTTCCATTGTTTTTCCGAACACAGCATTATTCATGAGTTTAAAAAGGTTCTTCGCAAACTCATTTTTAGCTGCTGTTCGAAGACTCGTGTTTAGATCGATATATGACTTCAACCATGCAGATTGTCTAAATTTCAAAATTTTGTGAATTTTAGATAGCCTTAATCCATATTTCAAAGCCTGCTTTAGATTTCTGTAGTGAAAAATATATCTCACGCTACCACCCAAAGTTGCCAACAGTTTTTTCTGCTTTTCCTGGAGGTGTAATATGATCTGGTAATCGTGGAGATTAATTGGATACTCTAAATCTACCTCGAGAATATATCCAACATCTGAATCGTCAGCTATAGTCTCAACATTAAAATTTTGAGAAAATGACAGCCAATGAAACTCACTGTGGGGGAGAAATTGAGACATGGCCCAACCATACTGATTATTAATGTCATAATACATTAAGAATTTGGATGGTTGAGCCTCATTGTAATCAGTCATGTAGTTATTGTTGGCTTTCGAATAACGCTTAGTACACTGGCTAAGACCACCACGAATACCTCGCTCTACAAACATGAGCATATCAATATCCGTCAATAGCTCAAGGGTTATATCAGTATGCTTAAGCATTGCATCCCATGTATAACCAGGTAGAGTGAAATAATGTGCGGGATCTAGACCATAAGTCTTATGAAAACTTGTGCTAAATTGTTCAAAAATATCAGATAATAGTAACACATCAGTTTTCAAGTAAATATCTGAATATTCACCCAAATTATTAATATTTAAATCCGCCCAGACTTTTTGTGCATGAGCATAACACAGTACAACATTTTTCAGTTCATTGATTGCCAACTCAATTCTGAGAACTGTATGTAAAATTAGACCCAAAAAGAAGAATTTATGCATCATTCGTTTTGTCTTCTTACCTGCCAAAATATTTTAAAAATCGATTTGAAGTTAGTACTATCGTATAGGGGAATTTATCACGTTTTAGGCCCTGTTGTTTGACATAGCTCGACAACCACTAGCCCGATTTAGTTGAAATAAATTTAAACTAGACTTGAAACTTATTTCCGTTTTGTATTTTTTATGAATTAAAAAAAAAATATTTTTTTTCTTCATGCGCTTATTTTTAACTTGGAAACTGTTGCTTTTATAGGAAAACAATATATGAACAGATTAAGGTAATTATAATTCTTAATTTTTTAAAATTTATTTCAACTAAATCGGGCTAGTGGTTGTCGAGCTATGTCAAACAACAGGGCCTAAAACGTAATAAATTCCCCTATACGATAGTACTAACTTCAAATCGATATTAAAAATATTTTGGCAGGTAAGAAGACAAAACAAATGATGCATAAATTCTTCTTTTTGGGTTTTATTTCACATACAGTTCTCAGAATTGAGTTGGCAAATAATGTGTTGTACTGTGTAATCTTCTGGGCGGATGTTTGTATCATTAAGTTTATTGTAAAAATGTGTAATATCGGGTAATGATGTTTCCGAAAATTTAGCTGCATCATTGCAGTAGTCATACGGAAAGACACCCTTACGTGTCAGCAAATTTAATCATTTAAATTTTTATACTCAGATTTTAGAATATTGAAATTTGGTAGATGTGAGGCTAAAGTATCTAAGCTACTCGCCATGAATCTGAATGAGTCAATAATCCGATATTTTATCACGTATTCGTCCAGTCGTTTTGTAAATGAAATGTAACGTTCCTTGTTTATTGCAAGAAAGTCAATGCGCCCCTTTAAATCAATAGCTAAAATTTTAAAAATGAAATATGAGTCATAACCGGTGAGATTATGAAAAATTATGGGTATTGTGTGTGAGTCTTTGAAGTTTATATTGCACCCCTCATGCGCTGGGCCTCAATAAACACCGGTAAGATGACAATGATCGCGTACCTTGACATCATCATTGGTGAAGGCTTTCTCACATATGTGGCATGTGTTTGCGATCACAAAACTTTGAACTTGCTCAACAGTCAATTCATCCACAGGTAGAGGGCACAGAAAGACAGTTTCAACATCTTCGGCAAAATTATTTAGTTCCAAAACGAACCACTCAATACAATCTGCCCCACGATAGCTTTTATAAAACGATAACGTGGTTACGAGCGAGCACACAGTCCTCGGTGTGCTGCTCCAACTTGAGTGCTGAGTAGAAGTAGTGCAAACATATATCACAAAAATATTTGGCTCCATCATGTGCTGATAATTGGTTAGACAAAAGCCGTCAAAGACTTTTTATCCACACATAATGGTATGTGACTGGCACATCATCATTGCTCCTACCATCTCCATTATCAGCGACATTGTTGTTATCATCATCAACTTCATTCTGATATCTGCTCTGCACCATAAGGAGATTTATGTGACATTCCATTTTAGTTTTCATTAAATATGACTGTAGCACCTTTTTGCTCCTTTTTTATAGAGAATGTATACATTAATTGAGATATTATTCTGCATCTCAAATCTCGGGATCTGCCTACTAGTCATTGGGAATACAATATTTGTCAAATTTAATAAATCCCGATAATTCGGATACATTGACATGCGTTCCGTAAGTGCATTCGCTGGATGCAGAGCAGATATGATTGCCCTAGCAAAACATGCGTTGTCATCATTTTTCACATTAACGCATGCTTTCTTGCTATGAATCTGTGGTGGTAGCGGGATATATGGCGATCCTAGCTGTGGCGTGAATTTGTTAATGTTCACTACCAAGTAAACGACTGCAGCCAACGACCATCCACTATCCCGTTCTTGGAACTCTTCCAGCATTTTCAAAATTGCATTTTGAACATGTTCAAAAAACGAAGCTCTAATATCCGTTTTCCGGTAAATAGGAACATTTTTCGTGTTCATGAATTTCAAGTCACTAATTTCTTTTTTAGCTCTAGTAACTCGAAATTCGCCACAAAATATTGTATTTACCTTAAGAGACGTAAATTTCGCTAAGGATTTTTTAACGGTGCGCTGGAAGAGATCTACACAGTCTGCCAAGAAATTATGGGGATCTTTATGCATTAAATTAATTATAACGCCGGTACGTACTCTGAAAATAAAACAGGGATTAAATAAATAACTTGTATTTTTTCTTTTTAATTAAACTTACCGTCCACCAAATGTTGAATCGATTTCTTCCCACCGAATTCGAATAGAAGCCCAATTCGATCTGTTACCCGTTCGGGAAAGACCTGCACCAGTAAAAGAGTTGAGCTTCTTCAACTACTGCATGCGATAGCCTTGAATCAGTCCTATTCCACATGTAGCACTCTGTTTTGCTCCAACAGTTTTTGCCTTCCGTAAAATACCCCGAAGGGTAATGAGGTGCGAAGAGCACTCTTTTATGCTCTGCATAACTAGCTCCCGATTTTTATGAGCATTTTCGCACAATGCTTTTGCGTTTTTTAAAATTTCATTGACGCGTGCACTCATTTTATTATTATTCAATATAATCTTCCAGAAATAGGTTTAAACAATTTATGTTGCTGATCAAATATTGAATGAATGTAATACTCTCGACTCAATCATATATATACGTTCTCAAATACTAAATTATTCTTAAATCCTTATCTTCAATTTCAACAACAACATAGCACTTCAACCACCTAACCACATTCCACCAGTTCTGAACCACTAGCATACATATAGTATATATCCTCTCAACTAAGTCTTTTATGAGTTAATACGTTTCATGTTTATTTCTAATTTCGACAACAACATAGCACTTCACTCTTATCTTAAACTTGTGGTTTTGTGTCCGCTTATTATGCTTACTATGAAGCTTGGGCTTATCATCTTTAACTTGAAATTTGTAGCGACTTAAATTCATAAACATATTAAACAGCCATATAAAAATATTTTACTTCTTCACTGTTTCCTTATCTTAAACTTGCGGTTTTGGGTCCGCTTATAACGCTTACTATGAAACTCAGGCTTATCATCTTTAACTTTGTAGCGACTTAAATTCATAACATATTATATTAAACAAGCATAGAAAAAATATTAGACTTCTACACTGTTTCCTTATCTTACACTTTCGGTTTTGGGTCCGCTTATTACGCTTACTATGAAGCTGGGGCTTATCACCTTAAACTTGAAATTTTTGTAGCGACTTAAATTCATAAACATATTATATTAAACAAGCATGGGAAAAAAATAAAAAATAATTTACTTCTTCACTTTTTCCTTATCTTAAACTTGCGGTTTTGGGTCCGCTTATTACGCATGCTATGAAGCTGAAGGCTAATCACCTTAAACTTGAAGTTTTTGTAGCGACTTAAATTCATAAACATTATATTTTAAACAAGGATTGGAAATAATAAAAAATATTTTACTTCTTCACTGTTTCCTTATCTTAAACTTGCGGTTTTGGGTCCGCTTATTACGCATACTATGAAGCTGAAGGGTTATCACCTTAAACTTGAAGTTTTTGTAGCGACTTAAATTCATAAACATATTATATTAAACAAGCATGGGAGGGAAAAAATAAAAAATATTTTACTTCTTCACTGTTTCCTTATCTTAAACTTGCGGTTTTGGGTCCGCTTATTACGCATACTATGAAGCTGAAGCTTATCACCTTAAACTTGAAGGTTTTGTAGCGACTTAAATACATAAACATTATGCTTGCTATGAAGCTTGGGCTTATCACCTTAAACTTGAAGTTTTGATTTATAGCAACAACAACACGCTTCAGCCATCCTACTTCAGTCAGCTTGACCAATCATAGTCCATCTAGCTATCCGTCCGTCCATCCATCCGCCCATCTTGCATGCTTATCTCCAATTTATAACAACAACACGCTTCAGCCACCCTACTATCGGCCAACTTGACCGATCATCCGGAGGTTTTTGGATTAGAACTGTCATAGCTACTCTTCTAATTTACTGGTGGGAATATCAACGTGTAGTTTTTTAGTTAACTGTATGGTATTTAAAATTTTTTCATTTAAAAATTTTTAAAAAAAACCATAAATTATCAAATTTATGCAACTGCGAATAAGCTTCTCCTTTCTCGTTTGTCCAACGACGCATATGTTTTTTCTATGAGATTTTTATAAAGATTTTCATTACAAAAGATCTCGTTTTTATATAAGAGTTTGTAAAATAATTCCCTCACACACGGACGCCCATGGTGAAACTAGAGTTTTTTTAAAAATGGCCTTTTGTAATCGCTAATTACTTAAATTATGAAGATTCAAAACTTAAATTTCTAACTGTTTACATTTTAAGACAAAAAAAGGCATAATAATTCTTGTATTCAATCTTAAAAAAAAGATTGTCCTCGCCAGGAATAGATAGTGGTCCTCTCCAGGTGTAAGTCGGCCACTTAGCTCGCTAGGCTATCAAAGGAACTTTTAAACATTAGTTCATTTGTTTAACTTGTGTTCAACATTCGCTGAATAAGCGTTCAACATTCGTTAAAAATTGTATATGTATTTTATTTTAGAAAAGAAAAATTACCTAGCTTTTGATTATCTGCCTCGAATCGATATGATTTATTACCTTCTTCGGGTGAGACTTTTGGTTTTTTAAATAGTATGTCCAACGTGCTTTGCTTTAAGTGCTTCATTGTTTAATAATTTAACGAACAATAATAGCCCAAACAGAATAAGCATAGCCAACACGCAGCCAACAGACAAAATGTCAACATAGAAGTTGGTTGCCTTGCAACCCTATGAAATGAACATAATGAAAATAACCAACACGTAGCGAACGCAGCCGACACAAAAATATTGACGAACTTTTAACTTTTGCCGTAGCCAACGGTAGCGAAATGTCAAAATACATAGTTCAAATAGAAAACTTAAAATTTACTAAAACATATTAATTTGCTTCGTAGTCTAACTTAAATACATAAAATATATAAAAATGGTTAAAAATGTGCATGTGTTAGTTAAATATGTAGAAATATTCATGTGTGATATTAAATTATAGAAATATGTGTATGTACTGAAATCTTTATATATATATATAAATGTATTGCATTCAGCGAAACTCTGTTTCGCTCTCAAAGAGGTGCAGTCAAAACTCCGCCAGTGAGATTAGCGCTGCTTTCAAATATAGCTAGTTACTTTCGCCAACACTCCCCCTCGGTATATCAGCATAATCGGCAGATTTACCCTTACGTTGGACATCTAGTGCGGCTAGTCGAACGGCTGGTCTTTCGTAAACTCCGCTTGAAGTCTGTACGATAGCTTTGCGTACTTGTCCATCAGTTCCGGTTGACAAGCTGAGCACTTTGCCCTTTGGCCAAGCATTTCGTGTGTTGTTTTCATCGACAATGACTACTATATCGATTGGCCTCGATTGGTTTGACTGGTTGGTACCACCGGGTGCGCCTAGTCAACGTTGGAAGGTACTCTTGAATCCATTTCTTCCAGAAGATATTGGCAAACTGCTGAGACTTAAGCCAGTGTTTTTTAAATAAAACGTTGTCGTCGCATAGGATGCTGTCTGGTTTTTCGCCATTGGAAGAACCTAACAAAAAATTATTTGGAGTTAAGACTTCTTGCGTATCGTCATCGAGCGGCAGATAAGTCAAAGGCCGCATGTTGATCGTTCGCTCAGCTTCCAGTAGCATGCTGTGCACTAGCTCATCTGAAGGAGCGCGTGACGGTAAAATTTGATGAAGAGTCTTTTTGATAGACTGAACAAGTCATTCCCAACTTCCACCCATATGGGGCGACGCCGGAGGGTTGAAGATCCATTTTGTTGTTGAGCTGGAGAACTCCTTGGCTAGTTGGGAATTTTGGTGCTGGATGAATTCTCGTAGTTCACGATCAGCGCCATGGAAATTTGTTCCATTGTCAGATCTTATCTTGACTGGAACTCCACGTCTTGATATAAACCTTTTTATTGCGAGAATGCACGAATCAGCGGATAAACTACTGGCCACCTCGATGTGGATCGCTCTTGCTGTGAGGCATGTTAGCAGGACTCCCCAGAGCTTTTCTGTTCGGTGGCCTACAGTGACATTCATGGGGCTGAAATAATCAAGTACCGTATATGAGAACGGCCTTGAGTATGTTGAAAGTCTCGCTGCAGGTAGGTCTGCCATTTCAGGTGGTCTCGGCACAGCTCGCTGATTTTTGCACCTCTGGCATGCTTTCACCACCTTCTTCAAAACGACGCGCATTCGACTTATTGAATATTTTTGCCGCAATTCGTTGATAACGGTTTCGTTATTTTGATTCGTTATTTTCGAATTCGGTATTCGTTATTTTTCGTTATATGATGAAAGCGCTGGTGGTAAAAAGAAACGGTTAAATTTGTAATAACATGATTTTTTGGCAATAAAATGGGTCGCTTTACACTGCTAGCGATACCCATAGCCGCATCGATTCTGCCCCGGATGCGAAGTATGCCGTCTTCGTCTAAGTATGGAGACAGCTTGTAAATATGGCTGGATTTTTCAATGATTTTTTTCTTTTCGCCAGCTGCATCTTTGCTTGCATGAAGAATAGCTATTTCGCTGTTGTATTCATCACTTTGTGCCAGTCGATCACTTTGTGCCAGTTTCTCCTTTGAGAATGTTTTGCGGCCACAACTCCTTAGGTTGCTGTAAAATTGGCGGACTACTGTACCAGCGCCCAGGCGACTTGAAGTCGGTCGAGTTGGACAATTTTGTTGCATCGTCATCATTTATATTTATATTTACAGATTTTTCAAAAGCCTTTGATAGAGCTCATCATGAGTTACTCATAAAAAAACTCGAATTAATTGGCTTTCACTCTAACTTTTTAAAATGGTTCGAGTCATACCCTACAGGACGGACACAATTTGTTCGTATTGACAATATACTATCAGATGCTATATCGGTTTCTTCAGGAGTTCCGCAGGGCAGTCCAATTATCTGTTTGGTGCAGCGACAATTTACTGCCGCTGAATATATCTTAATGCCAAAGTTTGACTTTCAATCGAATTTTATCGCCCGTAGTTTACACATATAAGCTCGGAATTATGACATTGTCTAGAATAACTGAAAAAAAAAAGATCTTGGAGTTATACTTGATAATAAACTAAGGTTCTCAAAGCATATAGACTATATTGTAGCAAAAGCTAATGCTATGTTAGGTTTAATAAACAGAAACACTAAAGACCTTTGTGATCCATTTTCTTTTGTAACGAACCGTTTTCCATAGCCGAGGTATTTCTCATCGGTTCCAGGGTTTGTTCAAAACATTTATTTGTTCACGGACCGCGCGAATGGTTTACGGTAAATAAATAGCCGACAAGTAGTTTTGAATTAAATATATTTGTTACATTCCGTTTCTTATGGTTCACAACGGTTGTTCCTTACTCTATTTGCTACCGTACTTATATCTCCATCCGTTCAAAAATAACTTCCAGACTCCGTAACTATCTTTTCCATCACTAGCAAGAGGGAATCCTCTCTTCTACCTTGCGAGATTATTCACTCGGTTCCCTCTCTATGACCAGTGGAACACATATTTCCTTAGGTCTTCCCTCTCTCTTTCGTTTAAGGCTACTCTTACTTTCTCAAAATAGTCTCGCTCACTCTACTACAATATATGACCAGTGGAACACATATTTCCTTAGGTCTTCCCCCTCTCGTTTGACTAAGGCACTCTTGCTCTCTCAAATAGTCTCACTCACTCTACTACAATCTACGACCAGTGGAACACATATTTCCTTAGGTCTTCCCCCTTGTTGCTTTCCTATTCTAGTATACTACAATCTACGACCAGTGCAACACATATATCCTTAGGTCAGTAACTACTGTCTATTTTGTCTACAGTATGACTTACCACGACGGCTTCTCAAACAGAACTGACTAATTCTAACTGAGTGCCGCTATTTATATGCTGATGACACTATTTTACTCTACTTAACTGAGGCAATTCTCTCTCTATTAAAATATTCTCACTAGCTTTACTACCGTCTATGACCAATGGAACACATATTTCCTTAGGTCTTCCCCCTCTCGTTTGACTATTCTAGTATACTACAATCTTCGACCAGTGGAACACATATTTCCTTAGGTCACTAACTACTGCCTATATTGCCTACAGTATGACTTACCACGACGGCTGCTCAAACAGAACTGACTAATTCTAACTGAGTACCGCTATTTATATGCTAACGACGCCCTTTTACTCTACTTAACTGAGGCAATTCTCTCTCTATTAAAATATTCTCTCTAGCTTTACTACAATATATGACCAGTGGAACACATATTTCCTTAGGTCTTCCCCCTCTAGCTTTCCTATTCTAGTATACTACAGTCTACGACCAGTGGAACACATATTTCCTTAGGTCACTAACTACTGTCTACAAACAGAACTGACTAATTCTAACAGAGTGCTGCTATTTATATGCTAGCCACAGAGCTTTTCACTGTAAGCTATTTTCTCTATTCTCCCATCGGTTGACATCAACAGCTTTTGTGTGCTATGCAGCTGCATGTCAGCTCCAGCTGATAGTGTGCTTATGACTACATTAGAGTAACATAAACTCTTTTAACTTATATTAAAAATATTATCTTAAACCTTAATCAATACAAAAATAATTTAATTAATTAATTAATTTAATTATTATGGTGAAATACTTCAAGTGGTAATAAATACAAAACTAATGAATTTATTCAATGTTAACAAAAATATAAATGCAAGTGGTAGCGGCCCACATGTGTGGTCAAAATTAAACTGATTTTGTCCTTCACATATCCCACCTACTTCGGGGGGTGAAGGATTTGGTTTACTGTGACTCGTCCGGGACGGGTAAACCTTATTTGGAATATAACTCATTGGATAACGACTCTGAAGAACATCTGGAGTCTCTTCTGGCGACGCGTTATAGCACGTCATCACTGTAATTGTTCCAATCGAACCCTTCGGCTTCGTTTTGGCGTGGTTTAGGCGTTGGCTGAAGGCAGTGATACTCTGGTTTGGCTTTCTTCTACGGTCGCTTCACAAATATTTTTGTCTTCAAGATATATTATTGAATACTACTAATGGCCAGCTTGGTCATCCGTTTCGTCTGAAAACGATAGTAGGGCTTTATCTCGCCTAAATGCGCTGTTCGAATACGAGTCTCTCCTTTACGTTTTAGGCGTACTATTACCGGTGAAATGAAACTCAATACTTTGTACGGACCCGCGTACTTGGGTCCTAGCTTAGTGGCAAAGCTGTCTATTGTTTTTGATAGGGAATGCTGTTTTGCAAGAACTTCTTCTCCGATGCTCGGCTTCCATTGTCGTCGACGAAGATTGTAATGTCTCGCCTGGTCCGTGGCTGCTCGCGAAAGGTTCTGCCGAACGAAAGTAAATACCTCCTTCAGTCGGGTAGCTCTTTCGTTTGGCTCTAAATGCTCTGTTCCAGTGCCTGGCGTAACTTCGTGAAATAGCGAATGCGGTAGTCGAGGCTCCCTTCCTTGTGTTAAGAATGCGGGGTTGTATCCAGTTGTCTCTGAAGCGCTGGTATTTATAGCAAGTGAGATCTCTGGCAGGCTTTATTCCTATATCCTCTGTTGATTGTCTGCTATTTGCGCGATCATCGTTTTCACCGTCCTATTTGCTCGCTCTGTTGGGTTCTCTTGTGGTGTGTACGACGCGGTGAGCTGCTGCTGCACTCCTAGTTCTTGCATATAGCGTTTAAATATCCTTCTTGTGAACTGCGTACCATTATCCGTGATGATAACTTTGGGTACTCCGTATCTTCCCACGATTCGCTCACGGAACGCCTTGATCAAGCTATCTGCTGTCGCTTTGCGGAGTGGAATCAGTTCCGCCCATTTTGAAAACTTGTCGAAAAATACTAACAACATCATGTTGCCATGCTTCGACCGTGGCAAGGGCTCTACAATATCGGCACACACAGTGGTCCATGGTTCTTCAGGTATCTTCGTTAACATTTCTCCCGCTGGGGACTGTTGGCTATTTTTATAACGCTGGCATGAATCACAACTCCGTACGTAGCGACTTATGTCTCGAAACATACCCGGCCAATAGTACCGGTTCGCAACTCTTGCGATCGTCTTCCGGATACCCAGGTGATTCTCTTTCAATACACGCTCTCATTGCGATGTCGCAACGCAGAGTTTCCATGGCGCGCAGTCTTCATCACTCGCACCTCGGGGAATATGTCGATACAGCTGGCCCTTAATGAAGGCGTAATCCGAATACTTGTCTGGAAACTTCTCTACTTCGATGCAATCGGGTTTTCTGGTGTCACACACGGTCACCCGCTGAAGCTCTACTGGTTGTCTCGAAAGTGGCATCAGCCACGACATTCTGCTTCCCTCTGCGATACTGCACCGTAAAATTGAACTGTCAGAGTTCAAGCGCCCATCTTTCTATCCGACCTGACGGACTCTCAATCGAATTTAACCACTTTAGGGACAGGTCTAAGGAAGACAGATATGGTCGCATTTTCCGGATACCCCACACGATGGCCAAGCACTCCTTTTCGGTGGGCTTGCATACGCTATAACCCGCTCCGATCCTTCGATAACCTGGGTAAGTTCTGCGCCCAGACCACTTTCACTGGCATCGGTTTGTATTGTAAACGTTTGATTGAAATCAGGTCAGGCTAATACTGGTGCCTTGGTGAGCTTCGTGTTCAATTCCTCGAACGCCTTTTGTTGGGATACTGTCCACTTCCAGTGCTTTCCCTTTTTTAAAAGTGACGTTAGAGGTTGAGCTATGGTCGCAAAATCGGGGATGAACCGTCTGTACGAAGACGCAATTCCTTGACAGCGTCGCACTCCTCGCACATTCTGAGGGGGTTCCAAGTCTCTGATAGCGGTGACCTTATCGGGATCAGTATGGATACCCGCGCTGCTCACTACGTGTCCTAGGTATTCAATCTCTGTTTTGAAAAACTCACATTTTGCTACATTTATCTTTAATTTTGCTTCTCTAAGACGTCGAAATACTTCTCGCAGATTTCGCAGGTGTTCGTCGAATGTTGCTCTAGTGACAAATATATCGTCTAGGTAAGCAAAAGCAAAATGTTCCAACTCTGAACCAATTACTCCGTCAAGGGCTCTCTGAAACGTTGCTGGCGCAGAGTGTAAGCCAAATGGCATGACGCACGATTGGTATAGACCACGGCCTGGTACGGTAAATGCGGTAAACTTCTTGCTCTCAGCTGCCATCGGGATCTGCCAATAGCCATCCTTTAAATCCAAACTACTTGCGTATTTAGCATTCCTAAGACGATCAAGAATGTGCGTAATACGCGGAAGAGAGTATGCGTCAGGTATGGACTTACTATTGAGCTGTCGATAATCGATGCATAGTCGCCATGCTCCGGTCTTTTTCCGTACGCTTAATGGGTCGATCGTCGGTCATGATGATCTTGTGCTCTGCGACGTCGGTTACGCCGTGTATTCCCTCGAACTGTTCGAGCTCATGATCTAGAAACTCTTTGGCCCTTTTTGCTTCAATGTCCTCTTCTTCCGACAACGCCTCTTTGATCTCTTTCTTGTTTACTCGCTCAGTGTTGTAGTGGTCGCTGCCACGTGTTGGGTTATGACGACGCTGTCTTTGTCTCGTGGTTGGCGTTGACCTAGACGTCGCTTTTCTCTGTGATTGTGAATTACCTACGGCTGCCACACAATTTATGACTTGGTTCCTGTTGTTTGTATATGGTTTTTGTCTGCGGCGACGGTAGCACCGCTTCTTTGTAGTTGTTTGTGCAGATACTGCTGTGACGGCAGTTGTTTGTGCAGATGCTGCTGTGACGTCATTGCACCTCTCACTAATGTCACTTGTCACTACAATGTTTACCGGAAACAGTCTATTTTTAACTGCTATAACTTTGCTTTCTCCTGATCCAAGCTGAATTGTCTCCCCGCTACAACTAAATCGGACTTCGGTTTGAATGCAAAAATCTAATCCAAGCAGAATGTCTTCAGTGGCGTCGGGCATGACAAGAAATTCAAAATTACGGTTGATGTTTCCTAGGCGTATATTAGTTTCTATGGCATGCTTAAGTACTCTCACAGAGCCGTCAGCTAGGGTGATGTCAGCGTTCACTTTTATCATGCGACAATGTTGTCCTAATTATTGCGATAATCCTTTATTTAAGAAACTCCTTATGGCCCCTGTATAGATGGTGGCAGAGGTGGTTATGTTTCCAACGATGATAGTAGCAAAGAGGTGGTGATCGTTAAAATGTAAGTGACTTATTGGTGGTGAGGGGTCTCTTTTCCAGGTCCTCCCACCCCTCGACTTGGGCGAACCTCGCGACCGTTTCCCGGCTGAAATGGACAGCGATCTCGGGAACTCAAACCTCGGCGTCTACACTTGCGGCAAAATTCAGCAGTTTTCCTCTGGCATATTCTTGCAATATCTCGCCGCAAATATTTTGCCATTATGCTCGTACGGGATTTAATATGCTTTGAAATAAACTGTTCCACTTTGCTTTTCAAGTATGCTTTCACGTACCTTCACGTGATCTGAGATCTCAAAGATTATTTCATGAGCCATTTCATAGAGTAAACTACAATATGAACGAACCAATCACTCGTTGCTTAAGACTGGCAAATTCAGTATGTCGAGATATAGACTTTAATCTAGGTTTAAGTAGGAGTGTCTTTAAGAATTCTCTGCTTTTATATTTTAATAGTGTAAGTAATAATTCCCGTAACTTAACGTTACCTGTATCAAATTGTTATAATATACTGTATTTTCAATTTTTAAGTAGTCTTTAAGAGAATAAATCTCTGTTTGATGAATAATAAAAATAAAAATAATAATAATAATAATAATAATAATAATAATTAAACATTTAACGTGGTGGGCACATACCTCCATTGCTTCATGTTTGACAGGTCAAGTATTTCACTTACCCTGAAGGCTACTAATTGTCGATACCTGCGGTGATCTGACTGTATCCAGCTTAAAACAGTCTTTGAGTCTGACCAGAATGTCTGCTTCGAAAACTTCAGTGTGTGACTTTCGACGATGCTTTTTGCTAGGTGGGCTCTTAGCCTTGCTACCTCCAGCTCCAAGAGCGGGATCGAAGACAACTTCAGCGGTGCGACTCTTGTCTTTGCTGATATTATGCTGCATTCGACTTGATCTTCTTTGGCGACTCTTATGTAAGCCACTGCTGCGAACACGTGCTCGCTTGCGTCCACAAAAACGTGTAGCTGCAGGTCGTCATGCTTATCATTGCTGATTTTGGTAAAGTAGCATCTGGGAATTTGAGCTTTGTTAATAGTTTTTAAATGCGTTACCCACGTGATCCATTTTTTGAAATGAGCGTCATTTATTTGCTCCTCCTAATCCAACGATGCTTGCCAAATATCTTGCATTAAGATTTTTATGTACACAATGAAATGTGCAATCAGCCCAAGCGGGTCGAAGATAGTCATCATCACGCGCAGGACTTGCCTCTTGGTAGGGCGAGTGTGTCCATTTAAACACTGGTACAGGGCCGCTTTTGGTGACAGATCGTATGTGAAGCTGTCAGTTTCTGTGCACCACAACATCGCCAGGACTCGCTCAACTACAGCTTCTGTCAATTCAAAGTTGAATTTATGTGGTTCTTGCTGCTTACCACCAAGTGCACCTACAACTTCTGAAGAATTCGATATCCAATTGCGAATTTCAAAGCCGCCCTTCGAATGTATGTACTTGACCCAACCAACTTGATGGCCTCGTCTTCTGTGTCCACGCTGATTAATAAATCATCTTCATAATGGTTTTTTATTATGGCTCTGGCCGCCTCTGGAAAAGCCTGCTCAAACTCCAGTGCATTTTTGTTTTTCACGAATTGAGCACAGCTAGGTGAGCATGAGGCGCCAAAAGTTAACACCTGCATAACGTAAACGTCTGGATCGCTGCTTCCCAACTAGAACTGATGGTCCACATTTGGGTTGCAGCGAAGTCGTAGCGTTTATTTTTGTGTCAAAATTGACGTGATGTTACGTATTGGTTACGTTACAGAGATCACTATGATTCGAAAGTGGTGCAACACAATGCCGACATTGTGTTAGTGAAAATTACTTTGAAGTGACTAGTCACATTTTAGTATACACATTTATATATAAATGCATTACAGAGTTGCCAATTGCAAAAAAAAATAATTTTGTTTACATTTTGCAGCAAATAACATTTGTTACAAATAACAGCCAAAACTTCTTAAGAATTTAAGCGCAAGCTGAATACAGAAAATATTGCAACAATTTCATACATTAATAAAAAATGTTTAAATATAATAATAATTTGCGTCCACCATTTTAAATAGAAAGAGCCTACGCTTGGGTCGCAATTAGCTAATTGTTACAAAATGTACATCTTGATGAATGATGAGTGATGCCTACACTTGGGTCGCAATTAGCTAATTGTTACAAAATGTACATCTTGATGAATGATGAGTGATGCATTTTTTAAAGGTAACACTTGATAAATCGTTGCCACATTCTGTGACCTAGTGGTAAAGTAGTATCCTAGGAATTTTTACAAACTTTTCCCACAAAATATTTTCCAAATCAGTATCGCTGCAACGTCGTCTTGTAAAAAATGTGTCTTAAGTAACCTGTGGTCTCAAAATTCTACTTGGGTGATGTTCTCGTTCCACAAGAATCGTTGAACTTGTTGATCCGCTTCACGCACCTTCACTTGATGGAACATCTCGCAGATATCTGCAGAAGCCGCGACTGCATTTTCTCTAAATTGCCACAAAATCGACGGCAGGGAGATCAGCTGGTCAGGTCCCTTCGAAAGCATGGAGTTCAAGGAGATGCCATTCACTTGCGCAGCTGCGTCCCACACTATTCGGAGCTTGCCAGGCTTGTTTATGTTTGCCACAACAAAAATGGGCAAGTACCACTCCTTTTCGTTGGTTGCATTCATGTAGCATTCGAATGTAACCCTTTTGCAGATAACTCTCAATTTGCAGTTTTATATTTTGCGCCAAGTCTGGACTTTTTGATAATTTCCTACGAAAACATTCATAACGTTGCAGTGCCATTGGATAACTGTTTGGCAGCTGCATGTCGTCGTGCTTCCATAGCAGGGCTGTTTCAAAGTGATCGTTTACTCTGAATATGCTTCTTTCGAAAATTTCGGTTGCACGTCGCTCATCTGCGCTTATTACTTGCGGCACTGTTGAAACACTGTAATGTTGGACGCGCGTAATTTTTACTTTTACTCGGTTTACGCGTTTTACGTGCAATAAAGTTTACGCGGTTATTATAATTGTACGCGTTTATTTTTGTTGCCAGCGCTTAAGAGCGCTACTGGCCAGTTAAAAAAAGATTTCTTTTCGCCGTCACTCGAAAGTGCATTCAGGCGCTTAGAAATATAAAAAGAAAAAAGGAGCAGTTGGTTTAAAGCTCAAAACTTTAATAATTTTATTTTGAGATTTTCTTCGGCTTATAAAGCCAAGTAACAGTATTTTTTAACTTAAAATAAATACAAAATTAAATATATATCTTATTTAATATAATTGTAACTAAGTAGAACATTAGTTTATGTAGTTATTTTAGTGTAGTTATGTAGTGTAGTTATGTAAACATAAAGTGCAAGCGAGTAAGAATGTAAACAATAGTTATGTGTTTGTTTTGTTTGTTGGCTACATAAATGTGCTTAGTCTACGTTTATAGAAATGTTAGTTTGTAGACTAGATCTTTCTGTGTTAAATGTTTATAAATAATAAGTGCATGGAATAAATGTGTTTAAGTTAGAGTTATAGAAATGTTTAGATTAAGGTGCACTACACCCCCATCCTTAAGATAAAATTATTTGATTTAAAAAATAATTTTTAAAATTATACAATGCAAATTTTTTATTTTTTTTTTTATTTATACAATTCAAATGTTTTAATAAAGTTCCAATTGGTAATTATATTACTTTAATATTATAGTTTTTATATTTCAATAAGTTTTAATTTATTTTTTAACTAGTAATTATACAATTCAACTAAAAATATATTTTTAATTGGTACAATACAATTCAAATATTTTTGTTTATTTATTAATTCCGACATGTTAACAAATTTTAATATATTTCATACAAAATTTCATTTCAATTAAATCCATTTTTTCAATAAATTATTGTGGTATTCTTTTTAATTTTCCATTTATATCTAATATTGTATTTACTCCATTTTTCTTAATTACCGTGTATGGACCATGATATGGTGATTGATACTTTCTTCTATTCATTCTTTTACAATTATTTTATCACCAATATTTATATTAAGTGGGTTTGAAATTTCATTATATTTCTTTCGCTTCTCTTTATCTATGTCTATCAATTCATATGCTTTTTTTAAAGAATATGCTAATCTAATTTTTAGCTCTTGCGCATAATTTTCAGTAATGTAAGTTTTAAATGTTTCCAATTGTTCATTGGAAAATTGTTCAATTTGCCAAAAATAAGTTCAAATGGACTATAGTTCGTATCGATTTGAGGTGTCGTATTGAACGCAAATGTGAAGTATGGGATCCAATGGTCCCATTCGTCATCTTTGCAAAAATTAAGTAAAAATTCGTTTAGCACTCTGTGGTTCCTCTCTATAGAACCAAGAGTTTCGTGATGATACGTTGTGCTAAATACTTGTTTTATGTTCAATTGGCTGCATATTTGCGACATCAACTCATTGGTAAACTCTGTACCCCTATCCGACTTTATTGTTTTAAAATGCCCATAAATCAAAATTAAGTTTTCTATTAAAGTTTTGGCTACTGTTTTGGCGTCTTTCGGCTCCATAGGACATTTTGTTAATTCGCACTGCATGGTGAGTATGTACCGGTAGTTATTTATTAATCGCAGGGGACCTAAAGTATCTATTGAATACTTCAAAACTAGTTCCTGGTGTGTCTGTCACAGTTAGTTGTTCTTTTGTATGTCT
The DNA here is from genome assembly GCA_963920525.1 of Dichetophora obliterata. NCBI lineage: Eukaryota > Metazoa > Arthropoda > Insecta > Diptera > Sciomyzidae > Dichetophora > Dichetophora obliterata. Next base: position 142,676,208 of record OY986436.1, on the reverse strand, counting down.
GGTTTGTTTGTGTGTTAATTTTGCATGTTTCGCAATTATTTATAAAATTTTTATCCATTCTACTCATATTTTTCCATATATACCTCTGCTTTATTTTTTAAATCGTTTTTCTAATTCCCATATGACCTCCATGGGTCGAATTATGGTACTCTTCAATTATTCTTTTCTGGTTTTCTATCTCTATTATTCGTTTTGGTTCTCTATAAATGAGTATTTTTACTTTATTTTTACCAATATTTAAATTATTATAAATTCTTTTAAAATTTTCCGTGGCCACGTTTCTAAATATTTCATCATTAATATTCAATGCTAATTCTTCAATCCCTAGTTTTTGCATCTTCGAAATCAGTTTCTCCAAAGTCGTCTGTGTGAACATCGGATTGTCACTGCATCGTACAAAAACCTGATTGTCTTCTATGTCTATCTGAGTACCCTTAAAATCTTTTTCTGTTATAAATTTTAATTTTCTTATTTTGTTTACATCCGATAGTAAAGTGCATTCCCACACAAAAAGGTGATCAATCTTCCTGCCTGGAATACGTTCTAAATTGTTACTGGTTGAGTTTTTTGTATGCTTATTTTTATCCATACTTCTCGTTATGGCTATAATTTTAGAATTTTTGTATTTTCGTTTTCTAAAACTGTTGGAATCATCGCTTTAAGCGAATCGCTATTTATAATGATTCTAAACAATGCATCTGCATTGGTATTAGCTTTCCCTGTTTTGTATTTAATTTCGAAATCATAGTCGCATAGGTCTAACCTAATGCGTGTCATTTTAGACGATGGGTTTTTATGAGAACAGAGAGACACCAATGGTCTGTGGTCTGTGACAACTGAAAACCTACGACCATAAAGATAAGGCCTAAAAAAATTTATAGCCAAGTGTATGGCCAATAATTCTTTTTCTAAAATTGGTTTGTTTAAAACGTGCTTTAAACGAGTGATTTGCTCGCGTAAGAAATTGGTAAATCCGATCCGATCCGATCTCACATTGCGACAATACTGCACCTAAGGCATAATTTGAGGCGTCAGTAGTTAGCACGAATGGTTTATCGAAATCAGGGTATTGAAGAATTGGTGGATTAAGTAATTTAGATTTTAAAGTTTCGAATGCTTGATGATACGCGTCATTCCATTCAAATTTTGTATTTTTCTTTAGCAATGCATTTAAATTTTTGGCTATATCAGCACATTTTGGTATAAAACGCCTTTAATAATTGGCAAAGGCCACAAATCTCCTTACTTCATCCGATTTTGTTGGGACTGGGTAGGTTCTTATTACCTTATTCTTTGCTGGGTCCGTTCTTATACCTTCATTTGTTATCAAATGCCCAAGATAAAAAACTTCAGGTTTCAAAAATGAACATTTATCTGGATTTAACTTCAGGTTAAATTTTCTCATCCTATTAAAAACTTTTGCCAAACTTTCATTATGGTGCTGTAGGCTCAGGCGCGGATACAAGGGGGGGGGGGGGCGGTAAAGGGGGTAATTACCCCCCCAAGAACTTTTAAATACTTTACTTTTTAATATTTTATTTGAAGTAAATAATTGTACCCACAACTTAAGAGTACTTTTATGTATACATAAGCGATTCTAAAGGCGTTTTTTGAAAGAATACTACAAAAAAAAATGGTCAGAGGTATTGATATAAAGTTTTTTTATTGATTTCAACAATTGAAGCATAATCGCGAATAACGTTGTAGACGACTTTTTTTTTTTTGGAATAACTGTGAGAATCACTCTCTTATATTATATATAAACAGAACTGAGTAAGCAGTTGAGCAGTTTGGGGTATTTTTATCGCATACTAAGAAAAGTTAATAAAAATGAATAAAAGTGCTTGTAAAATAAATACAAGTGAACAATTACAATTTTATCGTTTACAACGTTATTCGCGAGAGCGCTTCAATTATTATAGTACTTTAAAAAAAATTTGTTTTTTTTTTTGTTTTGTGACGTCATTTGTGTGTACGTGGCGTTTTTATGAAGCGATGCGAGAAGAGTAGGACCATTTTGCTTGCAAAATAACATGATCTGTAATCACCTGAAAAAAATATGTATACTTGAGTTTAGGTATATCAATTAATATACCTCGTATTGCTGGAAGACAGGGTCATCGTTGTAATGTCAGCGTTTCAACACCAGAAGACTACTTTCGAATTTCCATATTTATACCATTACTAGATGATATCATTGCTGATATGGCGGCTCGTTTCAGCGAAAAGTTTTTCCAAAAACTATATGTAAACGAAATCCTGCCAAACATAATTGATAAACACAACAATGAAAAGCTAAACAATTTGAGTGTTAACATTTCTAAGATAATAATTCCATTTTGTGACGGTAATAAGGAACTAATTCCAATTCAATTATTTCATGGACTTCAAATTTGGCAGTGTAAATGGGAGAGCGAAACTAAGGTTAATGATATCAACACCGTTTTTACTCTTTGTGACAATGACATTTTTCCACTAATTTCTAAAACGTTTGCTATCTTTGCCACGCTTCCTATCAGTGTAGCAACAGCTGAGCGAAGTTTTTCTACACTGCGACCGATAAAAAACATGGTTACGTTCAACTATGCAACAAGAACGATTGAATGGACTCGCATTATTGCATATTCATAGAGACATTAAAATAAATATTAACGAAGTTATTGATAACTTTGCCGCAATAAAGAAGCGCTGCGATGATTTTGTCATATAATTTTGTCTCTATCTAATGACTATCTAATAATCAGTATACATTTTGTATTGTTCATTTATTTTTCAAAGTGTACCATATCATAGTCGTAACGTCAGAACAATAAGTTTCAAATTCCTTTATTTTTTTTATTGAAAAGTACTATGTTTTTTCATTGCACATATTTGAAAATATAATTGTGCAATATTTTATAATGGAATAAATGTGAACAATTTTAATAAATCAACCTTAATTCCAAAATTAGTCAAATTTAGAGTTTTTATTTACTTTTCGCTAAGATATTCCAGAAAAAGGGAAATATAAATAAATACGGAAATGTGCGTGTATGTGTCTGGGAAAATTGCTTCTTACACAATTCGATAATTTCAATTCAAAAAAGTACAATTTTTTTATTTGTAAAAAGACAACATTTTCTCAAATCGAAAATGTGTGACTTTGGTAGTTTACCCCCCCCCCCAAGATTTTTTCCAGATCCGCCGCTGTGTAGGCTGCACCCAAATACAATTATATCATTCACGTATAAGAAAGCTTCTGCGTCTAAGCGGGTCAACGCTATCGTCAACATACGTTGAAAGCTATTGGACGAAATTTTGAGTTCGAATGGTAAGCGGGTAAATTGAAAATGACCGTTTCCTGTTGAAAATGGGGTAAGTGGTCGCGAGTCTTCGTCTAAGTCTATCTGGTGGAACGAGCTGGTCATGTCCAATGTCGAAAAGTACTTAGCCCTTCAGAGTCTGTCAAGTACGTCTTCAATTTTGGTCAGGGGAAATTTATCACTCGCGATTTTTTCATTAAGCTTTCTAAAATCGACGACTAGTCTCCATTTTTTTGTGTCCTGCTTTTTTTTTGGGACCACGAGTAGTTGGGAATTGTACGGACTAATTGAATGTTCAATGATGTTTTCCTGTAACAGTTGGTCAACCTGTTCATTTATTTCAGTCATTTGTGTTTGTGGTAGTCGGTAATTTTTGATGTAAACGGGGGTCGAATCTGTTGTTTGTATTTGTTGTTTATAAAAATTATTGACGCTTAAATGTTCTCCAGGGAGATGAAAAATATCTTGGTATCCTGCGATGATATCTATTATCGATTTTCTGACTTCTGATCCATTGCATCCAATATCCAAATTGGTTAAAAGTTTGTTCAGCCTATTTTTATTAAAATGTTTATTTTCTTTTCATTGAAAAATGTTGTAATTACTTAATGGTTTAGTTTTCACATTAAAACTTTTTATTTTTATCTCTTCATTGGTTGTATTCATCAACTTGACGTGCGCTACTTCGTTCGCGGGTATAATACTATTTCCTAAAAATACTCCCTCACTAATTACTTCATTAAGAATTATGCTATCTTCTTTAACTTTGATATCGATCGGGACTACCGCTTCTGTTCGTGCGGGTACCGTAACATTATAAAAATCGTTTAAAATTATTGGTAATATTACTTCTTTTCCATTAATTATAAATGTAACTGTACATGTCTCGTAGTCAATTTTTGACAGGAGGTATATGTCAAAATCATGTCTCGGCCTATTATTCCATCTGTTGCTATAGGAAAATCATTTTCAACTATTTGAAAATTATGTTCAAATTCTTCATTTTCAATATAAAATTTTAAATTTGATGTACCAATACATTCTATAGTTTCGTTTGTTATGCCTGTTATCTTTGTAATATATCTTGTGTTTAAATTGTTAGCATTTTCAACTTTGCAAACGGAAATATCAGCTCCAGTATCTATAAGGAATTTTAAAGTTCTATTTGAATTTTTACATTTTAAAATTATGAATTTTGATAAGTTTTTTGATAGTTGTAAAATTAACTGTGGCCTCTGCGGGTAACAGCTCCTGCTACCCGGCCATCGCCGTTTCCCTGCACATTGTAATTAAAATTATTATTATTCCTGCTAAAATTTCTGTTTGTGTTATTATTGTATCGAAAAGTATTGTTATTTTGAAAGTTGTTATTGTTTGAAAAGTTATTGTTTCTGTTAAAGCCTTGATTTGAATTATTTCTATTGATTCTAAAATTGTTTTTATTGTGCATATACCTGTAATTGTTGTTTGAATAGCCATTTGGATAATTTCTCTGACTATTTTTAATGTTATTATTATATCTATGTTCTCTAAAATTGTTTCTAATTTGGAAAATATTATTTCCATTAGCCTTTAAATTTTCTTCTACTGTCATACACCTCTCAACAGCATCACAAAAAGTTTAAGTAATATATTTCTATATTCTGTATCAACACCTTTTGAGAAAATATTGAGCGCCATGCTCTCATTTATTTTGTATACCGCATCTTTCGCGTTCTGACTCGGATTTTCTAGACTTTTTATTTCATAAGAGCTCAGCTGTTCTGAAAGTTCTACCAGTTTTTCTCTGAATGCTGCTATTGGCATATTATTTTGTTTTAGTGAACTAAATTCATTTAATATTTGTTGCAAATTTTTCGGATTTGGGTATGATTTTTCCAATAAAGTTTTTAATTGCGCCAAAGTAGAAGGCCGTTTTGAACGTCCAAGTATGCTGCGTACTTGGGTGGTTAATTTAAAATTATAAATATATTTAACAAAAATTTCCTTATCATCATCTTTCACTAAATCATGCAATAATTCTGCTAGTACAATAAAATCCTCTAATCCATTATAGTTTCCTTTAAAAACAAAACGAAGAATTCTTATACATGTTTTTACATATTGTGTGTTTTTTTAGGATTTAAAAGATTAAAGTCGTAGCGTCAAAAGCTAAAGCGAAAAAAGGACAAAAAATGTGTGTAAAAATTTAACTTAAAAAAATTTTACTAAATGCAACTGGCATATTTGACCGCAATGAAACAAGATATGTATGTGTATGTGTGTAGTGTTAATTTTGTTCTAATTTGATTTACTGCCCCAAAATAAAATAATAAAAAAATGGTTTTAATTCAATTTGTTTTTGTTCAGTGTTTCTTTATAATTTGGTTTTTATAATTTTGTTTTCATAAAAAATAATGAAAAAAAAATAAATTTTTGTTTATTGTTGTTGATGTTTTGGCTGCTCCTCATATAGCTAATTATTGTTTATTTCGTTGTTGATGTTGTAGCCGCTTCTTCCGTATTTTAAGCTGCTGCTCCAGTTCCCTTTGTCGCTCCTCCTCTACGCCCTGCAACCATGTCCTGTAGGTGCTCATAAACTCCTCTGCGTGTCGTTCAAATACAGTTGTTGTTTTCCATGATTTTGGTGCTTTTACGTCACCACCATCTGGCATGTATTCTTGCTGGATTTGTTGTTTTGCCGTCGGCAAAATGTTCTCCCCCGTGCTCATGTATTTATTTAGGTCCGTGTTGGGCAGGATCGCCATGTAATGTTGGACGCGCGTAATTTTTACTTTTACTCGGTTTACGCGTTTTACGTGTAATAAAGTTTACGCGGTTATTATAATTGTACGCGTTTATTTTTATTGCCAGCGCTTAAGAGCGCTACTGGCCAGTTAAAAAAAAATTCTTTGCGCCGTCACTCGAAAGTGCATTCAGGCGCTTAGAAATATAAAAAGAAAAAAGGAGCAGTTGGTTTAAAGCTCAAAACTTTAATAATTTTATTTTGAGATTTTCTTCGGCTTATAAAGCCAAGTAACAGTATTTTTTAACTTAAAATAAATACAATATTAAATATATATCTTATTTAATATAATTGTAACTAAGTAGAACATTAGTTTATGTAGTTATTTTAGTGTAGTTATGTAGTGTAGTTATGTAAACATAAAGTGCAAGCGAGTAAGAATGTAAACAATAGTTATGTGTTTGTTTTGTTTGTTTGCTACATAAATGTGCTTAGTCTACGTTTATAGAAATGTTAGTTTGTAGACTAGATCTTTATGTGTTAAATGTTTATAAATAATAAGTGCATGGAATAAATGTGTTTAAGTTAGAGTTATAGAAATGTTTAGATTGAAGTGCACTACAACACCCAAGCTGTCGAGCGAAAAATAATCCTTCATCATTTCATTTAGCGATTTGTCGCTTTCTTCACACGTACACATGTGGAAGTTGTATGCTGGCTGATGTGAACCTGCTCGTCTGCAACTCCCATACACTACCCATCCCAAACGCGTCTTTATAGCGCCTGGCTCGCCTTTAGCACCTTCCCTCGCTTTCAGTGGAAATCCAAGCTTCCAGTTGTCTAAGCCAATAAATATTCTAGGTGCAGCACTCTCATACGACTCCAGCGGAAGGCCACGCAGATGTTTGTGCTTGGCTGCTAGTTCCTGCACTCGTAGAGTTTGCTCTGGCAAATTCAAAGACTTCACTGTTCTTATATTTTTTAGTGAATACCTTTTGTGGATGGAAGAACTGGAGACTTCCATGGAAACCACCTGCGAATCTGCTTCCATACGCTGTCTCTTCAGTCCACTTTAAGCAGAACAATTGTTTGGGTCCAGCGACTTTCAACTCGTTTGCCAGTGCTGCATCCATAAGCGTGAGCGATGACCCTTCATCTAGAAAAGCAAAGGTATGCACCTTTGCGCTGGAGCTGTGAAGGATGACTGGAACTATCCTGAAGAATGTTGATCGTTGCGTTGACCGATGAGCATTGCAGTTGTACTGCGCGGTAGTTGTGGCAGCTTCTATATTTCTTGGCAAGTTGCTGTTGTGCTTGTGTAAAAGTGGATTGTGGCGAAAGATGCACCCGTCGATTCCACACAATTTATTTAACCGGCACCTTGAATTTGGGTGTGGTGTTAAGCAAGCTCTACACAAATTGTATCGTTTTAAAATGTTATACTTTTCATTTAAGTTCATTCCAACAAATTTTTCACAATTTTTGTAGACGTTTGTCATTTTTGCAGTCAATAAAACATGATGGCGTGAGTGTGACGTCACTCACAGTCTCTGCAAGTTCAAAAAGCCATGTGCTGAAAATTGTCAAATTAACAGATAAAAGCCAAAAGTTTATCAACCATCACTTGGAGAAGCACTGGATTGCCTAGATGATCATGAAGATGGGCTGCTTCCATTGGAGCGCACATATTTTGAACGGCGAGTGCAAATGATATGATGGTATCGAGTTTTTCCGCTCGCGGAGCAGGTTCGTTTTGCACCTTCGTCATCAAGGAACGTATGATTATCTCCGGACGCCCATATATCATCCGTAACGTCAAGATAGTGCTTGGTACATTAGCAGGCAAAAGCAGCCTGCTTTGAACTAGCTCCCGTGCCTTACCTTTTAGGCACCTTTGCAGGCGCAGAAGATTTTCTGCTTTTGTGAAGCCTCCCAATTTAGTACTTCCCTCGAAGCTGCTATGAAACAGCGGCCATTCTTCAGGACTACCGCTAAAGATTGTCAAATCCTTGGCCATTGACTGGCGTGCAGCAATTTGACGCGCACTGATGGGCACGAATTCCTCTACCGACGGCTGCACTATTTGGGTGTTTCTTGCTTGAATAGAAGGACTATTTGCTTTATCATAACTTGCTTGTGCCGACATGCGCTCAGCGATGGAGGTTGCTTCAACGACCGTGATTGCACTTGTTTGGTCACCGGTATGCATGTCGTTGGTATTCTGCTGTGTTGCATAAAATGTCTCCGCCTGTGTATCGGCAGCCTTACTTTCGGCATTTGAGACTTGCTGTTCAGCTTTTGTTGAATCACCGACAACATCCTCGCCAGCGCTTTCATCCATAAGCAGCTGAAACTTCTTCTTCAAATATTCCATCTGAAGCATACGTTCTTCTTCCAGAAATTTTAGCTGGATGGCCTTGCGCTTAGATGATGCTGCAAGTTTCATCAATGCTGTCGAATTGGTTGGCGTATTTTCAGCTGATGCAGACTTTTCTGCCACGCACTAACTACAGAACCACTCATTTTCGATTTCATCAGTAGTACCTGTACATACGTAATGGAACCATCCATCACATGTGTCACACTGCACCATTTCGTCATCATCAGGCTCCAGGCACAAAGGGCAGCTCGACTTGGAACCGGTTTCGTTGCTGTGCTGGGCCGACTTGAAGTCGGTTTTTGCCTTTTCTTTGGATGATTTGAGATCGGTATCCTTTTTGGGCGACATCTCAGCGGTGTATTTTAATTTTTAAAGAGTTTAAATTTATTTTAATTCTGATTATAAGTAAAAAGAATTTTATAGAATTGTTGCGGTAAACGCAGCAGTCCACACTTATTCAAACAATTCAGATTCTAAAGTAGATCAAGTTCAATTATTTTTAACTTTATTAATTATCGTTATGTTAACAAATTTAGACTGTATTGAATTTAATAGTACTTAAAAATTCCTGTAACAAAGGGAATTTATTATAATATGATTAAATGAAATTATAAAGGATTTTCTTAGTTTTTAGTATTTGAATAAGCACAAATTTAATCAAATTTTATACTTGCAATAGTTTACTTATTTTTGGAACCTTTCTCCTAATTATGTTGCTTGCAGTATAAAACTTGCAGTTTTTTAAAACGAAAAATCTACTTTGGCTGATGCAATAATTTGCTTCGTAGTCTTACTTAAATACATAAAATATATAAAAAAGGTTAAAAATGTGCATGTGTTAGTTAAATATGTAGAAATATTCATGTGTGATATTAAATTATAGAAATATGTATATTAGGGCGGTTCGATTTATTTTTCGACAATTTCCCTATGATTTCCGTATTCTATGGGTTATTCCATGAAAATTTGCCAAAGGAACCATACCTCTATCGTTAAAATCGAGTCCCCTACTTTGTGTTGGTAGATTTTTTCCCAAATTGACGTTCGTATGAAATATTACCTACACGTTCACATCCATAACTCAAAAACTATCGATCGGGTTTAATCGCCCGTAGGCGCGTTGGAAAGGTGAAAAAAATCTCCAACATTGGTCCAACGGTTCAAAAGTTACGGGCATCTTTGTCCAAATTTTGGAGCATTTTTCCATTTTTTTCATGATTTTGTCCAAGAATATTACTTTCATGGCCATTTTTTTGGCTCAATTTTTTGACTTACGAAGCTTACGAACCTTACGTTACGACTGGACTGATTTGCGCTTTACATTATTGGCATATTTTTTTCACAGGGTGCACACCCTGTGTTATGTTTGTTTATTTCTTTTTGTTTTTAATTTCTTTATAGACTTCTTTATTTACTACACTCAAATTGAATATTTTTTTTTGATAATAGGTTGATAGATACTTTATTATCTCTTAATTTGAATTTTTGTAGAAAAAAAAATAAAAAGGGAAAAAAAATCAAAAAGTTGGTTTTATGTGTTATTTTGTTTTAGCAATATCGCATGAATTAATCAACCGAATTCGATAAATTTGGGCTTAAACTCTTCGTTTTGAATTGTAAATTGAATTAAATAATGGATTGAGCCAAAAAAATGGCCATGAAAGTAATATTCTTGGACAAATTCTTGAAAAAATGGAAAAATGGTCCAAAATTTGGACAAAAATGCCCGTAACTTTTGAACTTTTTACCAACAAAAAGTAGGGGACTCGATTTTAACGATAGATGTATGGCTCCTTCGGCAAATTTTCATGGAATAACCCATAGAATACGGAAATCATAGGGAAATTGGTGAATTTTTTCACTCCCTACAAATCGACCCGCCCTAATGTATATGTACTAAAAGCTTTATATATATATAAATGTATTGCATTCAGCGAAACTCCGTTTCGCTCTCAAAAAGGTGCAGTCAAAACTCCGCCAGTGAGATTAGCGCTGCTTTCAAATATAACTAGTTACTTTCGCCAACAGTATTTTTATTTAATATGTAAAAAATTCTGGATTGCTAAGGGGGTTTGAGCCCCCTAAACCCCCTTATCTATGGCGTTGTTTCAAGGTTTTGTTTTTTAGACTATGTCTTATTCGCCATTGAATTTAATATAAAATACAATAAAAAATGTTAATAAATAAAAATAGAAAAATCATTGAAATATGACTAAATTTTTCAAGGAATGAAAATTTATATAAAATTCAGTACAAAATATCTAGCTAATTAGCAATATTAAAGAATATTAAAGTCGAGGGCTATAACTATCATAAAATATCGTACTTCTATCTAGCTGCTATTAAGAAAAACCACTTAATTTGAAAAAATCTTAAAAATCAAATTTTGCCCTAAAATGCACTGATTTCCAAGACAATTTGTAGGTACTCTTAAATTTAAGGAAAAATAACATCGAATTCATAATTTAAGACAAGTTGTGACCTTATCTTGTACTAGCAACCATTTTTGAAAAAATTTTCAATTTCGTTAATTTGGTAATATTGTATTATAGGAGATATATCTAAAAGTTATCCGATTTGAAATATTTTTAGCATAACGTTTAAGTGAAGTTAAATAAACTAAATTTACACTTTTAAAACATAAATAAGCAATATTATGCGGTTTTTTTTTATTAAAAAATATATGGGTTGTATGGGAGGTAGGGAGGATGCAGTTGACCTAGAATTCTAATTTTTTGTGCTGTTACTTAATTTTGGGTTAAGCTCATTTGTACAATTTCATGGCCCTAGCTTTTATAGTTTCTGAGATAATGCAAATGTCATCCTAAAATCGAAAAAAACGCACTGTGCGCCTTGGTAATTTTAAAAAATAGTAACGAATTGGGAGAAATGAAGCACATCAAGTGGGAAGATGTAGGTAGCACGGCAAATATAACAACTGTCAACCTGAAATCGTATTTTACATACGCATCATGTATTATTTGTAAAAATTCGAATGTTTAATGCTATTCCAAGGATTTTTTTTCAATAACCGGCCTGTTACGAAAAATCTCGAGGAGTTGACATATACTAAAAATATAAGATAAATATGAAATCTATTAGAAAACTTTGAAAACTATATGAAAACTATGAAAAATATGAGAAAACTGTGGGGAAACTATGAGAAAGCTACGAGAACTATGAGAAAACTTAAAAATTTTAATTTTTTCCATTTTCTTAACTTTAATACATAATAATCATATTAATTTATCATTTTCAAACAAAATTTACCATTAACATTAATTTAACATTTAATTTCATTAACAAAATTTTCACCAAAAAAAGTTCAATTTTCTGCGATTTTTAGTCGTGCTTCACAACTCCCCACGATTTTTGAAAACTCCAAAAACCAGTTTTTTGGGCGAACGCACACAGGGCCGACAACTCCGAATTGCTGGCCAAAAGTCCTATAAAAAACTTTCGAAATTGCAAAAATGAGTTATAGCATTTGGATTGCAAATATTCAAGCTACCTCTACTACAAAATTTATAAAAAATTGACCACGTGTAGCTTGGTTAGCAGCAATACAATTTTCGAAAATATTGAGAAAAATGGCACATACCTTGAATATAACTTAATTTTATTGTAACTATGAAGGATAATTTTTAATTCTTCTTAATTTTTTAAATATATCCTTAGATATATGCAAGCGCAAAAAAAATGCAGCTTCGAAAATATTTTGGTTCTGTAATGGAAAAAAAATTAATGCATATAAAAATTCTTAGTTTTTTAGATAAATTACTGTTTTGGTTCCAAAGTTCCTCAAAGCTATCAAAAATGAAAACATTCCAAAATATTTTTTGGAATATCTTATTTAATAAAAATTCTCTCAAAAAATCTCGAATTCAAAAGTTTTTAAATAAAATCTTATAATTTCGTAGACAATGCAATGTGTGAAATCTATACTCGTGGTGTCCATTAAAATCTCATGAAGGGTAACACTTAAGGGCATCTAATTTGCTTATTTTGTCGAGGTTTATATCTTGAATAATAAAAAAACAATTGCCACACCCATTACTACCGCCCACAAATCAAGAAAAACGCACAATTTCAGACGAATTCGGTTGTATTGAACTCAAATTTTGTAATTTAGTTCGCATGGTTACTCTCGGCAACTCAATCAAAAATAGGCGTGATTGAACCATAACTACGCCCACTTTTCAGAAATCATTATAGTTTTTAAGTTGTGCATGTTTTTATAATAAAATTTTTTGTGTATGTGATATGAGACCAAGTGCTGGTCACTATATACATGTGAATGTCGGAATAATAACTATAAAAATTACTGAAGCTTCCATAGTATAACTTTTTGCCGCAACATTTTATGTCAGCGCAGTGACAGAAATAAAATAATATAACAAATAATCAATAAAACCTTTTCTAACAGTTGAGCAACTGTTTCATATTCTGAACGCATCCAATCTAATTCAGGGAAATCTAAGAATTTTCGTGGAAAAGGTCTATGGAAAAATGTGTCGTTTTTCAGATTTCACTCAAGGAAATCACAAAGAAATGCGTCATTGGCTTTGTACGCATTAAATAATACTCAACTCATATTCCGCATGTTTTTCACTGCTTTTCCGCATGGTGCACGAACTCTTCAAAGTACTAGTGCCACTCTTTAAGACCTGCAACGTATCGCATACTCGCATGTACAAGGTGCTATGTGATTATACGGACATGTATTACAAGTAAGTTGGCTACCTAATCAACCATTGTGTAATAGTGACTGAGTTCCTAAAAGCATTTATGCAATGCATCAGTGTGTTTTATTTTTATTAGTGCTAAGTTCAATTACAAAAACTGCGCAACTCTTTTGATATTCTTAAAATCAGTAGAGTTGCGCAGACTTGGTTAATAAGCGTCGGACCAATTCAAAATAAGACATATTGATGCATTGCATAAATGCATTTAGGAACTTAGACAGTGTTTGGAGTAAGCTTACCTGCAATGGAATAATGAAAACCTTTTACAAACATGCTTTGAAAACACTTTTCTACGTAATAAATTTACAAGTTGTGTTTTAAAATTGTATCGAAACATGATAAAAGTAAGCTTCTTATAATAATACTTGTAGTAAGATTACTTGAAGTATAATTTACAAGCGTTTTCAAGCATGATTGGAAAATGATTTCAGAGGTAATAGTTTCGCAACTTTCACATTATAAGAGAATTGCCCATGCATAAAAAATTACAATTGCAAAAAAAAAAAACACAAAATTCCATCACTAACCATTTTGATATCAGTTCAGCTTGTGTTCAGTCATACTTCGAAAACATTCTTTTAGAATTTTATAATGCTTAAAATAATTTTTAATATACTATTAGTTACCAATTTCAGTTTTATTTATATTGACTTTTTTTTAGTGGCAATGTGTTTACCGATAGTATATTGTAGATGGATATAGATCCTTTCGTATGGATTAATTTTACTGAAAAGATGAATTTGTGCTCTTATGTAAACTGCGAGCACATACGATTTCTTAAAAAACAGGTGTTAAAATATTACAATAATACTTGCGCTTCCCATTACTTATACTTAATAAATGTTTTAATAAAATTGTTTAACACTTTTTTAAAATTTTTTATAAACTGTTGTAAAAAACTTAGTATAACGCTTACTTGCAAATATTTAATAATTAAACAAAATCTGGAGCTTCTAGCATGATCTTAGCCAAAATGATGACACAAAAACAAAACAACCTTTCATATAACCTTAGCGCGCTTTATTGCCTTTTAAAGGTAAGCATTGGATACCTTTTCGGTATCCGTCTCGGTCTTAGGATGCTGACTATCTGTTCTTTATTTACTAATAAAAAAAAATTAAAATAACCCAACATTAATTATATTGTGAGAAATTGTGGGAGCCAAAATTAATAATATTTTAGTTGTATTGTGGGAATTTGTGATATTTAAAAAAACTTGAATTGCTGAGGCAAAACATATCTCGGACCTATCATTAGTGTAGAATACAACGAATATCATACCCGAATATCATACCTAAAACATGAATGTGGATTCAACTCAAACCTAAGTAACTCGTAGCGCTTAAATCGGTTCACATCGATTGGTAAAAAGTTTAATGCAAGGAAAATGTTCGCGTTGACTCCAATTCAAAATTTTTTAATTTCTACAATATATGGAAAAAGCTAAAAACGAATACTGCTAAAATACTTGGCTTGATTTATTTTTTTTTATAATTGTCTTTCATCGTATCTGCATTTCAGAACTTCTTTTTATTTAAAAAATAAAGCTTGATAAGGCTTTTCTTTTCTTTAAATAAATCTTCTAAAAAAGTAGATATTAAATAGCCCTAGAGTCAGCTTAAAATTTGAGGGTCCACTTTGTTTTAATGATTGAACACACATTTAATAACACATACACAACACAATTTTGATTATTCCGTTTACAACTTGATTAGATTTACTATGATTTTTAAAGTTATTAAACTCCCTTCTTTTAGTCATCCAGCAAATACACCCTTTTTGCGTTATGTAAAACAAAAAGAATGTAAGAGGTTCAATATCTAAATTAGGTAAAAATATTTTTAAATTTGAATATGAAATGTTTATGTAGATAAATTGAAATTGCGTATTGACAATAAATACATAAAGAGAATACGATAAAATTGCCAAAATAGGTTTCTATTCACAACTTTTTTTTATTTGAATTGGTATATATATTGAGGTTGGGCTTATAAAATATTCGTAACACTCAATTCATACAACCAGTATCTGGTATATTCGTTGAATAAGTATTACCTTCAACAAACATATTTTTGCACATTTTTAAATACTAACAAATTTTATTTTAAAAGCATTATAATTCAAACAATAAGAAATTATTAAACAACACTAATCAATTGGAAGAACTCAATTTAAAAAGTCTTAAAAATTGTGTTTGCCAAACAAAATATTACAATAATAAATAATAATAAAAAATATTACAATGAAAAAGTGTCATTTATTAGGTCAGTTCCCGTACTCGATTCAAGTGGCTTGAAAGCTTTATTTTGAACTTTGTTTTATACGAGTATTTATTATACTTATAATAAACATATTTTCGTTAAAATTTTTCATATTTTGTCACAATTTTTCAACTTTTGTTGCCCATTATAAGTAACATATAACTTTTCAGTAGCGGTAGACCTTATAGGCCTCTTTCCAGCTGTCAAGTAAAGCATATTTCTCATACGAAAAAGGTAAAAGTAATCAAAAAGTCATTTCTTTCGTTAAAATTACTTGAGAGTGAATCCAGCTCGCAAGGAACAATTTTTATTTATACTCCTTTTTTTCATCGAAAAGTAACAACGGCAGCACTGTGAATGTCAAGGAATATATCATAGTTTTATAATTACTTGAAGTAAAGTTTTTTGACAAGCGATGCACAGAGGTAAGTAATTTGTTTAATTTTATTGATCAATTGATTGAAATTAAAAAATAATAAAATTAGAAGATTTCAGAATGAATAATTTGATGGACGGTGATGAAGAAGCAGCACAGCTTTGGATAGAGCTGCCTTCTGTCCAAAAAAAAAGAAAAAAGCGGTCTGCCAACTTTTCTGAGGAGGAAAAGCACCAGTTGGCTAGGGAGGTTAAGATGTGGCCAGCAATATGGGACATAACATCCACCCACCACAGCAACAAGAATGCTGTTGACCAGGCATGGCGAACTATTGCTGGTATTTTGGGTAAATTAACCTAACATCACTAAAAGACCTTTTATACTAATAGTTATGTTTCAATTTAGAAAGTGAATGTAATTCGGCATGGACCGCAATGCGCGATAGCTACCGCTACGAGGCTGTTCAGACTTGCCTCAAATGAGGCGACTCACTTGCCTCATTTTGACATGAGTTAGCTATCAGGTGTTCACACACAAACTGTTGCCTCACTTTGAAGCTGCATCATTTTGGCGTTTATTGTTTTTTTTTTTCGTTTGTTTTCTTTTGAATTATTAAATGCTCAAGTTTTTACAATTTAAATAATATTAATTTGTGAACAACAATGAATAAACAAAGATAATTCGCGCCAGAACACACTAAAAAGAGCAACAATTTCAACATAACAAACTTCACTCTGAGGTACGTCAAAATGAGTCGCAAAATTTTTAAAATTTTTAAAATTCTTGCCTCACGTAACATGTCACCTTCCCGCTTTTCCCTTTGCCTGTAGACGTCTAAATGAGGCAAGTGAGTCGCCTCATTTGAGGCAAGTCTGAACAGCCTCTACCACGCCAAGGTGGCCAGGAAAAACAAAAGTGGTAGCGCAGGTGGTCAAACGTTAGAAGAACCGGCTTTTGATGACATCGTGGACTGGGAGTTCGGAGAAGACCTCTTGTTTTTGCCCAGCACCTCAAAAAAAAGAAAGTTAGTAAAATTTATCCCAGTGTAGAACTTTGAAATAATATTTGTATTTATTTAACAGGACTTTTACTACTCCGATATCGGAAACTGATGAGGTTGCATCGCCACGAAGTAATCGATGCTCGGATTATAGCTATGTAAGTAAGGGTTCAACAGAATTGGTTTTGAAAACGATATCGATATTGAAAGATATTGATTGGCCGGCGGATATCAAATATTTATTTTGTGTGTTTTTGTGTTCATTTACTTACAGCCCTATTATGGCAAATTAACAAGTACCAGTATTATTAACCAGTATTTTTTATATTTGTATATGTTTGTTGTTTTCAAAACAAAATTTTAAGCACAAAAACAAAATTTTTGACTGAAATTGTCAATAACTGAAAACAATTTTTGACAATTGACAATTTTTATTAAAATTTGCTATTTTTGAGCTTCAAATTTTGTTTTGAAATCAAAAAATTACAACAAACACATTAAAATATTCAAAATATTAGTTAACAATTTGTTAATTTGCCAGAATAGGGCTGTTAGTTTGCATTTACTCATATATGAATATATGCTCAAATTTTTCCTGCAGATTCGCTAAATAATACCAGGTAAATAAGGAAGCGTTTATTATGGTACTTGATTTAACAAGTGACTTGCCTTTTTTGGTGAATCCCTTCGCTAGTTTCAAATCGTTCTCTATAAAAGCAGTTAGAATTGCAATTTAAGATGTGTTCTTATGTTTTCGCGTAATAAAAAATACAAATATATAATAAACTATCACAAATAACTAAAATCGTGCACTTCTATCATTTTCTAAAAATTTTCGCTGCTTTGATAATTTATAATCGGTTTGTATGACACAAAAATTAAATCTGTGTCGATTTCAAAACCGATTCTGACAATTGTTGGCTTCCTCAACATCACTTTATATCTTTAATAATTTTTTTATTGTATGTTAAGGAGACCATATCACAGGAGCCTTTGACGCCTGAAGAAAGCCGACCAAGCTCTGCAAGAAGGACGGAAATGTGGCAAAGGTTTGATAGCCTTTTGCAAAAGCAGGAGAATATCCTTGAAGGCCAAGAGGGAAGAGTGCATGAGTCCCCTTTTAAAGAGGCAATATCAAGCATCGATTGGATGCTTATGTTGAATGCCGCATGTGTTGAATTTTCAGCTTCTTTGTTGGCAAAAATTGCACAGCAAAACAAATAAAAGCATTTAAATAAAAACACAGTTTTATGAATTTTATTAATTTCTTATTGTGGAATTTAAGAAGGTTTTCTATTGTGATGACATCACTTTGTATGAAAGGTAGACAAAGTTTTGATTCGATTTTGTAAAATTTCGAACTCAGAGACCATTTCAGAATCAAAGCTTATCTATGTTCTTAATTTCAAGTCATTAGATTAATTTTTGTGGAATTTTACAGATTTCATGAGGTCACTTTGTATGGAAGGTGTGACTTTTCTTCGATTTAGCTTAATTTTGAATTGATATTTATTTTTCAAGTGAAACTTCTTTAGCACTGTTGTAATTTAAAAGTGATGAAACGCAAAATGACACAAAAACACATATAAGGGGTGATTCATTCATGGTGAATCAACTGAAGCAGGTTAAAAGGGGACGTTGAGTTAAGCAAAAAATTGTATGGGAGGAGGGTCGTAAACCCCCCGCCCTATCGGAGCTATAAGGGAAAAACCGAAATCATAGGTGACTATACTGCCGTCATAAGGAAGAGTGCGGCATCTACATATTTCAATATTATGTAGATTAGCGTTTGGATGATTACAAATAATTGGCTCTTTAGGATAGTAAAATCCAGTTTGTTTTAAAAATTAATGATATTTACCGATTTTATTAAACTTGCAAAAACTTTGGATCAAACACTGCAGTTGCCGCTTTTTTATTGCTTTTTTCTATAAATTTAAATAATCATATTTGTGTTGATGTGACATTTCAGGCTAAAATATTAAGCAATTGCGCAAAAAAACGCAATTTTTACTTTATTTTCTTGAAGATGAAAGAAAGATGATTAAGAAAAAATAATAAAACGGATTTTGATTTTCATGCTAGATGCCGCAGTCTTCCTTATGACGGCAGTATACGTTTAACTACATAGCTCACACATCTCTGAACCGATTTCTAATTTTTAATCATTTAATTTAATCATCATTTAAATTTAAAATCATTTTCGATAGGGAATTAAAAGCCCTTTACGCTTCTTAGTTAAAATTTTTAGATAAATAAACAAAACAAAAACTTACGAGCAGCTAAATTGAAAAATTATGTTAAGTGATAATATCTGAAAAATGCCAATCTTCTGGGCGTTTAAAACGCAATAAAAAATATACCACTTATGCATTACGAGTGAGGTATTAAAAATTAATAATATTTTGTTAATATAATTTTATATGTATTTAATTTAAAAAATTTTTAAGCACTAAATAAACGCTGCTCTATTTTGCCAAGGAACTGACCCAGTTGCAGAATTGACATATTCTGTTAGTATTTTTTGGATGTATTTTCCGTAATCAGAAGATCTGCCATGATAGGAAGCCAAGTCAGTTTGCATAAGGGAACCTTCTTGATGCTCGCTAGCTGCCCAATCTCCGTCCACCCAATTTCCATCGCTATCTTCAAATCCTGAGAACGTTGTGGGGCAATAATTTCGGGGATTTTTATTCAGCAAGAAATTGTGTAGCAAACAGCACGCTGAAACAATTTTTTGTGCCCGATCAGGACTACAAAATAAAGTCTTCTTGAGGCAAAGCCATTTCGCACTTAAGATGCCGAAAGCATTCTCAATGCAGCGTCTTGCACGACTTAACCTATAATTAAAAATCCTTTGTTCAGGCAAAATGGGTTTGGAATTGAATGGCTTCAATATCCTCTTGCTTAAAGGGAAAGCGTCGTCTGCAACGATGAAATGAGGAAGTTTTTTTCCTTCGACATAAGCATCTGGCGGAAAAGGGCAGGTATTATTTACCACACTTACTCCAAATTTTGAGTTTTTGAAAATATTACAATCACCCACGCTTCCATATGCGTCGATGTCTAAGTAGATAAATTTGTAGTAGGCATCGCAAGTAGCCAACACTACTATGGAATGAAATCCCTGAAATAAAGTTGTATATGATTAAGTTCGGTTGTTAGTAATGAAATCTTGCATTCAACATACTTTGTAGTTATAAAATACGCTACCACTATTTGCTGGAGCTATAATGTTCACATGCTTCCCATCTATTGCACCGACGTAGTTTGGAAAATTCCACTCATTTCGAAAGCCATCCGCTACTCCTAAGAGCATGTCCTCATTCCACCGAGGTATTTCATTTTGTAGAGTTGTGCATATTGCTTCACAAACGTGATCAATAATTCTACCAAAATGTTGTTTGCTAATTCTGTAGCATGAAGCAAGATGACATTGTAAGTCACCAGGTGCTAAATATCTAAAAATGGTATTTTTATAAATAGATACAATTGCAAATATAAAACTATTAAAAATCTTACTCTAAAACAATTGCTAGTTTTGCCTTGGTTGGTATAAAATCGTTTGGCCTTGTGTTCCGTTTTGGAAGCAAGTGTGGAAGCAATAACTCGTACAACTCATCGAAGATTTCAGGAGGCATATGAAAATTTTCACTAAATAAATTTGGTGCACTTTGAAGATTTGCGAAATCTGTTATGAACCTTCCCTTCTGGTTGCGCTCTTTCAGATATGGGCTCACCCAATACCTGGGACTTTGACGAGTCTTTCCTTTATTCTCTTCCTCCTCCTCCTCCTCCTCCTCCTCCTCCTCCTCCTCCTCCAACAGTTCCATGCCTGCCAGGAAAATCCCACAGTTCATTATTGAGATTAAATCAGCCCTATAAATGTCAAGGCACATCAGTAAATTATATAAAAAACTTTTTCTCAATTTCTTACCTTTGCAATTCATTCATTTTATTTAAATAACTTTGAAACAAATTTTTTACAATAGAAACAGCTGACAATTTCTTAACAATGTGTCTTGTCAAAATTACTTGAGTACTACTTTTTTATACCAAAGAAATATAAATAACATTTTTCTTAAGTGAATACTTGAGAGCTGGATAGATGCCTTATAGCGGAAATTGCAAATCATTCTCCTCTGAACGCAACCTACAAATGTACCTACATAACTATCCGTTCGAGTGTAAAGTAATAAGCTGTTTAACAATAAAGCTTAAGGTAAGTGAGGCGTTCTTCAATGTTAAATATTTTAAAATATTTACTCATATTTTTTTAGATATATTCATATTCAGAAATTCATGCCGAAATCATTTAAAAATGCAACGTTTATATCATGCAACTACTACAACTGCAATAGGAAGAAGTTCAAGAAAATGAAAATGAATAATAATACAACAAAGCAACAATTAACCAAAATATTTATGATGCAAAAACTACTATAGCAACGGTGCAGAAACATGATGTAGCAACATTAGTGGAACATAAAGTAAATTTAAGTAAAATACGCAAAAAGCGTAAAAAGCAAATAGAAGCCACCAACACTGCTGCTGTCGCCGTGGCCGTGGCCATGGCCCATCAACTAAAGACACTCTTTACCTTGTTTTTTCAAACATAAAAATTAATGTTTTGTGTGATTATCATCAGCATCGTCCTTATCAACTTTAACTGAATAACTGGGGAAAAATGCAAAGTGTGCCTAATATTTCAGATTGTGAAATATCAGTCGTAAAAAATCAGCTTTATCTGAGTTAATGTTGGTAATCCACCTTACTTAACTCTTTATTTTCATCAATCGACATTTTAGAAAATCTGTTTATTGCAAATTCACGATGAAATTCAGCACAACTTTATATATTACACACGTTCTTCCAAGCAGCCATCAATATAATTCAAATAGTCACAAAACATTTAAAATAATGAAGTTTAACATATTCTTGTCAATTTGTTGGATTTGTTTGTTTATTTAAAATCTTGTTGCATTTAATAATCATTTTAATTGAGGTTATATATTAAAAAAAACACAATTATTATAAAATCACAGTACACTCATGTATTAAAACTATAAAAGACGATAACGATTTGTAATAAGGAATGTATTCAAGAAGCTGAACAAATTTCAAAATTAATACTTAAACATCGTAAAGAGTACGTTATCTACGCTTTAATAAGTAGCAAAAAATTCACGTATACTAAAAATAATTGTGCCGTTTTTCTTCCATTAAATTCTAAAATTAAGTGCAAAAATTAGCATAAATACTTTATTGTGCTCAAAATTAGTAAATGCGTAGCTTTAAACCTTAAAATCAAAATTTAAATTTATTCTTGATTTACCAATAAGTATAAACAATTTTTTTTCTTTGCGATTTTACAACAATCTCAATTGAAATTATTTTAACTTGTTCCTTTAATTTATTTTTAACGGATTAAAAATAAAATAAATAAACGATTTTTGAGTTGTGACATTTTTTAAGAAAAAACATGAATTTAGTATTTAGCATCAAGTTTATAAAAACAAAAAGTTATGAAAATTTCTTTTATTGCATGTCTACAGTTTCAACTGACAAATACAGTTTAAGGGAGGGTTTTCTTCAAAGGATGATGTATCCTCAGCCGCTCCAGGACCAAACGAAAGGCCCTGGAACTTTCGCCAAATAAATAAAAGGCTAGGTGTTTCGATGCGATCTAGTGGCGGTTGTCTGCTTTGACCATGATGTGGTTGTCATGTGTCTTAATGCATTGGCTGTATGCACAGTGGTGTAGCGAGACAGTGGCGTAGTGAGTGGGGTGCAACCATTGTACGGGGCACTGTTACAACTCCCCGCCACTTCGGAGAGTGATTTATCACTAGTAAGAAAATTTTAAAAATAGAAAAGAACGAGAAAATAAAAAAATGTAATTAGTACGGTGAAAGACAATATTAATGAAATGAATGGGCGATTTGAGGTCTTACGACCCGCACTACCGAGACCGGTAAAGTTCACCTGACCATGTATAGGTTCGGCGCAGCCCAAAGTGTATATAATAATATAATTTTTTTTTACTATTTTTTTCCCACCGAAAAATTCATTGTGAGCTTAACTTAGCTTAAAATAAAATAATAGAAACCAATAGTTATAATAGTAATTCATGTAAGGAAAACTTCAATTCTGCGGGTAATCACGGATTAATCATAAAAATAATAATAATACAAAAAACAATGCTGATAATAGTAAGTTATATAAGGAAACTTTAATACTGCGGATAATAATAGCAATAATTTTTTTAAATCTTGTTTTAGCATGATTTTGTTTGGCCGTTATGCTTCTGGCGTGATAATTTTTTATGCCCCTGGCAGCGCAGCAGGGCCCTACTGTCAGCCAAGATGGTGACTGCTACATTTGGCTTTTTCTTTCGGCGAATTACCCAGTGCAGACGCTTGCCTTCCCGTTTCGGCTTTTTGATGTATATGCCGTCAAAAAGTTTATCTTCGGTTGCGCTTCGGTTGATCGGTTCGGTTCGGTTGATCGCCGGACGAGTTGCTTTATCGGTACCAGAGGTGATGGTACCGATAGGCCAAATGTTGGTTTTGGCAGCTCGGTGACCGACTGTATGACTACCTTTTTATGTACCCGTCGCCTAGCTTCGGGTGGTGGCTGGTATGGCGCGAGTCGCTTCCTCATGGCCGTTTGCCTTATATGGTGCGCTATTCGTCCTGGAGGAATTGGATGCGTGCGTTTTCTTTCCATGCCGTAGTAGAAATGATCTAGTGCCTGACTGGACTGCAGACTATAAATATATTTTTCTTAGAACTAGTTTGTATTTATAAATTGCCGTGGTATAATTTTAGATCTTTTATATGCGTGCGGAGTGGCTTTTCGGTGAGTGCATTCGGCTCTTCTAGTACAACGATGTTTTGTGCAGTGAAACGTTTAACCCTGTAGGGCCCTAGGTATTTCGGAGCTAGCTTTTGTGCGAAGGCGTCGATTTTTGATGAAAGGGGATGGCCTCGTTTTAGTACCAAATCATTGAGGTTTGGTTTCCAGGGGTGTCTCCGTAAATTATAGTATTTTTGTTGACGCTGAGTTGCCTGTGTTTAGTGCTCATTGACTCTCGCCCAGAGCTCTTCCAGTACTCTTTGAGCTTTTGGTACTTCGGTTGGTGTCGGTGCTTCTCTGCGTAGCTGGTTCGGGATAGCCAGTGGTCGGCCAAAGTTTAGCTCGGCCGCCGAGATGGTGGTTGACTCGTTATGGGCGGTGTTGATGGCGAAAGCGGTCTTGCAAACGTGCTCGTCCCATTTCTTATGATAAGAGAGTGGGCTCTTTGATGTTTCGATTCGATCCATTGCGCGCAGTTCATCGACGTCCCGGTTCAATATTCTTTGCATAGCCGGGTTGCGGGGGTAATACCGCTGCTTAATCGGTTGGTTATGCTGAAGTATGATCGAATGCTCGGTAGTGTTGCATGTTCCGGTGATGGTGCCGAATCGTTGCTTTTGTTCGTCCAAAAAACTCGTCAGGCGTTGGTTTTGTTTGAGTGATAATTTCTCTCGGCTGACAATCGTGTGCAGAGTTGAAATTTTTGCTGCTTTGTCATCGGTTTTCTTGTTTAGCTCTTGCACATTCATTGTTAATTTTATGCCTCTTCGTCGTAAGAAATCCATGTCGAGTATCATCGGCTCTGCTAATGATGAGAGTGGGGAGACTTAGACAAATACTGATTTTTGTTCATAGTCGACTTGGATGGGATATGCGTCCTCGCAATCGTCTATAGAGTTGTCTGCCAGCTCGATTTTCCGACTCTGTGGCCGTGGTTGAATATTTTTCTCGATTAAAAACTGCTTAATGCCATCGTCGACACACGACTGTGTGGATCCGGTGTCTATCAGCGCCTTGATTGGTCGTCCCCTGACCTTCACGGTGATATAATAGCAGCCATCGGTGAATTCTCAGAAGGGTCGATGGTAGACTGGTGTGTATGCAAACAGCGGCAGTCGCGTGATAGAGTGACATCCTGACCACACCGTGAGCAGAATTTTCGTGCCCGCCTTCGGCAATCATAACGCCGGTGGCCTCGTTTTTTGCATCTCCAGCAATGTGTGCCTGTCTCGTATGGTGTTGCATCTCGTTGGCAGTGAGTAGCCGTTTGGCCTCCTCGTGCTTCGTCTCGCTTGAGTACCTCGTATTCTTCGGTGAGATCCATTAATTCGTCAAGCGTATTAAAATCGCTTCGCTTGGCATAAAGTTTGTACTCGACTCGTAAACCATCGTAAATCCGATCTGTGTGGTCAAGGGTTTTGAGCTGCGGATGTTGGCGTATGAGTGTTTGCATACTCAGTATGTAATCTTTGGCCTTTTTTGTTTGCATCTGTTTACGAAGATAAATTGTTTCCTCTAGGTGGCTTAGGAATCGCTTCGGTAAAAAGAATCTTTCGACTTCGGTACGGAATGCGGCCCATGTGGTGATCGTTGTTCGTTTAACACAATACTATTGCAGGGCCCTACCTTACAATACCTCTAGTAATGTGGGTAACAATTTATTTCAGTCCAGGTGATAGCATTCGGCTAGCTCTTCGATTCGCTCCACGAACTCTAGCAAGTTGTCGCCACCATCGTAATGGATGTTCCATCGTCGCACGGTGTTCATTACTTCGGCATCTGAACTCTGGTGGTAATTTATTCGGTTGTATTCGGGTACTGTTGAACATGATGAGCCGCTCCTTTTTGAGTAGATAGATCCAGCCGAGTGAGTCCGAAGTTAAATGTTTGTCCATATTATTATTTTTATTGTGTCGAAGCACCTGCTTCTTTGTCGTTGGTGGGTAGGTTCGGTTTTTCACTGCCATCTTCGGAAGCAGGTCCCTGCTCGGGCACCATTTGTAAGGGAGAGTTTTCTTCAAAGGCTGAGGTATCCTCAGCCGCTCCAGGATCAAACGAAAGACCCTCGAACTTTCGCCAAATAAATAAAAAGGCTAGGTGTTTCGATGCCTCGATTAAAATAGTTTGCTTTATTTATAATCAAGTAGTTTAATATATCTTTTTATTACAATACACAATAATTCAATTATAATACGCTGGTTCGTAGAGTTGTTGTCGCTTGTGTCGTGCGGACGAGTGCTTTTTCGGCCCGTACTGGTGTCGGGTCGGTTAGGGTTCGGTTAGATGCAAAGAAGTATAATTCTTGGCGTGATGCGGCGGTATGTAAGAGGTGGTGACGGCTGGGCTTAGGCAGGACCCGACTGCGATGCTTTCTGCAAATAAAAAAACTACGTTATTACAAAAAAAAAAGGTAAATGCTTCTACGTTTTAAGGCGGTATGATTTAGTAATTACATATTCTAATCACGCATTTTACGATCTACAGTTGCGTGAGTTACCCTATTATGTAAATATCAAGATCTTTGGTTGAATAGATGAACGACCGACTATAGCCGATGTAGTAATTCAACCGAGCACTTCAGACGAACAATCGACCGACCGAAGCCGATGTAGTAATCCGTTTTAGCACTACGATGAGTAAACGACCGACTAAAGCCGATGTAGTAATCCAACGAACACCTTCGGATAATCGACCGAACTATAGCCGATGTAGTAATTCAACCGAGCACTTCAGACGAATAAACGGCCGACCGAAGCCGATGTTGTAATCCGCTTTAGCACTGCGATGAACGAACGACCGAATTAAGCCGATGTAGTAATCCGAACGATCACTTCGGATAATCAACCGAGCTATAGCCGATGTAGTAATTCAACCGAGCACTTTAGACGAATAAACGACCGACCGAAGCCGATGTAGTAGTCCGCTTTAGCACTGCGATGAACAAACGACCAACTAAAGCCGATATAGTAATCCGAACGATCACTCCTGGACAATCCACCGACTATAGCCGATGTAGTAATTCAACCGAGCACTTTAGACGAATGAACGACTGACCGAAGCCGATGTAGTAGTCCGCTTTAGCACTACGATGAACGAACGACCGACTAAAGCCGATGTAGTTATCCGCACAAATAACCTTAAAATACCTACAATACTTATAATGCTTAAAAACTAAATGTATTAGTAACGAGCACACTTTCGATAGCTCGTCGGAAAACAACTACTCGTTAAATCGAAACAAGTGTCGGACGGTACAAAGCACTACGCTTCCGAGCCGGCCCGAAGTCAGCCAAACAGCGTACTCTTAAATACCTTCGGTTGAAAACCTCTTGCGAATTAAAGCGCCACTCATCATGTGGATGTTAAATTCGCCTGTTTTGTTTGTCGCTACCATGTGGCTGTTGTCTGCTTCGGGTGTACTGCGTTTGTGTGGTTGTCGTATCCTTGATCTAGTGGCGGTTGTCTGCTTTGACCATGATGTGTTTGTCATATGCCTTAATGCATTGGCTGTTGTCTGCTTTGACCATGATGTGTTTGTGTGGTTGTCATATGTCTTGATGCGTTGGCTGTATGCACAGTGGTGTAGCGAGACAGTGGCGTACTGAGTGGGGTGCAACCATTGAACGGGGTACCGTTAAAACAGTACAAATTGATTTTGTGTTAGTTTAAAAAGTTTTGTCACAAAAACCAAAATATTCTGAGTCACTTTGCTTTAGAAGACTTTTTTCAGATATGGTTTTCATTCGATTTTTACAAATTCAATACTCAGAGTGCATATTAAGGCTCTCTAAGCTTATGTGCCATTTGAGTTTCAAGTCATTACATAAATTTTTGTGGAACTAAAAGAGTTTTTATCGTATTGGTAAAGTCGCTTCGTATGGGAGGTATGCGTGGTTTTTTCTGATTTCATTAGAAAAAAGCTAATTTTTTAAATGAATCTCTATCTTTATATATTAAATTCTTCTGCCTTGACACTGAACTCCTCAACGGTTTAACCGATTTTGATGAAATTGTGTGTGTATGTGCGACTGGATCTGTAGATGGTTTTGTTTTAAAGTTTGACCCGGTAGGTGGCGCTGTTGTTGCTGTGGCAGTCTTTGAGAGTATCAGGTGGAAGTTAAAATAAATCGTAATTGAATTCGATATTTCGTGTTCTATACATAACTTTTTTCGTAAATACAATTAATTATATTAATTAAATAAAATGCAAAACGAAAAAGTGATATCTCGAAATATCGAATTTAATTATGATTTATTTGCACTTCCACTCGGAAGTGATATGCAGAACATGCCAGTATAACTTAGACACGAATTCTGAAATTGTCATGATTCTTTCACTACACCATCACTTTTTATGCAAACAAAATTACAAAATACAAAATTAATAAAAATAAACAAAAATTTTAAATTTGTATGATGTTAGGCTTGATATTTCGATCATATACAACGTTTTTAAATTTTTACGATAGAAACTTTAAATAAACCCTACATTTATGCATACCATATGAAAGAACATTAAAAAAGCCATTTTTGGTTTTAAATATTTTTTCAAAAACAAATATTTTTACCAAATTTTTTTGCGAAATATAGAACATTTAGAATTTGTATTTAAATCATAGAAAATCAACATAATAAATAACAAGGTCGTATAGAAAACTTTATATAGAAAACCGAGGCACAAAGTGCTAGTACGTGGCTTTGACGCCGAAGGACCTTGGTTTAAAACCCCATCTGCAGACAATGGCACCCCCAGAGTTTTAAATTCCATTACAAGCTTCTTGATAACATACAGTTTAGCCGTTCGCAGTTGGTATAAAACAAGAAGGTCCAGTTTTTTAACCCATTGTGTACATAATTTAATAAAACACACAGCAGAATAGCTCATAAGAAGCTCTGTTAATGTCCTTTCAAGGGCTGAAATGCCCAAATTGTTTTTGATTTTTTGTATATAGCAGACAATGGCACCCCCAGAGTTATAAATTCCATTAAAAGCTTCTTGAGAACATGCAGTTTAGCCGTTAGCAGTTGGTATAAAACAAATAGGTCCAGTTTTTGATCCATTGTGTACATAATTTAAAAAAACGCACAGCAGAATAGCTCATAAGAAGCTCTGTTAATGTCCTTTCAAGGGCTGAAATGGCCAAATTGTTTTTGATTTTTTGTATATAGCAAAGTACAAAATGTGCGAATAATTGCGTAAAAAATTGGGATCACTTTGTTATGATTCAGAGGGGTTTTTTTTTATGACTCAATACCACCACATATAAACACCAACATCACAACATACAAAAACACACACTTTACAAAACATTCACTTACACATATTATCTAAAAAATTATTATTATTTAAGATTTCAAAAATTGTCATGAGTTATTAATCAAAAAATTTTGTATATTATTTTCATTATAAAAATTGTATTCATTGTATGAAGACATACAAAAATAAATTGTTCAAGAAGAAATAAAATTTGAATAAAATAGAAAAAAAAATAAATGCATATAAAATAAAAACGCTGGTTTTCAAATAAACCACATTGGCGATCCTGCCAGGAGTGACCATAGATGTGGTTGCAGCAAAGGATGTTGATTTGATAGGGATGGTCAGATTATTTTTAAGTGAATCATTCAGTTCGTTCCTCGAATTCAGCGTTTAATGGTGGTTCTTATTCTCGAAAAAATTCTGCATTTTTTCTGCCTTCTTTCAGAATTCTGCACATTTGGTGTTCTTTTCTCAAAAAAATGTTGACCTCTAAAAATAAATCGTGTTCTTTTCTCGAAAATTTTGACCTGAAAAGTATAAAAAATGCAGAATTTTTGCACTCTCAAGATCAACGGTTTCAGAGTTCTGCACTCAAATGCTACCACCTGAAAAAACAAAAAAGTGACATGTTTAGAAAATATTGAACACTGTATTGACATTTTATTAAACAGTGAGCTTCTTCTTTACAAAAATTTATTATAAGTAAACATAAAATGGCTGATATTAACGAAATAACCACATCAGCGGTCCGTTTTATTAAAAATGAATTGCTGGATTGTTATTTCACGAAAGATTTCTGCAATGTATTTGATGTTTCTCGATATAGCAGGGCAGCCAACACAACATTGAAATAGAGTTTGCATTTTTATGTTCTTTTCTCGACTAAGAACACGTCAACATTTTTAGAGTTCAGGTCAAAATTTGAGAGCGCACTCTCAGAGGGTAGAATTTTTTGACGAGAAAAGAAAACGCCATAACAAATATTTTCGTCTCTGATCTTATATCGCCGATTTCAACTTATATACCAAATTTTATTGTTATAAAACGAATCCTTCTTAATGGTATGCAAATTTCGTTTAAAATGTCAGGGAGGTGAGTGTGGGAAACTAATTTTTATTAATGCACACGTATATTACACATAAATTACAGATTTTTGAGTATGTTATTTTTTAAAACTTCAATACGAAAAATATAGCTTTTACATTTTTTTTTGTGTTATATAAGAGGTAGGCGTGGTCTTTATTCAATTCCGTCCATTTTCTTTCTCCAGAAGATTTATTTTATATATACTCCATGTACCAAATTTCATCCATCTATCATTATGTTAAGCAGAGATATTGACTTTTGGCCACAAAATATTACTGGCTGGCCCACTTTGCAATGGTCGAAAATTTTTCGTTGATTTTGGATTTTATGCAAATCCTTCAACCAGGAAGTGCATATGATTTAGGATTCTATTCGAAAAAATATGAAAAAATTATTTTTGTGGTAGTTTTGACCAGAGATAAAGAGATGGGAAACTATGTTAGAGAGGAACAACATTATATCTGATTTTTGTCCAATTTCAGACAATACTATCACAAAATGTATAACTGTGGTAGTAAAATCTCGAGGAAAGTCACCACTCCGGCGATATTTCATATGTTAACTCACCACTCCGCCGATATTTTTGTGATTGAGAAATTCTCATCAGAACATGGAATTCTCAAGAAAAGCTGTTACTTTTTAACTGTTCATGGTAATTTCAACTCAGAAGAATTCGCAGACTTAATAAGATAACTTCTGAAATTTTTCTATTTGGCTAAAGTTTTTCTTAAAACTCTTAATTTGAAATAATAAAAAGTTCTTTAATAATAAATCGATTTTTTAGTTTAACGATGGCTTCGGAGAATAACGCTTTGCGCAAATGTGCCATGGGATGTCCAGGTGGAGGACCCAGGTTCTTGTTTCCAAATGGATCGCTGACGAAAAATTGTGAAAGGTAAGTGAATGTTAATTTATAGTGTTGTAACGAAGTGTTTTTCCTAAGGCTGAGGTACGCTCGCTGGACCGAGGATCATTGCAATAATTTATATAAAATCACGAACGCCAAATCAAACTCTGGGTTTTAAATTATAATTAACAATGCTTTTATAGGTTAACCAATCTAGTAATTTCAATAGTTTATATTTTAATTACTCGACCATTATTTAATTAATTACATTGGATTATAATTAAATAAATCTTACCAATGAATATTTTAATTTACTATGGTTTAAATGTGTACTGATTGCTTCCTTACGTGCAATCTCATTGATTTGGTGTACTAAAATCTTCCTAACGTACTCAGCCGGGGGAAATGGGTTAAACAATGGAAGTGGTTCTAAGGTTGGAGTACCTGTGCGACTAGTCTCATCTTACGCAGGTACAAACTATTAAGGAGCCCTTGTGCGAATAGTTTCGTCTTACGCAGGGATTTAGGAGCAGAGCACCTGTGCGACTAGTCTCATCTTACGCAGGCACTAAAAGGTTAGGTGGATAAGTGGGAATATGCGGGAAATGATGGATGCTTGTGGCTATTGAGCTATATTTAAGATAGGTTTGGGAGCACCTGTGCGACTAGTCTCATCTTACGCAGGTACCAAAAGGTTAGGAGCCCTTGTGCGAATAATTTCGGCTTACGCAGGGTTTAGGAACAGAGCACCTGTGCGACTAGTCTCATCTTACGCAGGCACCAAAAGGTTAGGAGGAAAGTGGGAATACGTGGGAATCTTTAGGGATTTTGTGGCACTGAGACCGTTCTGCAAAAGCTGTGAGGCTTACACGCAAGGAATTAATATTGGTAAGATTGTAAATTACGTTATGGTTCAATAATAACTTATTATGTATACAATATATTTAGTTTAATAAATCTTTTAATTAAAATAAATGAAGGGGTGATACTTAGAACTCCAATGGTCGTTGTTGTAGAGTGCTTCACGAAGTTCCAATACGGTGCTGCTACTATCGATTACGCTGTCGGCACTGTAATTCTGTTACTGCCGATCGTGACTGCGCTGTTGGCGGTAATTTTGCCACTGTCGATGTTGGAACTCTGCCGCTGCCGATCATGGCTGCACTGCTAACGCTGACTCTCTGCTGCTGCTGACGGTGACTGCGCTATCGGCACTATACTCTGCTGCTTCGACGTGACTGAGTTATCGACGTTGCAGGTCTTTGCTGCCAACTCGACTGCGCTCCCAAGTCCGGTCGCTGCTGCTGTTGATAGACGTCGCGGTTCTGCCCTAGTTGTCAACCAATGTTGACGTAGACTTACTACTCGGCTTCGCGTTATGGCACAATTTAAAATAAACTACTTGATTGTTGACTGGTCATCACTGATCTGTGGCTCAAGACTGACTGAACTTCACTCGTTCGCGGCACAAGACTGAATGAACTTCACTGGTTCGCGGCACAAGACTGAATGCCGAACTTCTCTCAAGTTCTTTTCTTCGAACCTCGCTGTTGAGTATCCGACTCCTTATCTATCTCGTTCTGGCGTGTGTGGCTCCTGCCACTGTCTTCCTCTACTTGGGTTTTTTCCATTGCAGGTGTTCTCTTCTAGCTAGACATCGTCTGATCGTCCCGTTAGTACATGCAAATATAAGAAAAAACCATTAAAGAATACATCACGCCACTTTATTAATATGCACCCAACTTCTGGTGCGCAATTAATAATAACCTTGAAACTCATGACGATAAAAACAACTTATGTTTGGTGTCGTCTCCCCAGTAGGAATGAGTGCCTACTGTTTAAATCCGCGTTGGGATTTCCGGAGGTTTTAGGTTCGAGCCCAAGCACATAAACTTGGACTACGAATATTTTAGTTTTAGCAAACAGCACTTGAACTGTTTGTGGAGAGTTAATACACTTTAAAACGTTTTGATACTAACTGACTTCTTTATTAAGTTTTTCGCCTTTTTATAAGCGAAAAACCATATTGATAAAAAATATAAAATCAAACAAAATTAACAAACTTAAATATATTGCAGTGTGCGTACTGCAGTGTGCACAAAAATAACCTTGGCCATGAGTTGGTTTGTCAGCATATTTGACGAGCATATGAAAATAACAAAACAAAAGGGATCATATTTCCATGTGCTGTTTGGACATACAGTTGTTTGATTTAAAGCTTAAATTGCTTTTTTTTACTTTATGCTGTTGAGGTTACTCGCGTTCAAAGCCAAGGTTGTTTTTGAGGAAAATGCACTGACTCAAAACCTTGAAATGTACGATTCTCTGACCATGAAAATTGACTCTGCATAGTCAAAAAAACGTGCGAGTTCAGTGACTCTGAATCCGTACATTCTCCCTCTGGTGAGATCTGAAGTTATAAAGATCTCACTTAGTTGACTTATGTCTCGGTGACTACAAAATCAGATGTTGTTGATCTCTGACGTGGTAGTGGTTGAGGAAATCGTACTTCTGTCAATTGGAGTTGGTCCTTTTTTGATTTTTCTTTCCAAATGATGTAACTTGTGAATATAATGGACAAAACCAATGCTGTATATCCAATTGCTGAGTAATGGTAGTTGAATTTTTGAATCTGTGCTGGTAGACCTAGATATTGTTGATGCGCTAATGACTTCTGAAGTTCGGTTAGGTTTTGTAGCTGAGTATAGTATTGATCAGTTTCCTTGATAAGAGCCTCAGTTTTCTTGGGTTTTATGACGTCTATCACTTGACCTAGGCTAGTGTATGATACTTGACGGCTGCTGAAATATGTTTTTTGTCCTTGTATTGTAATAAAGTTTTGCTTAATGATGCACTGGGGCTTCAGAGATAGTATGCCGGATCCCTTCAAAGTGAGTTGTTGACTTTGGCCTTCACATACAGCAGTTATTCGTGGGGGGGTGCTTACAGCATACAATCATTGATTGTTGTTTGACATTTGAATCCATGTTGAATTGATTTTTAAGGGTGCTACGTTGCACTCTGGTCGAGTTTCGTTGTTAAACAGCTGTATTTCACAGGAACATATTTCCGAACCTTTATTGTATTTTGATTGTATATTGGTACAGAAGTATGATTCTGCTTTTATGAGAATACAGGCGCTTAGTTGGGTTTCGCTAATGGGAAGATATTGATCTCTGTGTGCGTTAACGGCGATAATGTCATCGCATGGCTTGATTGCAATTATGCTGTTGTTTACTAACGTCGGCACTGGGAACATTTTATAGAGTTCGAATATTTCTTGATCACACAGAGGTATTGAAATTTTAAAAATGACGTGGCCTTCTGTTAATTGTTATTCCACGGTCATAAGTTTATAGAGTTGTATGCGATCCTCATGTTCGACAGGTAGTCGCAGTGTTGGTGTCAAATTATTCCGAATTTTTACCAATTCCTCTAGTAATTGGTTTGGTGTAAGTAAAATTGGACTGATTTTCCCGTGGTGGGTGTCCGTTATAACGTCTATGATGGATGTTTGGATGCGTTGCAGATTTGCTGCTGTGACTGTAAGTTGTGTGGCTAATGAGATGAAAATTTGGAACATTTTGAATTGATAATTTGTGTCGTCAAGATCTTGCACGCGTGACCATATCTCCTTAACCTTTGCGTCGATGTTGTCAAATTTATTTTTAGTTGCTGCTTGGTCTTGTTTTATAATGTTGATGGTTGCATCCAGAATCGATGTTGAATTTTTGAGTAAGAGTTGAAGATGCCCCTCATTTTCTTTGACCTTTTCGATGGTTTTGATCATTTGCTCAGCATATTCGGAGTCTAAAACTCCAAACAATGAATTTGCGATATTTCCTACGATGTTCAAAGCACCTCTTTTAATTCTGTTAGCTTTAAAACGATTAGTGTCTGCAATGTTAGGTGCACTTCTTTTAGATTTGGTTGTAGTAAGAAGATTATTGTCCTGTTTGAGTACTTCTTCAAGATTGTTAAAAGTTTGTACGATGGATTCGCATACACTCTTTTGAAAATGTATGAGTTTGAGTTCTTGACAAAGGTGCCGCAAAGCTGCTGTTCCATTCGTGAAAGATTCAGTTTCTTTTCAATAAGGACTAAGATCATAAAACACAATAAGTTGCCATTTTGTTCTAGACGTTTTCATTGATGCAATTCCTTCGAAGTGGATCCCTAAGTTGGAGTCAAATTCATAGTTCTTGACTTCGGTTGCCAATATAAGAGGTAGCATGAGTACCGAAATTAATAATACCGATGCTAGGTTGAGGGATGATGATCTTCTCCTTTTACGTGCTACGTCTGTGCGATTGTCGTTATGCTGACTGGGTGCCTCGTGATATGTAGACCCAGTAGTGACAGGAACTTCTGCTTGGTTGTCTTCTATTGGTAGGGGAGCTAATCGATGTATTGGGCGTTTAAATATTCCTGAAGCTGTTTTGACATCAACTACACGTACCATGCCATCTTCTCCCTTATAAATTCTCGTGATTCGTCCAAGTGGCCATTGAAGTACTGGGCAGTTGTCTTCCTTGATGATAACAACGGAACCTTCCTTGATGTTGTTTGCTTGTTCTCTCCATTTGTGTCTGTATTGGAGTTCGTTAAGATAGTCACGAGACCATCTTTGCCAAAAGTCGTGTTTGATCTGTGACACAGTTTTCCATCTGGTTCCTAAAGATGACTTCATCTCCACTGCTCTTGCATCGACTTGTGCTGTAAGTGGTTCCCCGATCAAAAAATGTCCCGGAGTAAGTGCACTTAAATCATTAGGATCGTTTGACATGGGGCTGATTGGTCTCGAGTTTAATATTGCTTCAATCTCCACTACAATGGTTTCCAGTTCTTCATATGTGAGAGATGCCGATGCAGCACTTTTTTGAAGCAGATTTTTGCGGATTTCACGGCTGCCTCCCACAAACCTCCAAAGTGAGGAGCCTTGGGAGGGATGAAAAGAAAATGTATTCCTTTTTTATTGCACGTGTTCATTATCTGTTCTTGAGCTTTGACTGAATGAATTACTGGTGATAGTTCAGCAAGTTGGTTTTTCGCTCCAACAAAGTTGGTTGCGTTGTCACTGTAGAGGTTTTGACAGTGACCCCTTCGACCGATGAACCTTTTAAGGGCTCCAATGAACGCGTCAGTTGACAGGTCACTTACAATTTCCAAATGAACTGCTTTTGTGGCGAAGCAGCAGAAGATGGCCAAATATGCCTTTGTTGGTCTCTTCCCGCGTAATTTGTAGTGCACCCAAAGTGGTCCACAATAATCTACACCAGCATTGATAAATGGCCGTGCTGGCGTGACTCATTGCTGGCAAGTTTCCCATGATTTGCTGCAACAGTTGTGGCCGCGTCCTGTAACATCAGACACAGTGGTGAACTGTTGACCTCGCCATACTTGCTGCCTTGACAGGCCAAAAACGTTGTTTAGTATGCGCCACTAATGCAGTTGGACCACAATGCATGTGATCTTCGTGTATTGATTGCATTATCAACCTTGTTATCGGATCATTATACGGTAGAAACATCTGGTGCTTATTCTCATATGGTACTGTTGATGCATCTAGTCTGCCGCCAACTCTCAAAATGCCGTTGTCGTCAAAAAATGGTTTGAGGCTGTGTATTGTACTGTTTCTGTTCACTACACCATCCTTTCTTAAAGCTAGCATTTCTGTACTAAAGTCGGCCATCTGCACAGTTCGTACAATCGATTTCAGTGATTTATCCAATTCAAGTGGAGTTAGTACCCATGAGGTTTGACGGGATTGCATTATGCCTCGTGCATGCTCTCCAAAGCGAATCAAGTAGCCTACAACTTGCTGAAGCTTCTTAAATGAGTTACCATGATTGATTGAATAGATCATGTTTTCAGCGTCACTTCTGGCTGTTATTAGAGCCTTGGGGGCTTTTCTTTTGCCTTCTTCTGTTGTTTCGGGTTTATTATTACAGAACGGTTGTGGCCAAATTGATTCGTTTCCATGTAGCAAGAATGGCCTATAAAACCATAAGTTGCATTGCATAAAGTTTCTTGGATCACAACCCCTTGACAACACATCTGCTGGATTTTGTTTCGATGTTATGTGTCGCCATTGTTGTGCTATAGAACAGTCCTGAATTTTTGCTATACGATTGGCTACGAAAACTTCGTATGACGATGCCTCCGCATTTATCCAAGATAACACCACCTCAGAATCAGTCCAAAAATATGTAGACGCGCTACATTCTTTTATATCTTGTTGAATTCTAGTTGCAAGTTGCACACCCAGTAGGTCCGCACATAACTCCAATCGTGCAATTGTCTGATGCTGCTGGTTTATGGGTGCAACTCTGGATTTGGCACACAGCAGCCTTGCAGCTACCCTTCCGTCCTTATTGACCGACCGCAGGTATGCAACTGCTCCGTAGGTCTTCTCTGACGCATCGGCAAAAATGTGTAACTGACTCGATGCTGGAAACTGATGATTAAATACATGACGAGGAATTTGTTTGTCATTTAGCTCTTGGAGATGATCTCGAAATGATATCCATTTGCTGTGTAGTTCTGCAGGAAGCGCCTCATCCCAAGAAAGTTTTAATTTCCATAATTCTTGCATGAATATTTTGGCGTTTATGATAACTGGAGCCATTATTCCTAACGGATCAAATATTCTTGCCAACTCTGAACTCACACTTCTTTTTGTGACTCTTGTGGTGCTGCTGAATATGGTTTTGGTCTTGATGCAAAACGTATCGTCCTTCGGCAGCCATGTCAATCCTAGAGTCTTGACACTGTCACGTGATTCTTCGTCAAAATCGAGATTTATTTCTTGATGGTCTGCTGGAATCCTTTGCAGCAATTGCGGATGGTTAGCACACCATTTTCGCAGCTCAAATCCTGCTGTGCTTAAAATTGTTGTCAGCTCCGCTTGAACCGTTATGGCGGTGGTTAGACTATCACTTCCGAGTAAGCCATCGTCCACATAAAAAATGTTCTCCAATGCCGTGGCTCCCAGGGGGTATTTCGTGCGATTTTCTTTGGCTAGCTCCAACAAACATTTGATGGCAAGATATGGCGCTGCTTTGGTCCCGTAAGTCACTGTGTTTAGCTGATAATATTTAATCTCTTCTTCGGGATCATTCCTCCAAATGATAACTTGATGCATCCTATCATGGGGGTTGATTAAGATCTGCCTATACATTTTCTGAATGTCTGTAGTGAAAACATATCTTGGTGTTCGAAAGCGTAGTAAGATGGTAAACAAATAATTTTGAATGATCGGCCCAGTGTGCATTATGTCATTTAATGACAATCCTGATGACGTCTTCGCGGAAGCGTCAAACACTACTCGTAACTTGGTACTGCTACTATCTGGTTTGCTAATGCAATGGTGTGGAATAACGTAGTGTGGTCTACGCCAAATTTCTGGATTTGACACTTCAGTCATGTGCCCCAAACTTTTATATTCTTTCATAAAGTTAGTGTACGAAAACTTGAATTCAGGGTTTTTGCCTAGCCGCCTCTCTATCGCCATGAAACGATTAAGAGCCATTTGTTTTGAATCTCCTAATGCTGCTGGATTGTCCGTGAAGGGAATTTTTACCACAAATCGTCCATCGAAGTTTCTTTGAGTGTTATGAGAAAAATGCAATTCACATCGTTTTTCTGCGGCTGTGAATTGCGATTTGGGGTTTTCAACTTCTTCCAATTTCCAGAACCTTTCGATTAACGCACTTGTATTTTCATCAGCTTCACTAAAAATGCCGCATGTTGCGGAAGTAACTTTGGTTTCTTCTACCTGGCCAGACACCACCCATCCAAACACAGTATTTTGTAGACTTGGGGGATCGTTGCTTAAT
Organism: Dichetophora obliterata; assembly: GCA_963920525.1. Classification (NCBI taxonomy): domain Eukaryota; kingdom Metazoa; phylum Arthropoda; class Insecta; order Diptera; family Sciomyzidae; genus Dichetophora; species Dichetophora obliterata. The sequence goes on along the minus strand of OY986436.1, from coordinate 142,637,530 downwards.
TTGATTTGACCAATTGAAAGTACTTGTAAGAAAATTCTGCACCGAGTAGCACATCTATGTAGCCGGGCTGAAAGAATGTAGGATCAGCGAGTGGTATATTCGGGGGGATATTCCATGACGACACATCTATAAATTTTGATGGCTGAGCGCTTACAATTTTTGGTAACACCAGCGCTTCAAGCCGTGCCTCGAATCCATTTATTGTGGATCGCATTGTTACACTAATTCGTGATTTACAATCCTTCTTGTTGGCTCCAATCCCTTCTATACTGAATGACGCTTGTTTTTGTTGGAGTCCTAGCTTCTTAACAAGTCTCTCTGTGACGAGATTAACTTGAGAGCCAGAATCCAACACCGCTCTGCATGTAAGCTCTCGTCCACTGTTTGTTATTAGGTGTATACAAACAGTGCTGAGCATAACGTATTTGTTGCAAGTAGAGCCATCTGACGTGGATAAACTAACAGGTTTCGAAAACGATGTGGGTGTCTTTAGTGCCTTTGATGTCGTGGCTCCTTTAGATGATGGTGTGGAGCCCGTTGTGCAATGGTTGTCAATGTGTAGTAATGTGTTGTGTTTTTTGCTGCACCTTGTGCAGCTGCGTGACGGGCAGTTACTTGCTAAATGTCCATCTTTTAAACAGTTGATGCACAGCTGGTTGTCCTTGACAACTTGAAGCCGCTGTGCTGATTTTAACAGCAAAAATGATGGGCACACAAATAATGGATGTGTTCCAATTCTGCATACCTTGCATTTATAGTTTTTATCTTGGTGTGTTGAAATGACTGACGTGCATGATTTTGATGTCGCCTGTTTTTTATTGTGCTCAACTGCTTCCAGGGACTGAAATTGGGCTGTCAAAAAGGCCAGGAAGTCCTGCATGTTGGGTAAACTTCTTGGATCCTTTAACGACTGTTCATATCGAATATGAGTTGCCCGATCAAGCTTTTTCAATAATAAATTAATTAAAAATTGGATCCCAATTTGATGTTGCTGTATCGAGCCCTTCAAGTGACATCAGGCACTCTTTCGCAGTGTCATGAAAGTTTTTAATTGATGATACAGATGATCCGTTGAATGATTGATCCAACAGCTTTTGAATTAGCGTAGAGCACAAAACTCTTAGGTTGTTGTATCTCTCTTGCAGCATTCCCCATGCAATCTCATAATTGTTTTCAGTGAGAGCCAAATGCCTTATGAGTTGTTCGGCTTCTCCAATGAGGTTTGTTTTTAAATACCACATTTTGTGTATTTTTGGTAACGCTTGCTGGTCCACCAGTTGTGAAAACATGTCAAAAAATTGACGCCATTTTAAATAATTACCATCAAATTGTGGAATGGTAACTCGTGGTAATCTTAAATCCGAACAGCATATACTCGAGTTTCGCATGCCACATATTGTTCATAATTGTAGCCAATTTCAATTGGTTGCTCACAGTTTTCCCACAAGTTGTAATTTAAAGTTTCTATTTCCAACCAAAGTTTGTTTATTTGTTGAATATTTGCCTCATGAAATCTTGACTGGTCATCTGGACACTTGGTCAAGCTATCCAATAAACGGTTGAGCGAATTCAGCAAGGCTTGTTGTCTTCTGATCATCTTGGCAAGGTTTGTTGCTGCGGATGAATCAAATGATGAACGACTGTGAGTAGCAGCGGCTGAATCAGATTGTTGCTCTGTTGCTGTTGCTGAGGTGAAAATGCCTACGTCTTTTCCTGTAGAATCCTTGCTTAATGTTTCTAAGCGCTGGACTTCGTCTTGAAAAATTTTAATATAGCTGGTTGCTAAATTGTTAATTTGGTCGTAGTATCCTGAGTTAAAATATTCATGCTCCATGGGCTGATTGGTAAGTATTCGAAGCCGATTGTCGTTTTCTCCGAACTCTTCCCAATATTTGGTAAGACGCTGCAATCGCTCATTGTAATAACTTGCGATCTTTTTTCTGTCTGGTGAATCCTTCTTAAAGTTTCTGATGAGTGTTTGGATCTCGTCTGCAATTCCTTTTTGTATTTCCAAGTTTTGTTGAAAAGTAGCCGTATTATTCAAAGACACCAAGCAGGAGTTTAATTAAAGATGATTTAGTAGAGTGAGTCCACTCGGGGGCGCCAATGTTTAAATCCGCGTTTGGATTTCCGAAGTTAGGTTTGAGCCGAAGCACATAAACTTCGACTACGAATATTTTAGTTTTTACAAACAGCACTTGAACTGTTTGTGAAGAGTTAATACACTTTAAAACGTTTTGATACTAACTGACTTCTTTATTAAGTTTTTCGCCTTTTTATAAGCGAAAAACCATATTGATAAAAAATATAAAATCAAACAAAATTAACAAACTTAAATATATTGCAGTGTGCGTACTGCAGTGTGCACAAAAATAACCTTGGCCATGAGTTGGTTTGTCAGCATATTTGACGAGCATATGAAAATAACAAAACAAAAGGAATCATATTTCCATGTGCTGTTTGGACATACAGTTGTTTGATTTAAAGCTCAAACTGCTTTTGTTTTTACTTTATGTTGTTGAGGTTACTCGCGTTCAAAGCCAAGGTTGTTTTTGAGGAAAATGCACTGACTCAAAACCTTGAAATGCACGATTCTCTGACCATGAAAATTGACTCTGCATAGTCAAAAAAACGTTCGAGTTCAGTGACTCTGAATCCGTACACCTACATTACCTATAATACCTATGTGTAGCGTAATGCCTATGGTTTCTTGCTATAAGAAACACACTTTGGTTGTCCTATGCTATCTTATATTTAGATTTAATAGCGTTTATGTAAACTATCTTTTACCTTTTTATATTATAATATATATTACCCCACATATTCTAATATATCTAGCATTGATAATAAAAGATATTTGTTCGGCTAGTAGAAAACAGTTTATTTTGTCAAATGTGTATATTTTCTAATACACATTTAAATATGTAGTAGTTCGAACCAAAATCTTTTTTTAATAAAAGATAAATAAAATAAATGAGTATTTATAGTCTTAATACTAAACTTCATTGTTCTAAAACCTAACTTAATAGTAATAACTTAGCCTAAAAACGACGTGCCTAACTACACCTTCCTTGGGCATGTCCTCACATCCCTAATGCCTACTCGGACATTCTCCTTTACCCTAGGTCGACCTACAACCCAGCGGGAATCTGAAAAGAGAATGATTACATTAGTATTAAACATGTAAGAGCAAAACTTCACAGTAGTTTTGGTCCTTATATCTCCCCCTCACTTCAGGGGGTGGTGGCGGAGGATCTCGTTGTTCTTAATGGTGAGCTGGAACTGGCGTCCGCCAAGCGTGATTAGGACGCGTACTCTACGCCCGGGGGCCCGTTGTTGGCGTATTTCGACCACGAACTGTTGAAGCTGAGGGTAGACGGGGTCATCTTCATCTAACTGCTGTGTAGACCACCCGTCTTGAGAGCGAAGTTCTCCAAGACTCTCGCTTTTCTCGGCTGCCGGAGGGACCGCTGGGGGTCGCTTATCCATCAGCTCTTTTAGGCCGAGCGTGTCTGGGTTCCAGGTGGGGATGTGGCTGAAGGTGCTGGGTGTGACAGTGTCGTTTGGTTCACGCGCTGCGCTCGCGATGCCCAGACGACTATGCGCGTCTACTATGGCTTGTGGGAGGTTCAACCTCCATTGTGGCGGCTGGCTCATCTGCCGCTGAGGTAGGGGCTCAACTGTAGCTCCTGTGGGGCCGCTGGAGGTCATCTCCTTGTAGCTGGGGCTCTCTTAAGCTGGCGTGCTGCGGGTGCCGTCTAGGGGCGCTTGCTTACGACCCTTTTCTGCCGACGTAGCTTTACTGACGTCTGCTGACATGGTCGTTACGTAGTTACGTTCTTCAGTGCGGCGTCTTGCGTAATACTGAATATTACGCGATGTGGACGCTTTTGGTGGAGAGACGAGATGAGGTGCATGCTGCGTATCGCTTTGGTGGGCCAGCGCTTTTGCTGGCTGCTGTGGACATGGCATGCTGAATATGATGGGCAACAAGCCATCGCTAGCCGTAGGTGGCACTGTGTTGATGTCTGGCTTGTCTGCTGGTGGACCTGTGCTGTCGTCGTCGGAACTGTTGCTGCTCGTACTAGTGCTGCTGGACGATGTGGTTGAGCTGCTGTCAGTGGACGAGGTATCGTCAGAGGTTCTGTCGTGACGAAGTCTGCGTGGCTTGCGTTGGCATGGCCGGTATCGCTTGCTTGGAGCCCTTTCTGTAGGGATGGCAGCGATGGTATCCGCCGGGACTTCGGCGTCAGCGAATTCGGTCAGATACAAATGCGGTAACCCCATTCGGACTTCCTCACTCACCAGGCCATGAACGAGTGCTGCTAGATCCCGTCGCTTGTGTGCTGCAGCTATGGGTGGGAACCACTCCTTGCCACCGATCGTCTGCAGATCCTTATTGGCGTCGCGCAAAAACAGGTACGCAAAGTGGAGAACGAATTCTGCTGCTGTGGTACCTCGATTTCGTAGTACAGCATGACGGTATCATCCCAGGTCATGCTAGTATGGGTGCCACGCGAAGTATGGGTGTCACGTGCTGCCTTGACGTATTTGCGTATGAGTCGAGTATCCAAATTTGGCCGCGTGGTTTGCAGTGTCCTGGCTGCCGGTTCACTTTTATTATGGCCAGGTACCAGTGGTCGTTCTCGTTGGTCGGCACTAGAATAAACCTTTTACTCAGCAGCATCACACGCTTTGTCTATCGCCGGAGCCGGTCGTAGTGCTCCTGTCGCTTGTCTTCGCTGACCTCGCGACTTGGCTGCGTAAAGAAGTGCGTGCTGAAGATATGCACCTCTCGCTGCACGCTGTCGGGCTGGTGTAGGTATAACCATCGGAGATATAGCTCGATGAGACTGTCATCAAAGAGCCGGCCGCATGCTATGCGTTCGTATGCCGTGCGATATATCGCGATGCCACCTGGGCCTGTTGGGTAAACCAAAATGGCCCGCTCAGGCATAGCAGTGGGTGCGAGTTTCGCCTTCTTCTCCCTTGTTGTGGCTTGTTGTGGGTTTGCTGATTCCATCGTTCGCTGCACGTTGTGCGGTCGTGCCCATCTGCACTGTTCCTCTGTGCCGGTAGGGCGGAACTCACGGTCTCCTGTGTCTGTAAGTTTCATCTTTTGTAAATTTTTCGCTATAATTGGTTTTAAATTGCTTTAGTTTTATTAATGTTGCGATTTATAATTTTACCTGGTTTGCACCGTTGTTGGCTTTTCGAATGTTTATTAACGAATATCGATTTGAATTTTCTAGCGATGTGGTTATTTGCATCATTTCGATTATTCGTAGTGTTGCATTTTCTGATTGGATATGTTCAGTGCTGGTTGGTATTTACACGAGCCAAGAATGCGTCATACAGGTTTGAGGCAATTTTCAACATTAGCTGGGCCACTAGGAGAAGTTGAGGAAAGTGTAGTGGTTGGTAATTGGAAGAGTCTAAGCTTGGCTACGATTTGTTCATGACGAAGACAGTTTCTTATGCTGGTTGTGACGATTTAAACTTCAATAAAATGGGTCACTTTTGACATCGCAAAATTTTTGAACACTGGTAGAACAGAATGTCCTACCTTGCCAATTATCGCTACTAACCTAACTCCGCTGGATGTCGGGTGGTAAGACGATGCCTAACGTGCTGCCTGATGTTTGTATTATTATTATTATTTTTTTTTCTTTGTTCTCCTCTTTTTGCGTTGCGACTTTGCGTTTGCTCATCTTTTCCCTCTGCGCCTCGGGTTTCGACTGTCTCCACTGGTGCACTTAAGCTCGAGGATACTGCCGCTTCTGGCAGTTGTTGACGCAGGTGCTGCTGAGATTTTACCGCCGTTTCGGCTCAGTGGCTGCTGCTTTGACGGGACTGAACTATCGACGTGACATTTCTCTACTGTCAACTCGAGTCCGCTCACAAGTCGGGTCGCTGCTGCTGTTGTTCTGACGGGACTGAACTATCGACGTTGTAGTTCTCCACTATCAACTTGAGTCCGCTCACAAGTCCAGTCGTTGCTGCTGTTGCATTGACGGTTCTTATGTGACTATTACCACGATTTGGCAGTTTTTCACACAGATGCAGCCGCGATATGGCAGTTTTTAACACAGATGCAGCCGCGATATGGCAGTTTTTACACGGATGCAGCCGTGATTTGGCAGTTTTTCACACGGATGCAGCCGCGATATGGCAGTTTTAACACGGATGCAGCCGCGATATGGCAGTTTTAATCTCGGAAGCAGCCGCGATATGGCAGTTTTTAACACGGATGCAGCCGCGATATGGCAGTTGTTTCTGTAGTTGCGGCCGCCTGCATGACCTCTCCTCCTGCTACCTCTGCTGCCGTTGTTTCTGCGGTGGCCGCCGCCGTCCTGCAGTTGTTGACGGAAATTGCCGCTGCGGTGGCAGTTGTTTTTGCGGATTCAGCCGCCTTCATGACCTCTCCTCCTGTTACTTCTGTTGCCGTTGTTTCTGCGGTGGTCGCCGCCGTCCTGCAGTTGTTGACGCATATTGCCGCTGCGGTGGCAGTTGTTGACGCAGATGCAGCTACGGTGTGACCTTGTTTAACGACGTTGGTCCCGTCGTCTCCTCTTTCTTCCTAGTAAAACTTCTTCAACTCGCTTACATGAGCCTTTCTAATTTTTGACTCACCTTTACGACGAATTTGCGAGATTACTGGTGAGCTGAATCCAACGACGACGTAAGGGCCATCGTATTTGGGAGCCAGCTTCACTGCAAAATTGTTGACGGCGCTTGACAGTGGGTGCTGCTTGGCGAGAACCATCTCGCCTACTTTCGGCTGCCAGTCTCTCCTGCGCAAATTGTAGTGACGCGCCTGATCGCGCGTGGCCTGATTCAATTTGTGCCGCACTAGCTCAAATATCTCGCACAATTTTTCTGCGCGCTCTGTAGGTGACTGCGTTCTGCTGCCTGTGCCAAGTGTCCGCTCGTCGTAGAGTGCTCCCGGTAAGCGTGGCTCGCGACCTTGTACTAAAAACGCCGGACTTAATCCGGTAACATCGGATCTGCTGCTGTTTAGCACCAAGGTGAGCTCGGGGAGGCACTCGTCCCAAGTTTTGTGTTGATTCTCGGTAAATTGCGCTATCATCGTTTTTAGCGTCTTATTTGCCCTCTCTGTCGGGTTCTCCTGCGGCGTGTACGGGAAAGTGAACTGGTGCTTAACACCAATCTCCTGAAAAAACTTGCTGAACGCTCTGCTGGTGAACTGTGTGCCGTTGTCGCTGATGAGCACCTTCGGGACCCCAAATCGGGCTAGAATTCTTTCTCTGAAACTTCTTTTGAGGCTGTCGCTAGTGGCTTTGCGGAGTGGAACGGCCTCGGACCACTTGCTAAACTTGTCCGCCCATCTGCGGACCTGGTCCATGATGTTTCCATATGACGGTGCCTCGTGCTATCTACTTCGCCCTGTTGTCATTTCTGGCAGGGTGATGCGTATGGGTACCTCTTCGTGGCCTGGTATGCTGGTTATCGCTGCTGGGCCACCTGGTCGAGGCGACGGTGTTCTTCTTTCGCTGTGCCTGCTTTCCAGCTCGACCAATCGCTTTTATAGCTCTGGATCCTCGTCGCTGTCTGCTATTGCGGTTGCGAATTTTTTTCGAAGCTCCTCCTCCGTTCCTTCGTCACCAAACCCAAACTCTTGTGCGTAAATTAACAAATCGTCTTTACGAAGAGTATAAATCCAGGAGGTGCGAACCATTTTGTTGTTTGCGGTTATCTTTGGTTACTATTGCAACGTATGTGTCCTTACCGATCACCAACCCATCTAAAGCATAAAAGAAATGTAAGGGGCCTTTACCCTCTGTAAATTCTTACCGTAATTACCTGCTTAATCACCTGTTAAAATTTTTAATTAACATACTTGATTTTAAATACAAATTCTAGTTGTTTGATAGTTTAAAATCGTTTATTGAGCTTAAGGTCAAAGTTAGAACAATTAATTGTTCTAACGAATTTTTCTAAAGAAACAACAACAACAACAAAGTTTTTCAATATGAAAGGAAAAAAATCACTAGCATTTGATTTGAAACTATCAAACATTTAGAATTTGTATTTAAATCATATAAAGTCAACATAATAAATATAGAGGTCATTTAGAAAAAACTTTAATTTTTAATTAACTTCAAAAAGTAGGAAAGAAATCAATTTTGAGATTATACACCGTATTCGCTAAATCCTAGGCTCGATTACGCGTCTGTGGTTCTTTTCCACCTTAAATTCGAGTCAACACAAATAAAACAATGGGGAAATAAAATGAAACAGTCCAGATAGGAATCTTCAACTATCTTTTAACCAAGAGAGCTAAATATTATAAGGATGTGAGGAGACGATCTTCCCTATCTACTCTTTTCACGTTTTATAATAACGTCACGTTTACGACGGCTCTAATTGGCTTTGGCCGCTTTGGTCAGAATTTAAATATTCTTACATAAAAGAATAAAACTTTGCTTTTATCGCTGAAACGACCATGGATTATTTAAATTTTTAGCCTTGCTATATAATTTGCTCCGTACCCTGTACGTTTAATCCAAGCAAATAAACTGATAGCTTTGGCCCTGTGGTCAGAAGCTAAATATTCTTACGTAAAAGGATAGGCTTGTCCCTATCTTTGATACGACCATGGAATATTTAAACTTTAGTCTTGCTATATAATTTACTCCGTACCTTGCATGTTATTGCACGCCTTTAAATCTATGTGAAGAAATAGGATTCTTCAACTATCTGCCACTCGCGATCTAGAGACGTCCAAGCCAAAAAAATAAATTGATAGCTAAATCAAGGATAGAAAATTCTTGCAATTCAAACGATGGTTTGTATTGCCTCACTAGATTGATTAAACCGTATTTGTCTAAATGAATATTAAGAAATAATTACGAATTATTATTTTGAAAGCACTGTATAATAAAAATTAAGTTTTTAGCTTATTCTTTTCTAGAGATTGATTTGGCGTCCCTGCTCGGGCGCCATTGTAACGAAGTGTTTTTCCTAAGGCTGAGGTACGCTCGCTGGACCGAGGATCGTTGCAATAATTTATATAAAATCATGAATGCCAAATCAAACTCTGGGTTTTAAATTATAATAAATGCTTTTATTTCACAATTAAATTCCTTAACCTAAGATAGGTTAACCAATCTAGTTATTTCAATAGTTTATATTTTAATTACTCGACCATTATTTAATTAATTAAACTCTGTATGTAAAATATATTGCAATTTAAGATTGGATTATAATTAAATAAATCTTACCAATGAATATTTTAATTTATTATGGTTTAAATGTGTACTGATTATTTCCTTACGTGCAATCTCATTGATTTGGTGTACTAAAATCTTCCTAACGTACTCAGCCGGGGGAAATGGGTTAAACAATGGAAGTGGTTCTAAGGTTGGAGTACCTGTGCGACTAGTCTCATCTTACGCAGGTACAAACTATTAAGGAGCCCTTATGCGAATAGTTTCGTCTTACGCAGGGATTTAGGAGCAGAGCACCTGTGCGACTAGTCTCATCTTACGCAGGCACTAAAAGGTTAGGTGGATAAGTGGGAATATGCGGGAAATGATGGATGCTTGTGGCTATTGAGCTATATTTAAGATAGGTTTGGGAGCACCTGTGCGACTAGTCTCATCTTACGCAGGTACCAAAAGGTTAGGAGCCCTTGTGCGAATAATTTCGGCTTACGCAGGGTTTAGGAACAGAGCACCTGTGCGACTAGTCTCATCTTACGCAGGCACCAAAAGGTTAGGTGGATAAGTGGGAATATGCGGGAAATGATGGATGCTTGTGGCTATTGAGCTATATTTAAGATAGGTTTGGGAGCACCTGTGCGACTAGTCTCATCTTACGCAGGCACAAAAAGGTTAGGTGGATAAGTGAGAATATGCGGGAAATGATGGATGCTTGTGGCTATTGAGCTATATTTAAGATAGTTTTGGAAGCACCTGTGCGACTAGTCTCATCTTACGCATGCACCAAAAGGTTAGGAGCCCTTGTGCGAATAATTTCGACTGCGCTCCCAAGTCCGGTCGCTGCTGCTGTTGATAGACGTCGCGGTTCTGCCCTAGTTGTCCACCACTGTTGACGTAGACTTACTACTCGGCTTCGCGTTATGGGACAATTTAAAATAAACTACTTGATTGTTGACTGGTCCTCACTGATCTGTGGCTCAAGAATGACTGAACTTCACTCGTTCGCGGCACAAGACTGAATGAACTTCATTGGTTCGCGGCACAAGCCTGAATGCCGAACTTCTCTCAAATTCTTTTCTTCGGACCTCACTGTTGAGTATCTGACTCCTTATCTATCTCGTTCTGGCGTGTGTGGCTCCTGCCACTGTCTTCCTCTACTTTTGTTTTTTCCATTGCAGGTGTTCACTTCTAGCTAGACATCGTCCGATCGCCCCGTTAGTACATGCAAATATAAGAAAAAACCATTAAAGAATACATCACGCCACTTTATTAATATGCACCCAACTTCTGGTGCGCAATTAATAATAACCTTGAAACTCATGACGATAAAAACAACTTATGTTTGGTGTCGTCACCCCAGTAGGAACGAGTGCCTACATTACCTATACCTATGTGTAGCGTAATGCCTATGGTTTATTGCTATAAGAAACACACTCTGGTTGTCCTATGCTATCTTATATTTAGATTTAATAGCGTTTATGTAAACTATCTTTTACCTTTATATATAATAATATATATTACCCCACATATTCTAATATATCTAGCATTGATAATAAAAGATATTTGTTCGGCTAGTAGAAAACAGTTTATTTTGTCAAATGTGTATATTTTCTAATACACATTTAAATATGTAGTAGTTCGAACCAAAATATATTTTCAATAAAAGATAAATAAAATAAATGAGTATTTATAGTCTTAATACTAAACTTCATTGTTCTTAAACCTAACTTAATAAAGGGTGATTTTTTTGAGGTTATGATTTTCATGCATTAGTATTTGACAGATCACGTGGGATTTCAGACATGGTGTCAAAGAGAAAGATGCTCAGTATGCTTTGACATTTCATCATGAATAGACTTACTAACGAGCAACGCTTGCAAATCATTGAATTTTATTACCAAAATCAGTGTTCGGTTCGAAATGTGTTTCGCGCTTTACGTCCGATTTATGGTCTACATAATCGACCAAGTGAGCAAACAATTAATGCGATTGTGACCAAGTTTCGCACTCAGTTTACTTTATTGGACATTAAACCAACCACACGAATGCGTACAGTGCGTACAGAAGAGAATATTGCGTCTGTTTCTGAGAGTGTTGCTGAAGACCGTGAAATGTCGATTCGTCGCCGTTCGCAGCAATTGGGTTTGTGTTATTCGACCACATGGAAGGTTTTACGCAAAGATCTTGGTGTAAAACCGTATAAAATACAGCTCGTGCAAGAACTGAAGCCGAACGATCTGCCACAACGTCGAATTTTCAGTGAATGGGCCCTAGAAAAGTTGGCAGAAAATCCGCTTTTTTATCGACAAATTTTGTTCAGCGATGAGGCTCATTTCTGGTTGAATGGCTACGTAAATAAGCAAAATTGCCGCATTTGGAGTGAAGAGCAACCAGAAGCCGTTCAAGAACTGGCCATGCATCCCGAAAAATGCACTGTTTGGTGTGGTTTGTACGCTGGTGGAATCATTGGACCGTATTTTTTCAAAGATGCTGTTGGACGCAACGTTACGGTGAATGGCGATCGCTATCGTTCGATGCTAACAAACTTTTTGTTGCCAAAAATGGAAGAACTGAACTTGGTTGACATGTGGTTTCAACAAGATGGCGCTACATGCCACACAGCTCGCGATTCTATGGCCATTTTGAGGGAAAACTTCGGAGAACAATTAATCTCAAGAAATGGACCGGTAAGTTGGCCACCAAGATCATGCGATTTGACGCCTTTAGACTATTTTTTGTGGGGCTACGTCAAGTCTAAAGTCTACAGAAATAAGCCAGCAACTATTCCAGCTTTGGAAGACAACATTTCCGAAGAAATTCGGGCTATTCCGGCCGAAATGCTCGAAAAAGTTGCCCAAAATTGGACTTTCCGAATGGACCACCTAAGACGCAGCCGCGGTCAACATTTAAATGAAATTATCTTCAAAAAGTAAATGTCATGGACCAATCTAACGTTTCAAATAAAGAACTGATGAGATTTTGCAAATTTTATGCGTTTTTTTAAAAAAAAAAATATCAAGCTCTTAAAAGATCACCCGATTACATAAGTATTAAACATGTAAGAGCAAAACTTCACAGTAGTTTTGGTCCTTACAGTGTTTTATTTATGCTGCCGCACATACTGCGTAAGAGTATATTAACGTTACCACTCCGTATGTAACACCAATAAGGCGGAGCAAGTATAAAAAATTGTATATATTCTTCATCAGCATCACCTCCTGAGTCGATTTAGCCGTGTCCGTCTGCCTGTCTCTGTTCACGATAACGGCCGTTATTTAAAAGATATCGTAACGAACTTCAATATATCGTCGCTGTACCAACAAAAACAGTTATGTGATTTTTTTGTAGTTTTTTATTGCATTTATTATTCACACTATTGCCCACATTTCTGCATTTGCCGTTTTTTATATCTCTTTTGGTTAAGAAGTGATCAAAAACAGCTATGTGCTCGCAGTACTAGAAATGCTCTGAATAAAAGCAGTTATTTTTCTCTCCCGAAAAGTTACTAAAAAACACATAACTGGTTTTGTAAGTACAGCGACGATATAAGCTTTTTATTAAAAAACTAGATGATATACCCGGTGTTACTCGAGAAGTTATATACATAAACAAAAAAAAACCCTCTGAATCATAACAAAATACTCCTAATTTTTCACGCAATTATTCGCAAATTTTGTGTTTTGCTTTATACAAAAAATCCAAAACAATTTGGTCATTTCAGCCCTTGAAAGGACATTAACAGAGCTTCTTATGAGGTATTCTTCTGTGTGTTTTATTAAATTTTGTACACAATGGATCAAAAACTGGACCTACCTGTTTTATACCAACTGCGAACGGACAAACTTTATGTTCTCAAGAAGCTTTTCATGGAATTTATAACTCTGGGGTGTGCCATTGTCTGCATAGGGGTTTTAAACCAAGGTCCTTTGGCGTCAAAGCCACTCACTAATACTTTGTGCCTCGGCTGCCACGTTTTTATATTTAAAGATTTATAGCCAAATTTTTAACCTTTTTTGTCATCGCCAAACATACTAAGGTCCTGAGATTCATCAAATGCCTTAAATGTTTAAGGTAAATAATCTGCCATGCAAGAATTTTCAAAGATATTTTATTGCAATTTGGTAATTGCATACCTTTGTGTTAAGTTACATTCTTGGTTTAGATGTCTTTTATTAGAAAAATTTCGTTTTCTATAGGAACATGCAAGTTGCTTAAAATTTCCAAGAAATGGACATCCCAAAAATGTTCGTACCTGAAATACACAAAAAATTGTAATACTAATTTTATTTTTTGGTAACTCGGTCATGCTACAAAGGATTGCATTAAATTTTTTTTAAATTTTGATTAACTGTCAGTTCAATCGTGTTTCAATCTTTTTCATTTTCGTTTCCCTTCTAACTTATAATTTTCCAAAAAAAGAACCTAAACGAGTTTAGAGTTTTCTATATGACCTTGTTTTTATTATGTTGATTCTTTATGATTTAAATACAAATTCTAAATTTTCTTAATTTCGCAAAAAACTTTGGTAAAAATATTTGTTTTTAAAAAAATATTCAAAACCAAAAATGGCTTTTTTAATGTGCTGTCATATGGTATGCATAAATGTAGGGTTGATTTAAAGTTAATATCGTAAAAATTTAAAAACGTTTTATACGATCGAAAAATCAAGCCTAACATCATACAAATTTAAGATTTTTTTGTATATTTTTATTCATTTTGTATTTTTGTAATTTTGTTTGCGTAAAAAGTAATGGTGTAGTGAAAGAATCATGACAATTTCACAATTCGTTTCTGAGTTATACTCTCAAATACTGCCACAGCAACAACAGCGCCACTTACCGGGTCAAACTTTAAAACAAAACCATCTACAGACCCAGTCGCACACACACAACAAATTTGATCAAAATCGGTTTAGCTGTTTAGGAGGAGGAGTTCAGTGACAAAGCCATGTACAGAAGAATTTTATATATAAAGATAGAGATACATTTAAAAAATAAGCAAAATAACAAAAAACCACGCATACCTCGCAGACGAAGCGACTTTACCAATACGATAAAAACTCTTTTAATTCCACAAAAATTAATGTAATAACTTGAAACTCAAATGGAACTTAAGCTTAGAGAGCCTTAATATGCACCGAGTATTGAATTTGTAAAAATCGAATGAAATCCACGCCTATCTCCTATTCATGACTGTATAAAAACTGCGAAATATAATCAAATTCTACAAAAAATGAGTACAGTGGCTTCAAATTTCGCAAATATTTTTTTAATCTTAAAGAAAACTGAAAACTCCGCATACCTTACATACCAAGTGAAGTCATTATAATAGCACAATTTTTATAAATTCCAAAAACTTGAAATAAATAAATAAATAAAACAATGCATTGGAAATTTCGAATAAAGCTAAATATGGCTATGGGGGTATTTTAACTGCGGTCCAGTCGAAGATAATTTTTTTTTATTTTTTTCACTCACAATCCAAACAAATGCAGTGTATTTCTTATTCTGCTTAAAAATTTCAAAATAATTTAAGTTTATAACCCAGAACCAAAGATTTTATTTCTTATTTTTATTTAATGTATTTAGGTCTTTTTAGCCTAAATATGCAAACAATAAATAAATATGCTCACAAATAGTTTAAGAGACAAAATTCGAGAAAAAGTAGTGTCCGACCGAATATTCGGTTTCGGTTACGGCCAGTTTCGGCCCTTTTTGTCAATTTCGGGCAGTTTCAGCTATTCGACCTCAATATGGCCGAATAACCGAAACTAGCCGAAACTTTTGGTAAAAACTTCTTGCATCAGTCATTTAATTCAAATATAAAAATATTTACAACGCATTGTACAAAACAAAAATTATTAATTCGTCTATGATTTGATTTCTCGTGTTAACGCAAAACATTTTGGTTAATTTTATGCTTTCGATACTATCATTTTCGATTCTATCCTCTTTATTGCATTTAATATTAAAGTTTTATAGGTACTGAAGCCAAAAAATGATAATTAAACTTCCGAACGAATTTTGTGCGCATGGAATAAAGGAAAAGAAAATGAAATATTTCTATTTTTATAATACTAAACCTTTAAAAAAACAAAATACTTTATTTTTTAGTTCTATAAAAACGTACATTGTAGGTGCATACTATTTTGAGTGTGTACTGAAGATATAAAGTACGCAATGCTTTTGTAATAAAAAATAAAATATCTCATTTATTATTATAGTAAACTTGAATTAATTATTGTAAACTTCAATATTCAAATAATACTTTTTTATATTAAATTTTTTTCTGATGTGTATCAAAGTACTTTTGTTTCCTTTTAATAAAAAAAAATTATTTTTAAAAACTTAAATTTTCTTATTAATAACCAGTTTCGGTTTCGGCCGAATATTCGGTTTCGGCTAAATATAAAGTACTGAAGATATAAAGTACGCAATGCTTTTGTAATAAAAAATAAAATATCTTATTTATTATTATAGTAAACTTGAATTAATTATTATAAACTTCAATATTCAAATAATACTTTTTTATATTAAATTTTTTTCTTATGTGTATGAAAGAACTTTTGTTTCCTTTTAATAAAAAAATTATTTTTAAAAACTTAAATTTTCTTATTAATGACCAGTTTCGGTTTCGGCCGAATATTCGGTTTCGGCCAAAATTCCGGTTTCGGTCAGACACTACATTTAAGTACATGAATATATGAAAACGACCATACTTTTTATATGTGAAAAAAGTCTTCGAAAGCAACTTGACTCAGAATATTTTGGTTTTTGTAAAAAATAAAACTTTTTAAACTAACACAAAATCAATTTGTACTGTATTTGTCAGTTGAAACTGTAGCCATGCAATAAAGGAAATTTTTATAAATTTTTGTTTTTATAAACTTGATGTTAAATAATAAATTCATGTTTTTTCTTAAAAAATGTCACAACTCAAAAAAGTTGATTTATTTTCTTTTTAATCCATTGCGTATAAAAATAAATTAAAGGAACAAGTTAAAATAATTTCAATTGAGCTTGATGTAAAATCGCAAAGAAAAACAATTGTTTATACTTATTGGTAAATGAAGAATAAATTGAAATTTTGAGTTTAAGGTTTAAAACTACGCATTTACTAATTTTAAGCATAAAGTATTTATGCTAATTTTTGCACTTAATTTAAGAATTGAATGGAAGAAAGACGGCACAATTATTTTTTTTAGATGTGAAATTTATGTTCTACCAATGTTGCAACATCATGTTGCTGCACCGTTGCTGTAGTAATTTTTGCATGATTGTTATTTTCGTTAATTGTTGCTTTGTTTTATTATTCTTCTTCTTCATTTTCTTCAACTTCTTCCTATTGCAGATGTAGTAGTTGCATGATACAAACGTTGCATTTTTAAATGGTTTCAGCATGAATGTCGGAATATATCTAAAAAGATGTGAATAAATATTTTAAAATATTTAAAATTGAAGAACGCCTCACTCACCTTAAGCCGCGCTTTATTGCTAAACAGCTTTATGTAGGCACATTTGTAGGTTGCGTTCAGAGCAGAATGATTTGCATCATTCTACGCAGGAACAACAGTTTCATCAATAACGTAAATATCAATAATGTAAATAATAAAAAACGGCCGTCCAAGGAAAAAGAAAGTAATATTATTAATTCTTTAAGCATCCAGGTCATAATTAATTTTTTTTATATATGATTACTTCAAATCAAACACAGCTTAATGTTTAACAAAGTAAATAAGATAATTTAAAACAAGAATTCTTAAAGATAAAAACTATTTTCTAAAATATATATATTTTTTAAAAAAAACACGTTTCTTCACGCTGTCTAGTGATGAACTGCTTGCTTGGTAATAAAAGCTTGGTTGGACTTAATGTGACGAAGAAGGAACTAGGAAATGATGCATGTGCTGACTGGAGTGACGGGACGGAAGAAGGAATTAAACAAAGGAAATATTATTTATTTCAAATTTTATTTGCTTTTTATTTTGTTTTTTATTTTTTTATTTTGTTTTTTATTTTTTTAATTTTTTATTTAAGGGAGGTTTAAGGCAAACAATTTAAATTAGCATGGAAATTAAATTTTTTCTCTATATAAATACTTTTTTAGAAAACATATTTTAAAATATGCCTTAATTTCAATCACTTTTGTAAGGACCAAAACTTTTGCAAAGTTTTGCCCCTACATGCTTTGTTATAAAACTTAATAATTGTTCTACTTTTAGAATACCTGCTGGGTCGTAGACCGACCTGACGATAAGCAAAAGGGTATAAAGAACGCCTCAGTAGGACGCGAGGGGTGCAAGAGCAGGCAGAGCATGGTAGGGACAGCGGTCGGCCTGTCTGTTGTTTCCGTGCAGGTAACAAATAGCCAAAGCTACCACTAGCTCGTGCAGAGGGCACCAGTTGATTAGTGTATGCTATTTTCCCTACTGGGGTGTTATCATCAGCCAGAAACTGATGCAATAATTTCAATTATTGCATATTGTAGAAATTGGGTGATGCAATAATTGAAATTATTGCATCACCCAATTTCTACGACGTAATTAAATATAACCTTAGTTGTTGTTGCTAATGTGTTTCTTTATTATTTGCATGTAAACGGGAGAATCGTACGATGTCTAGAGCCAAACATGCAGCTGCAAAAAGCAAACACAAGTGAAAGGGAGAAGGTGGCATGGGTCACGCATGCCAAAGGGAGAAGACATGACCACAGGCACCATGAAGCATCGGTCATACAGTAGAGGACAAGAAGACGATGAGGCATTCAGTCTAGTGCCGTCAAACGAGCATCACGTCTCGAGTTCGCGATAAAGTAAAGTGCCGTCGACCGAGAAGGTCTTTTTAGCAGAACTGTCGCTGAAGTAGCGACCAACATAAATATAAATCGGACAGCAGACAATAGTCAGCAGAGCAGTTATTATCGGCAGAGGAGCCGATAATAAGTATCAAACCAACAGAGACACCGACAGCGCAGCCATAAATCGACAGAAACGTCGACAGCGCCGCCCAAACGTCAGCGGAACCGCCGGCAGCGCAGTCCAAAATCAGCAGCAACAGCGACGCCGTCCGCCCAACCACGACCGGCAGCAGTGTAAGCAGCGCTCGCAGTAACCACGGTCGGCAGCGACGTCAGCTACAACAGGAAGGATCACGAAGTATCATTTTATTCATTATACTTGTTTCCTTCGTTTTTCTATTAAATATTTAACATCATTATATTCAAAGATTTCACAAATAATAATTTTTATATGAAATATATTTAAATAGATTTAGGGTATTTTCATACTAACGATTAACCGTGAGTGACTAACTGAGTATACGCTAGTTGGCATTTAATCATTTTTATCGATTCTATTAACCTTATTCCTTACCTTCCTCCTGAGTTCGTGTAAGTATCTTCTCAGGATTCCAACTTGTGGGCTGAGTCCGTACCATACGTAACCTCAATCATCAGACCCAGTTATTTTTAACCTACCTCGAGCAACGTGAAAGTAGCAACGCTCTGACTTACCTTTCCGCCATCCTTAATTTCCTGCCCTCCCCCCTGAGTTCGTGTAAGTAGCTTCTCAGGGTTCCAACTTGTGGGTTGAGGCCGTACCAAACGTAACTTCAATCATCAGACCCAGTTATTTTTAACCTACCTCGAGCAAGGTGAAAGTAGCAACGCTCTGTTCCTCATTCCTGGCTTGCGTTTGTAGCAGCTTTATTATAGTTTAATAGTCTGAGCCGACAGCAGACATTTAATATCAAACCAGCGAATCCCCGGTAGGTTGGTCACTCAGTGGTTAGTGCGACGCACACGATAGGTTTCTAGTAAATTATTCCCTAATTGTTATTATTGAGACAAATACAAATTGATTAGCTTTAAGTTAGCCTAAGCGAATTTGTTAAATAAAAGCATTGTAACGTTAAACCTGAATAGTAAGAGTTTTGATTTGGTGTTTGCATTTATAAATAATTGCAACGGAGCCTGGGTCTGGCGAGCCGACCCCAGCCGTAAGAACACTTCGTTACACTTTTGCCTAAAACCTCTTTTAAGACAGTATTCTAGTCTATAAATGGAAAAAATCTAAATTTTTTAAATTTTTCGATATTTTTTCATTTTTAATCCTAAAAGCAATCTATATATATGTCTTCTCTATTTTATACGTGTAGAAGAAAGGAATGGCTCAGGATTCTAGGACTAAATGAGCCCAGCCCAGACAGACAAAAGGCATTGTATGCCTGTTATAGGCACTTCTCTTCAAGGATGCGCGGTTTTAATAGACTGTATCAGGGTGCTGTTCCAGATGTTATTTTTAATTCAAATTTCCAACTATCTGGACTTATGGCAGAAGGAGATTCGGGGGTCGATATAAATGTTAGTGAGAGGGATTTCGTTCCTCAGTTTAGTTCTACAATTATTAAATCCATACCACCTACCCACACACGTCTAGACCCACCTAGTACATCAAGTTCCCTTCGTAAACCGCTTCTTCCATTGTTTTCTACCACGGTTGAACCATTTTCAATGCATGATGCAAATCGAGCGGCAGTAGAAAGTTTTCATTTGCATAAAGAAATGCCTGTCGCTTGTAATGAAAATGCTGAAATGGCTGTTGTGGGTCGACAGGTTCAAACGTGCAAAAGTTTAAGCGCGAATACCCCTCGAAAAATTAGTTTGCGGGAAGAAAATAAAATTTTAAAACGAAAGTTGCAATAAATGGAAAACGAAAATAAAATTTTTAAAACGGAAATAGAAATTAAAGATACGCAATTAAAAATTAATGAAATTAAAATTTCAAAATTGGAAGAAAAGGTTTTGCTAGCGGAAAGCGTCAGTAGTTGTAGTTGTCGTTCAACGTTCAATTATTCAATCGATATTCAATCGAATGATACATTGAATGTTGAACAAATTGAAGAAATTTGTGGAAATCTGCCCACAAAATTAAGGATATGTGTTAGGAACAGCCTAAAGAATAGTAGTCGTCATCCAAATGGGCGCAGATATGACGACCACCTCAAAATTATTGCTTTAGGTGTATACTTTTTGTCCCCTTTATCGTATAGGTACTTGAAAAAGTCCATGAATTGGCTAGGATTTGAGTACGGTGACTCAAATTGCCGGCGTTCATGAAAGTAAAAAGACTGACCTAATTTAAGCGCACACGCTTGAATTACCAAACAAACAAAACCAATGCTTTGTTTTTAGTTGTCAAGTGTTTCTGGCTACAACGTCGGCAGCAACAAAACCAAGACATTGCACTGTTGGGTGCATCGGCATCAGCTTGCACGGTCAGCATAAAGCCGTTCATTTACCTACCCTAGCATGCAAAGTGTGCGTGATCGCGTACCGCTAAGGGGAAAGTAAAATGACAATATGTATATTTACTTTTACATATTGAGTAGGCACTTTTTTTAATTATGTATTGGTAAATAATTTCCACTTATTGGAAATTATAGGAATGTCGGGAACATCATTGGAAAGTAAAAACTTTCTTTATAAACCCCTGGGTCGACCAGAAACTGGCAGAGCTAATTTGAACGAGTTTTACAAAGGTCGCAGCCTCACCTAGACAGCGGGCCTTTTGAAACATTGAAATAAAAAACTAGCTTAAACGCTAGCAAAAAAAAAACAAATAACTTAATCGTTTTATTTGCTCCCGTCTTTGGTCTCTCTTCTCCTTGCGGAAAGCACGGAGACCTCGGACGTTAAATACAACAAGCTGCTCAAGTTCTGAGAAATACTGTTGCTTCTGGGATGGAGTCTTTATACATCTTAAAGAAACTAGGCATTTCAAAAGCCTTAACGACTCAAAATACGGTTGAATACATCCTTTTTTTCGATAAATTATTTAATATTTTCAACAGCCGCTATGAAGCTGTTTTATCATCCTCCAAAATGTTTTCACCGGATCCCAAGAGCAAATACAGTTCCTTGAAAGAGCTAAATTCCTTCTCAATTCAATGAAAATTCAAGACATTAATGGCTCTGATGTGAAAAAGGGGTTTTCGTTTATAAACGGTTGGCTTTTAAACATAAGCAGTTGGCTTTTAAACATAACAGCTTTGGAATTTTTTGCGTAATGATGGTTTTCCTGCCATTACTACGAGAAGACTTTGCCAAGATGAACTTGAGCACTTTTTCGGTCATATAAGAAGAGGTGGCGGTTTGAATTCACGAATAACCCCTCATCAGTTTACTGGCTTATTCCAAAAGAATTGGGGTTTGCAATTTATTGATTTAGTTGTTGCAGGAAATTGCGAGCCCTCGACAGAATTAAATGTTGTTCCATATAATGTTCTGGAAAGTCTTTGCAACGACACATTAATCATAGATCAATCGTGGCAAAATTTACAAAGCTTGCCACGACCACAACTTTCTTTTATTCAAAATGTTCATATGGACATAGATATAAATGAAGCCGAATTTCTCAAACAAAGTGCGTTGGCTTATGTGTGTGGCTGGTTTTACCTCAAAATGTATATGCAACACAATTGCCTTAGTCCATTGCCTTATATTGGAGATGAAATTCTTTCAGATGAATTTCTCTTCATGATAGAAAAGCAATGCGAACAATATAAATTAGTGAAACCTCCTGAAACTTTTATTTCATACACCGACAAATAAGACACCATGTTTGGCCAATTATTTAATGGTGCGTGTCATAGAGTAGGACTTGATCAGTTTTTATTCGATGAAATGAAATGCATACAGCCATACTCTTGTTGTGAGAATTGCGACAGCAATATGTTGTTAGCTCTATTTATAAGAGTTAGGATATATTTTGTTTTAAAATTCTTCAATCGCGAGGCATCTCAGCCTAATTTTAAAAACAAAATTCTGCGTGTCGCAAATCGATAAAACTCTGGTTTTCTATTTTTAACCATATAAACGATTCTAGTTGCATGGGAGGTGTTACGGCCCCATTTTCAATTTTCATAACTATTTTCTGGTATGTGTAGTGCAACAAAATATGAAATCAAAAAAAATGTTTTGTTCTTTTAACACTTTCTTATTGCAAAACAAGTGGTTAAAATTGTCCAAGTTTCTGTGCGCGCGTTTTAGTTGATATAGTAAATGCAACACGCGCACATAAACTCGGTCAACTTTTGAACACTTTGATTCTTTAATTAATTGAGCAACAATGCAACACGCGCACATAAACTCGGTCAACTTTGATTCTTTAATTAATTGAGCAACACCTGAGTTGCAATAAATACTTGTTAACCAATAATTACGATGTGGGTCATCCACAGTTTGGGAAGCATACACGCTTACCCAAACTGCTTAGGGGTCGTCCATAAACTACGTTACCAATTTAGGGGGGGAGGGATTTTGAAATGCACTACGATAAGTAACGGTAGGGGGGGGAGGTGTATAGATATTGTAACGTTACCAAAAATTAAAAATCGACGAAAAACCTCTAATTAATAACACAATCATTTCAAAAATTTTTAACCTTACATGTTTATGTTTGATCGTCTAAATTGATGGTTAACTTTTGTTTCAACGATTTCTTCCACCACCTTTTCCCTCGACACAGGAACCTTTTGGTATTCCTTCACCATCTCATCGCACGTCTGAAAAATTTGGGTATTTGCTTTTGCGACAGTCTTTGGCGTTAAGGCCTGAATGTTCTTGATCAAAGGAGATACCGTATGACATGTACTGTCTTTCTCAGAAAGAAGAAATCGGTTCAAGGTCGTGTCCTACCTGCGGCTTGTATTTCGTTTTTAAAACTTCTATGAATTGCCATAAGTTTGTATTATATCGTTTACAATAAATCGGAATAAAAAATACTATTTAAATAAATCAATTTTCAGAAAGCATTTACACAAAAACACAGAACTTAGTGCAGCTCGGGTGCAGCCTTTAAGGGTACTCTGTCAAAGACCAGGTAAATTTCTTTGCGTTAGAAATGAGGATTCACCTGAATGGGTCGACATAGAATCCGATGAAAAATTCTATTTTGTAGAATCCTCAACAAAGCTACCAGCTTCTTCTATTCCAGTGATTGAGAGCATCGAATCTTGGATCGCAGATGGAATAGCTTTTACAGGTGATATTAATTATTGATTTTTTTCCAATTGTTCCTTTAATGTACTAGTCATACTAGTCACTAATACTAGTGAAAATTGTCAGAGCTAGTCAAAATATATAATCATTCGAATGAATTAATTTCATATGTCACGTTACTTTATGGGGGGAGGGGTTTTGAAAAACACTACGAAAAGTAACGCAGGGGGAGGGGGGTAAAAAAACCGGAAAATCAGTAACGTAGTTTATGGACGACCCCTTAGCTAAACATAAGTTTGTTATATAAAGTTTTACTTTTAGCTTTTTCAGTTGTTAATAAACAAACAGTGACTTGAAGTGGTTTACACCCACCTTAAGTACGTTTATAATCAAAAATAAAACGGTAGTTTTATTCATTGGTTCTTCGAGGAAAGTTGAACCACGACCACCAGATTCCTGGTAAAAAAAAATAGTAAATTTAACAGAAGTCTAAAAAACATTTTTTGACCACAACATATTTTTGGTGTTAATCACGGCCGACAGTGGTTAAAGTGTACCGAGGCTTAGACATCGGAATAGTGCTAAATAAAATATATAAATCATTATACAAACAAAAAGTGAACCATTCTAACATGGCAGAAGAGGAGTTTAAGGAGTTGGTACAAAGCCAACTTAAAATAGAGACAGAAATTCAGCAGATCTGGGTGAATTTCAAAAAAGATTCAACAAGCAGGTACTCCATGCAGTATTTTGCACAACGTTTGGAAAATTTGCGAGACAAATGGACAGATTTCCAAATAAACAATGGAAGGCTTGGTGATTTGGTAAATGTGGATCCACGACATGACTACTTCACAAAAAAATTCTTTGAGAAGATTGAAAACAAATGTGAAGAAATTCAAGCCAAATTCAGAAGCGAGCTAAAACAACTACAGGAAAAGGGAAGCAGGTCCGAATCAGAAGGAGGTGAACTTTCTAATCAGCATTCTTCAGCGGTCGCAGCATTCAAAAACAAAGACGAAGCCAGCAAGAGTGCCAGTGAAGGTATTGAATTAGACTGCAATAACATGGCAGCCAGGCGATTGGAGTTATTAAAGTTGAATTTGCTCAGAATCAAAGAAAGCATCGACTTATCCAAGAGCAATGTGGCGCTGGAGTTTAAAGCCGAACAACTTAGTGCGTGTTGGGCGGTAATTACCAAAATCAACGAGGAAATCATGGTCTCCAAAGAAGACGACGACCAAAACTAATTTTACAATCTGGAAAAAATATTTGAGGAGACGTATATTCAGCTACAAGAAGAGCTAAATATACGCAAAAAGGAAGCAGCACTAGAAGCTAAACCATCAACTGCAAGAACTCTTAAGCTGCCAACCCTAAACTTGCCAGTATTCAATGGGAGATATGAAGAGTGGACGCCGTTTTGGGAATTATTTGAGCGACTAGTTCATCAAAACAAGGAACTAAGTGACATCGAAAGAATGCAATACCTTAAGAGTAGCGTTCGTGGAGAAGCCGCGAGGCTTATGAATCATTTGACAACGACCTCTGGCAACTATTTCGCAGCAGTTGAATTATTGACCAAGAGGTATCAAAATCCTGCAGCATTAGTAAACAATTTTATCAAGAAATTGCTTAACTTGAAGGCTGTAAGAAATGAAAATGCTTATGATCTGTAAACGATAATAGATTCTACAAGAGAAATATTATATCGCATCAGCAACTTGGGTGTAGACACATCATCGTGGGACCCACTTATAATACAACTATTGCTTCCAAAACTGGATTGTGAAACAAGAAAATTGTATCAACAGTCAAGAGGAGCCTCAGCCAGAATTAAAAGAGCTTTTCGAGTTTATAGAAGGCAGATTTAGAGGCCTAGAAAACGGAAGCAAGCACTAAAAACCACGTAACAGTAGTTTCTTCTGCATGCCCTGTGTGTAATAATAACCATCAGATCTATTACAGCAAAAAATTTTTGGATATGAAGATTCAAGATCGCCGTGAAAGAGTTCAACGTGCAAGGTTATGTTTTAATTGCCTTCGTAGTGGACACAGCAGTAAGGAGTGTTCAAGCAAACGAAGGTGTCCAGTGTGCAACACAAATCATAATTCATTACTCCATGAGTGTCAATCAGGCAAAAGTATTTCAGCCGCCAGAGTTCATAACGAAAACTTGACTAATTTATCATCGGGCAGTGCTAGATCAACTGAAGTAGCGGCATCTTACAACAATAATAACGTAGATAAAACAGTTTTATTAGCGACAGCGATGATAAATTTATGTACCAAGGGTTTGGTGAAGCCAGTCCGGGCGCTTCTTGACCAAGGATCACAATCGTGTGTTATAACTGAAACACTTGCAAGAAGTCTCAAAGTTCCAACGATAAATTACAAAACTCAGGTGAATGGCATCAATGGTCAGTCAACACAAGTCATTGCCAAGTGCTCGTTGCGAATACAGTCAATTCACAATGACAAAAAGGGTTGTCACATCGAAGCAATCATAATGCCAAGCATTACATCAAAAATGCCCAGCAAAGAGTTCAAGCCAGAGCAATGGTCGCACATAGACGGCTTACAACTAGCAGATCCTTGGTATTCTGAACCAAAAGAAATTCAATTGCTGATTGGGTCGGATGTGTTTCCGTAAATCATAGGCCAAGGATTGCGCAAGGGCCCAAAAAATACGCCAATGGCTCAAAACACGATATTTGGATGGATTTTATCAGGACCTTTGACAACATCATCAGAACAGAAAATACGCAAGCAACCATTAAATGAAGTCACATCATGTGTCAACGTATACAACAATGATGAAATGCTGAAAAAATTCTGGGAGCTAGAAGAAGTTCCGAATGCCGATTTAAGAACAAATGATGAGAAACAGTGTGAGTTGCACTACAATTCCACTCACTCTCGAGATGAAATAGGGCGATATGTTTTGAGATTACCATTACTTAACAATCGATCAAATCTTGGGGACTCAAAAAAGATGGCATTAAAACTTTTTTTTTTGCTAGAACAAAGATTGGAAAAAAACCCTACGTTCATCCAGGAATACTTTAAACTCGGTCACATGGAAGAAGTCTCGGCAGTCACACACGCGAAAACTTATTATTTGCCACATCATGCGGTCATAAAAGAACACAGTACGAAAAGAACAAAACTTAGAGTAGTTTTCGATGCATCCGCAAAAACTACCTCAGGAGAATCATTAATGGTATAATGATGATAGGTCCTACTCTTCAAAAAGACTTATTAACGTTATTACTTCAGTGGAGGACATTTCCAGTAGCTTTCACAGCCGACATAGATAAAATGTACCGGCAAATGCGAATCCATGAAGACGATAAGGACCTCCAGCGTATTTTATGGAGAGAAGACAACAAGAAACCAATTAAGGAATACCGATTGAACACTGTTACTTATGGCACAGCATCCGCTCCGTATCTCGCTATCAAGACCGTGATAACATTAGCAGAAGACGAAAAAATAAATTACCCATTAGCATATGAAACTGTAACTAATGGATTCTATGTGGATGATTGTTTAGGAGGCTCGAACTCTATAGAAGAAGGTAAAGAAATACAACAACAACTGGTACAAATGCTAAGAAAAGGCGGTTTCAAACTTCGAAAGTGGTCATCAAATAAGCCAGAACTGTTACAAATTATACCAAAGGAAGACATAGAAACAGACCTACTTATGGAGCTTAGCAAGGATCAGACAATAAAAATGGAAAAAAGGACTAAAATGGTGTCCTAAAACTGATCACTTTGAATTCAAAATCAATACAGCATCCTTCAGTACCAAAATTATGAAAAGGGCTGTGCTGAGTGATGCTGGGAAACTATTTGATCCTTTTGGTTGGCTGTCACCAGTTACAATAAAGGCAAAAATTTTTATTCAAAAACTTTGGATTCAAGGCAATGGATGGGATGAACAGCTTCCAGCTAATTTACAAGCAGAATGGCATGAATTCAAATCACGTTTACCAACCGTTCAGAGCATCAAGATAAAAAGATGGACTCAGCAGTCAACAGATAGCATAATCGAACTACATGGGTTTGCAGACGCATCTGAAAGAGCGTACGCAGCTGTTGTATATGCAAAGGTTACCAATAAGAACAACATATCAATATCATTGCTTGCATCAAAAACAAAAGTAGCGCCAGTAAAGCAGATATCACTGGCCAGGCTGGAATTATGTGCAGCTGTTCTTCTGACAAAACTAATAAACTATATCCAGAACGGAACTTCAACTAAATACGAAAGAGTTTTTGCATGGTCAGACTCAAAAATTGTGCTTAATTGGCTTAAGCTACATCCTGTAAAATGGACCACATTTGTTGCAAATCGAGTGTCACTCATACAAGAAAATTTTAAAGGACAATTTCGATTTGTTTCTGGATCTGAAAACCCAGCAGATATTCCATCAAGAGGTGTATTTGGAGATAGTCTTATTTCAAATTCATTGTGGAGGAATGGACCACATTGGCTTAAAGAGAATGATTCAAATTGGCCTAAGGATAAATCTTGTTGCGTGCGATGTCATCGTGAGATCTGAAAAAAATAACATTTAAAAATGAATTAGAAATAAACACTCATTACTTACCTGCTAAAAAAATATATATATCTGGAACAACCACCTGGTCACCCTAGCGCTGGTCTGCTTGTCTGCAATGTAAAAATATATAAATGTTGATTTAAATGCAACCTCAAATAAAGATAAGCACTTACTTGTCATTAAAATAAAACAGGAACCTGGCGAATATCTGGTATCATTAAAATAGCCTGAAAAGATATTATTAAAAGATAATTTAATGAACAATCTTACCTTGCCGAATTCCGCTGTTGTTTTGCTTTTGCCGACTACTTTTGACAGCTACTGGAGGCAGCCATCATGTTTCAATCGACAACGTACCTATGATAGTAAAAGAAGAACGTAGTGGAAAAGTGAAATATAGTAGTAGGGAAATAGTGTTGCCAGAGCAAAAAGTTCATTGATCAGTAGGGAAAGAGCTGAAAGCCGAAAGTTAAGTCGATTCATTCATGAAGGTGCGAATCTTATACCTACTAAATGAGTATGAACGCCTAGTACAGAAGATTCCGATTTTTCTTTATAACGTACGGAAAAACGCCACAAAGGGGGGAAAGAAGGAAAGAAAAAACTAAGGAATAAGAGGAGGAAAGTCGAGAAGGGTTAGGTGATATATATTTTGGACTTTTGGAGGCAAAAATCGGAAATATATATAATTCGAAAGAATATATATATTAGGTATAGAACAATCTAGAAGGCCGGGAAAATATAAAAACCGCAAAGGCACCAAAAACATCAGGAATAGGGGAAATGAGTTATGGGAAAAGTTCAGTTAGTTGAGGTTGACGTGAGGGTTCGTCTGATGAGGAAAAACTTTAAAATTTCATTCTGGTGCAAAGTCTAAGAAAGATAAGTCAGTGAAGTGAAAAAAAACATATATATATATATATATATATATTTAAAAGTTTAAAAAAAAAAAAAAAAGTTTAGTATAAAGTGATAAGGACACACAAAAGGAGGAAAAAAAGGATAATTGCAACATTGACAAATTTCGACATCAGTGGACAAACTACGAGGGGCAAGGAATTTAGAAGAAGAAAGGTGAGAATTAGAGTTTTTTTTTGTGAAAAGTGAAAGTGAATATTAAGAGAAGATTTTTAAGCAGGCACGATCAGGAAGGAATATTGAAAAAACCAACAAGTTGAGTGAGGAAAGTTAAACTTGGCAGCAAAGAAAAGAAATAAAATGTAAGTTTAGTGATACGAAATAAAATGAAAAATATATAAATCGGGCGTATTGATTTACAGTGTGGCCGACTGGAGACCGAGGACCACAGGTGTAATCAAATCGGACCAGGCCCAAACAGATAAGTCGGTCACAAATTTTATTTCTTTAAATCTTATTACTGCCATATGTAGAGTCTAATACATAGTGCAGTGAATGAATTAACTACCCAGAAATTAATTGATACAGAAATTAAATTATCCAGAAATTTCCATCGTGCAAGTGAGCAGTGTATAGAAAGAGAAAAAGAAAGGAATATTAGTTAGCCCCGGAATAAGAGTTTTATATATTTAGTGTTTCATATATTTAGAGTTTTATAAATATTTAGAGTTAAAAATTTCGGTGTGAATAGTTTAAATTAAATTGTTTTGATCTGTTTTCTCTTAAATAAATTTTTTTGTAAAGTAAAAATTAGTTAAATCAAATTGGTGTAAATTTAATAAAATCAGAAATTGTAAAAGTTATAAAGAAAAGAAGAAATTGAAGTAATTTGTCAAAGAAAAAAAAATTTCGGTTCGCGTCAAATGAATGTGAGGTCATTTTTTTATAGTTTTTATTCGTTGTTTTTTTTTTTGTTTTTTTTATTGAATTGTAAAAAAAATTAGACTGAAACCTAAGAGAGCTCCTTTAGGCAGGTATAGTCAGATGAAAACACATTTATATTTTTTTTTTTGTCAAAGAAAGACAAAAATAAGACCCATGTTTTTTGAAGTTCCGAAGTGCATATTAGAAAAAAAGTTTATTTTAATTTCGTTTGTCATGAAATCATGATATGTATTTTAGATAATTAGTATTACTTAACTTAATTACCATTTCTTTATATTACCATATATATATATACATTTAAATTTTTATTTCTAATCTACGCCAATTCAAATTTAGGTAATTTTTATTCTAATTTAATACATTATTTTGTTTATAATTTGTTTTATAAGGGTTAATTATTTCTTTTGTTCCAAAATAAAAAAAAATAATAAGATTTACAATTTTAGTATGATAATATAGTAATTTTTAATATTTGTTTAATATAATAATCTTGAAAACTTTTAATTTTTATCCAATAATGATCTTAAAAATGAAGCTTAAAAATAATAATCGTGTTCTATATCCGCGTACCTAGAATAGAAAAAAGAGAAAATATTAAATTTAAATAAAATGTGAATTTAAGTTGAAAAAAAATTAATGGCTTGCTAAAAATAATTTGTGGGGAAGTACATGCAGGGGCGTAAATAAATGGGGGGCACAGACACAAGCGACATGGATATGGTAAAAGCGATGTAGGTCGCTGGTTTTTTTCAAGGGGTTATCTACCAGATGCATGCGCGAGATAACTATGGATGGGTGGGTGCATAAGAGGGTTGACATCTCCTCGTGCTCTTTAGCTTTATGGTGGTTCGGTCGCAGTTTCTTTTATGAATGTTTTGGTCTCGATTTTTTTTTTGTATTTTTTTTTAATTTTTTCGTTTTTTGTTAAGAATTAAAATCCGGGTTATTATTTATTTAATTCTCTTTTGTTTGGACTTTTTATTTTTTCTTTTATTTTCGAATTTAGATGTTTTGTTTAATCATTACTTTTTCTGAGTTTTTGTTTTTTTTTTAATTATACTTCCGTTTCAAACCGGAAGTTATTGTTGCTCCCTCGACCTGGCATGACGGGTTGAGAACTGCGCCCGTAAATTCTGAGCTAGTCGGCGCGCGGTCATGCCAGGTACGATAGCTAGGGACACGTAACAAACTATAATCGACATAAGTCAAGTTCCAGAAGTTCGAAATTCATTGACATGCACGGTGGCACAACTTAAGAATGAAAACGAAGAAATAACGAATCGATTTTCATCACTTCGCAAACTTCTTCGAGTAACAGCTTATTGTTTAAGGTTTATCAGCAATTGTGTCAAGGTAGGAGAAAAAAGTATTGGGCATATAACCGGGGAAGAAATAAATGCTGCAGAAAAGGCACTTGTTAGGCGTGCGCAACAAGTGTTCGAAGAAGATATCAAAAATCTAAAATTACAAAAAGATTTGTCAAAAAATAATAAAATTTATTCTTTGCATCCATTTGTTGATAATGAAGACTTGTTACGCGTTGGAGGCAGGTTGGAGCACACAAATCTATCAATGAATCAAAAACATCCAATAATATTGCATCATTCAAACCATCTAGCAAAACTTATTATTCAACAAGCACATATTGACACATTGCATGGGGGTGCAAAGTTAACTCTCAATCACGTACGAAATAAATTTTGGATTATTCGCGGAACAAATGTAGTAAAGGCGCACATCAGAAAATGCATGAAATGTTTCCGGTACAACGCCAAAGGACAAGTTCAATTGATGGGGCAGTTACCAGCACTACGAGTAAATTTTTCAAGGCCATTCACTCATTGCGGCGTTGACTACGCAGGACCTTTACTCATTAAATGTTCGCAATTTCGTGGAATAAAATTACATAAGGCATACATAGCAATATTTGTCTGCTTTGCGACAAAAGCAGTTCATATAGAGCTAACTTCTGATCTTACAACACAAGGATTCCTGGCAGCCCTCAGACGAATGATAAGTAGGCGTGGATCAGTTCACCATATATACAGCGATAATGGAACCAACTTCGTAGGAGCGAATAATACAATATTATACAGACTGTGCAGCTACAGAATAGTCTAGCAGAAACTGGTATTCAATGGCACTTCATTCCGATGGATCACCACATTTTGGTGGATTATGGGAATCAGGAGTGAGATCTATTAAACATCACCTGATTAGGGTTATAGGTGATCAAAAATTAACATATGAAGAAGTGAACACTGTTTTGGTTCAAATAGAAGGATGTCTAAATTCACGTCCACTATGTCCATTATCTGATAACATTGAAGATCTAAACGCATTAACACCAGGACATTTTATTGTTGGCTCCTCCTTGATGACAAAAACGCATGACAGCATCTTCAATTTTGCAGACAGTACTTTAAAGCGGTGAAAAATGGTTCAAAAAATCAAACAGGATATTTATAACAGGAATCGAACAGGATAACAGGAGCGATACAAAAAATTTGTTTGCTACCAATTGATGACAACTTTAAAATAGAACAAGGATGCCAACCAACTACTCAAGATATGTCTCATGGTTCAGTTACTCCCAGTGAGGCCGGAAAGTATCTGAAAGATAAAAAAACTACGTCGATTACAGTAACATCAACATTATCAATGGTTATGATAGTACTGCTGTTGATCTCCAACTTCAGTTCATTGCATGCCAGCTACACCATAACACACCCTGGACCTGGGCTATTCATAGAAAACCTAGGAGCAGCGAAAGTTCAACGCGGAATCCTTCGCACGAGGTCTTTATTCCCAATCAACGACATCATACAAGACAAGAAAAATCTGAATCGAACAAAGGAACAAATGGCAAGCTTGTGTAATAAGGCAAAAGGATTGACTAGTGACAGTCAGTGTGATGAATTAGTACATCACTTAAATGAGGAATGGATCAAGATATTTGAAATTTTTAGGCGTTTGAATACGAGCCATCAAAGACAAAAAAGAGGACTTGTAGGAACTGTTATGACAGCATTATTTGGAGTAAATGACGAAGTGTACCATGATATCGAATCATTAGATCAAAATCAAAAGACTTTAATGAAATCTACAAAAAGCAACAACATTGAGCTACGGAACATGAAAAGCAACGATAACCCGGCATTTGAAGTTACCTGGTAAATCATACATCTTCCTGGGCTGCGGCAAAATGTTGATGAAATCAACAAAAATGTTTTGTTCTTTTAACACTTTCTTATTGCAAAACAAGTGGTTAAAATTGTCCAAGTTTCTGTGCGCGCGTTTTAGTTGACATAGTAAATGCAACACGCGCACATAAACTCGGTCAACTTTTGAACACTTTGATTCTTTAATTAATTGAGCAACAATGCAACACGCGCACATAAACTCGGTCAACTTTGATTCTTTAATTAATTGAGCAACACCTGAGTTGCAATAAATACTTGTTAACCAATAATTACGATGTGGGTCATCCACAGTTTGGAAAACATACACGCTTACCCAAACTGCTTAGCTAAACATAAGTTTGTTATATAAAGTTTTTATTTGTAGCTTTTTCAGTTGTTAATAAACAAACAGTGACTTGAAGTGGTTTACACCCACTTTAAGTACGTTTATAATCAAAAATAAAACGGGAGTTTTGATAATTGAATGGAGGTTTTTATTTGCTTTCAACATTACTTAGCTTTATCATAGATGATCTCCTTCTGCTCATAAGGGTAGATTTTGTTTTTTCTTTTCGTTTCTTTTCTTTTTATTTTCTTTTCAGGATATATATTTTTTATTATTATTTTTTTAGCTGAAATATATAAGTATTCATATTTATGTATTATTTACATGTATATAAATATATATAAATGAAGTCAATAATGTAATGGTGATATAGGCCTACAGGGGAACCGAACACCAAAAAAAATCGGTAACGCGCCACAATGCATACCTCAAATGTGGTGTGGAAATGCATCCAAGTTATTTCATTTTATTCAATTAACTTTTTTAAAAAAAAATTTGAGATATTAGAGATATTAGCTGCGAAAAGAGAATTATATTCAAAAGTTCTTAGACAGCTTTAGACTTAAGGAAAAATTATTTACAGATAAATTTATTTGCCCTTCTACGGAGTGTTAAAAACAAGCTTTAAATGGTAATTTTTTAAACTTTAATGATATTCATCTCCTAAACTATAAGAGACCCCAACTTTTTTTTGCACTATTGCATTTAGGAGTAGTGCTTTCGGGAGACCCCCGTCAGGAACGAAGTTGGTTACGCTTTTTCTTAGACTACGAATGTAATCTATATATTTAAAAAAACTTTTTAACAAAAAAAAAACCAACTTCAAAACAACTACAAAGTAAAAAATAGTTTTAAATTACTTCTCACTACTACTAGCCTCAGTTTGTCTCTCCACAAAAGAACACTGCAAGTAGGTGCCACTCAATCTTTTTTAAAACCATCAGTACATTTAAAGCGACTTGTCTTATTTTACAGATCCGATAAGGAATACATTGCGGTGCTCTTGTTTGCCATACTTGAAGAGAATAACTTTCACAAGCTAGTGCCTTCTTATGTTGACCTGTTCGGGTGCTTTTCCGGAGCTTTTCCCGGAGCTCTATAGTATTATTGTTCGCTTTGCGACATCCGAATAGAAAGTGCTACCCAAACAGATCAGCTACGAGAGTTCGGACAGTGGCAATCCGGTGCTGGCAATCTTTATTGGAGGTGCTTCGATTTAATTTAGTAAAAATATAGCAATACGATAAAATATAGCAAATGATGCATTTAAATTTTAAAGGCAGCCTTTGTGCCATGCTGGCATTTGCTTGTCCACTGCAAGACCTCAGCTACATATTGGCAGCAAGTCATCTCAGTGCAGGTTTCTTTAGAGCTTTTTATCTACTTTACACGCCCTTTAGGCCTAAATATATGCAACAAAATAGTAAGTTACGTTTCGACTTGGAATATATTTAAGTAACTCGCCGATATTTATTTAAGATTTCGATTCCTCATTGTCCTATAGTCGCCTCTCAACAGCACCTATGGCCAAGAGCAGCTCATCGACGAGTCGCAAGCGTAGCTTGTGGAATCTTAACTTGCCCATGAATTCGACTATGAAGAAACCAAAGTCTAAGTCAAAGCAAAATAAGCAAGAAGTGGAAAAGGAATGGTTGTTACTTGGCGAACCTGCTTCGCCGTGTCCACAGAGAGAGCAACGCGATGTTGAATCAACAATACTATCCGATGGCGAAGCACCGGTAAGTCCATAAGGGATTGCAACGAAAAATCTACTCCTTTATATAAGTTTTGACTTAAGGCATGTGCTGCGATGAGTCTAATGTGTGCTATCATGTACCGCACTTTAAAATAAATTTATTCTAGTGGCATAATTTTTATGAGAATAACACAATGCCATCATTTTTTTTCAATAATTCAAAAACTGTGTTGTAATGTGCTCGAGTTGTACTGCTGCAATAAGTCACAGTGAGTTTAAAAAATTATGCACATCTGCTAATTTTAAGAGCAAATATACATTTTTTAAAGAATTTTTACGTTTTAAGAACATTTATTTGAAGCTGACAGCACAGAAAGTGTAAGAAGGAAGTTAGAGTTTTTGTCAAGTTTTTTAAAATTAGAAAATTCTGTAAAGGATTTTTTAAAGTTATATGGCACATTGCAGAACCAGCCGAGCACATAACAGCACAATTTTCAAAAATGTGAAAAAATTAACAAATATCTAATTTAAATCTTACTATTACAAACTTTTTGTTTTCGATGCGGAACATGATAGCACACATTGGGCACACACATATCTGGAATTTAGTTATATATAAAAATAGATAAAGTTAACATTATGCAAATTCTTTCATCCCTACTTTTTTGCTAACGGCAGTCATCCGACTTTGAATATTCCGAAGTAAGGGATATTCAGCTAGACAATTTTGATTCTGATACTTCCACGCACATCGATGCTATTGTCGATGAATATCGACAGAAAATCAAGGTTTTTTAATTCAATTTTATGAAATTTGATCAAAATAAATGCAAGCTTTTTAAAATTTTTCCAGGTGACAACAGCGGGACCCATGGAACGCATAGTGCGTATGCCCTCTGTGTCTTCGTAGCGCGTCACAATCGCTATTGTCGTACTACAACCTTTGCGGGCAGCTTTGGTTTGTACATTTTTTTTTTCGTTTGTTTAAAAGTAGTCCCCAGCAATAATTTCATCAAATTCTAGGAGTTATTCTCATCGGTATTCTGATGTCCTTCATTCCGCAGTACTCGGGTAGCGTGGTTAACGTTTCACCTCTACTCTGCTGGTGGTGCTCCCTAGCACTTGGTGTGGTGCTCTTCTCCTCATGCGCAACTTACTCGTGGCCTGCCATCATCTTTTGGCTTTTTGCAGGCATTTTTCTTCTATTGCGCTGTGCAATCAGCATAACCGATCTTCATTTTTGAAATAATAAAAAAACTATTGAAATGCAGATACGATGAAATACATGTGCAAAAAAAAATATTTTAGTTTTATATGTACTAGAAAAATGCAGAAAGTTTTGAATCCGAGTCAACGCGAACATTGTCTAGACGTTAAACTTTTATTTCGATCGTTGTAAACCCAAGAATTTATGCGGCACGAATAACTTAGGTGAGAGTTTGATTTACATTTAATTTTTCATATTCGTTGTATTCTTTATTAATAAAAGGCCATTACTATGGTCCTGCCTTAACCAATTCAAGTTTATTAAAATCTTTTTCACAAATTCTCAAAATATTATTAACTGTCGGTTATCTTAAGAATAGATAGTCAGAATCTTAGGACCGAGACGGGTCCGAAAAAGTATCCAATGCGAACCTTTACAAGTCAATCAAGCGCGATAAGGTTTTAAGTTTTTGGTTAAAAAATTATTTAATGCCATATGCCATAATGCATGCTATGAAAGGTTGTTTTATTTTTGTGTCATAACTTTGGCTAAGGTTATGCTGGAAGCTCCAGATTGTGTTTATTTATAGTTCTTTATGTGTGGAACACAGCTACGTTAACAAATCGTTTCTGTCTTAAGTCGACTTAGCGATTATTCCTTTTCGACACAAATATATTGTTTAATCTAGGGTGGGCTATGCTTTCGAAATTTCTTTCGTGTCATGTTTTTCAAAGTTTTGGTTGTTGCAGCTTTCATTTCACTATTATTTTAATTAGAATGGAAACGCAACAATATCTGAAATTTTTAAAAAACAATTAAAGCTGTTATATTAAATAAAAATAAGAAATTGTTTCCGAATGGCGAGCAAAGCCGCGGAGGGTTGCTAGTTATTTATACTTTTGGAAAATAATAATCAAAATTTTCCTGATATATTTTGAGAAGAAATTAATCGGAAATTTATTATATTTTTTTTAGGCAAAAATAGAAAGCAAAATTATGATTTAAGTCTACCGTTGAAACAAAATTGATAAATGGGAATTTCCGCTAAAAGGTCTACCGCGACTGAAAAGTTAAATGTTACTTAAAATTATATTAAACCTCCATAATAGATTTATGAAATGAATTCAATTTTTATTTTTAAAAAACGGCAACAAACATAATAAATGGCAACAAAAGTTGAAAAATGGTGACAAAATTTGAAAAATTTCAACGAAAGTTTGTTTATTTTAAGTATAATAAATGCTCGTATAATACAAAGTTCAAAATAAAGCTTTCAAGCAACTTCAAGCTACTTAAATCGAATACGGGAACAGACCTAATAAATGACGCTTTTTATGTGTTATTAAATGTTTGTGCAATCATTAAAAAAATGGTCCCTCAAGTTTTAAGCTGACTCTAAGGCCATTAAATAACGACGTTTTTAGAAGATTTATTCAAAGAAAAGTAGAAATTTTAGTAGTATACGTTTTTAGTTTTTTCCATATACTGTAAAAATTAAAAAGTTTTTGAATTCGAGTCAACGCGAACATTTTTCTTTCATCAAACTTTTTACCAATCGTTGTGAACCGAAAGATTTAAGCGCTAAGAGTTACTTAGGTTTGAGTTGTATCAACATTCATATTTTTGCCTTAGCAATTCAAGTTTTTTAAATTATCACAAATGCCCACAATACAACCAATTTATTATTAATTTTGCCTCCCACAAATTCTCACAATATAATTAATTGTGGGTTATTTCAATTTTTATTGAAGTTATTATTATTAGTAAATAAAGAACAGATAGTCAGCATCCTAAGACCGAGACGGATACCGAATAGGTATACAATGCTTCCCTTTAAAAGGTAATCAAGCGCGCTAAGGTTTAAAGTTTTTGGTTAAAAAATTATTTTAATGCCATATGAGTTATATGAAAGGTTGTTTTGTTTTTGTGTCATAATTTTGGCTAAGATCATGCTAAAAGCTCCAAATTTTGTTTAATTATTAAATAATTGGAAGTAAGCGTTATTCTAAGTTTTTTACAACAGTTTATAAAAAATTGAAAAAAAGTGCTATAAAAATAGTATTAAAACATTTATTAAGTAATGGGAAGCGCATGTATTATTGTAATATTTTACCACCTGTTTCTTAAGAAATCGTATGTGATGCAGTATGCAGTTTACATAAGAGCACAAATTCATCTTCTCAGTAAAAATAATCCATACGAAAGGATCTATATCCATCTTTAATATACTATCGGTAAGCACATTGCCACTCAAAAAAAAGTTAATATAAATAAAACTATGTGGACCATTCAATATAAATATTTATTAAAGCTAACTGGTGTAACCAATAAAATCTTAAAATTTATTTTAAGCATTATAAAATTCTAAAATAATGTTTTCAAAGTTTCACTGAACACAAGCCACTAATATCTAAATTGTTAGTGATGAAATTTTGTTTTTTCTTGTAATTGTAATTTTTTATGCTTGGGCAATTCTCTTATAATGTGGAAGTTGTGAAACTATTACCTCTGAAAGCATTTTCCAAGCATGCTTTGAAAACGCTTGTAAATTAAACTTTAAGTAAAATTACTACAAGTAGTATTATAAGAAGCTTACTTTTATCATATTTTGATACAATTTTACAACACAACTTGTAAATTTATGACGTAGACAAGTGTTTTCAAAGCATGTTTGTAAAAGGCTTTCATTATTCCATTGCAGGTAAAATTAATCCAAACACTATTACACAATGGTTGATTGGATAGCAGACTTACTTGTAATACATGTCCGTATAATTCCATAGCACCTTGTACATGCGAGTATGCGATATTTTGCAAGTCTTAAAGAGTGGCACTAGCACTTTGAAGAGTTCGTGCACCAACTGCTCTTCCAGTAGCCAGCAGTCAGCCAACTCCATAGTAGCTTTATGGCGAACAGCATGACGCAAGGCAATAGAAATCATCTGCATTATAAAATGCTTTAGTTTAGAAAAAACTTCAATAAAAACACCTACCAGTTCCGCATATCCACGCACTTCATCCGTCCTATTGAAATATAATTCAATGCGTTCGTACCAAAGCAGCCACTGTTTTGCGCAACTTCAACATCCTGCGGGATGCTTTTGTTTGCTTAGCGCTTCGACAATCTTTCGATCCAGTCCAAGCTGCTGTAGTTTTTTTTTTGTATCAATTCCGGTGATTTTTGTATAAAAAGTTTCGGACCTGGCTGTTGCGCTAGAGTTTCAATTGCTTTTTAGCCAAATCAACAAAATTTGGAGTACCAGAATGGGCAGCACTACCTGGGTGGTCTTGCTTACAAGTTGCATGTGAATTTGAGGCAGCATCTTGCATGGTTGGGTAGAATCTTGAATGGTTGGGTAGAATCTTGAATGTATTGTTATAGATGAGGGTGATGCTGGTCTGGCAGCTGTCCTATCGCCAGTCGCATCTGCTGATGCAGTCTCGATTTCCACGACTGGCTGCTGCAGCGTTTCATTAATTTTTCTTCACTTCACTTCACTTTAACAATTTAATTTAAGTAAAAACTATGCGAAATAAAGCCAACGACACACATTTATTTTTATTTATTTATTAATTGAAGAGTTGGCAAAATGGCTGATATTCGATGCAACAACACTTGACAGCTATGAGGTGAACTCACTTACACAATACATGAGTTTCACCAAAGTACATAAAAACGTCACAAAAGATAAGTTTTCCATCTCTTCATCTCTGGTTTTGACCCCAAAGCGTGATTCAATACTCCCCACTGTCTCCTACTATTTAATTTTGGTACCGGAATTGGGCACAGATTTTTCACATACAAATCGATAGAGTCTTACATGTATGCAATATATATATTATGCATTATATATATATATTTGACTACAATAAAATTATTTTTTAGCAAAAATAGTTTTTTCTTTAATGTTAAAAAATAGCATAATTTCGCAATTTTGTAGTGTACCTCGCCGTTCTATCGTTTACAAACTGCATAGCTTAGGGTATTTTAAGCTATAAACTATATTTTGTTAGTTGACTCCCAGCATAGCATGCTTGCTTACACAAAAGTTCAGCTTGTGTACATGATTCCATACGTGCAACGTAAGCCTTTTACGTTTGCTTTTGCAGAAGTGACCAATATGAAGTAAATAAGAAAAAAATAAATATAACAAATTGTCGATGAACCAATTAAAATTTAAGACTCAATATTTTAGAATGTAACTCACTATTATTAATATACGCACAATTTTGTGAAACTCAAAAAATATGGCGCAAACCTTATAA
Source organism: Dichetophora obliterata (assembly GCA_963920525.1). Taxonomy (NCBI): domain Eukaryota; kingdom Metazoa; phylum Arthropoda; class Insecta; order Diptera; family Sciomyzidae; genus Dichetophora; species Dichetophora obliterata. The sequence goes on along the minus strand of OY986436.1, from coordinate 142,597,277 downwards.
AAGGAGGTGCGTGCCAAATAAATAAACAGATTTGGTTTTGGCTTCTTAGCTCGTAAATCTCATACTTTTTATTTTAAACTCTGCCTTCACTTCGCTGAAATAGGCAAAGATCCCTGCTTTTATCCTTGTAATATAAAATTACATAGGAATAAATTTTGATTTAAATAAAAATTTCATATAAAGTAATCATTTATTACATGGCGATCCTGCCAACAAAATAGCTGCGTTCCTTTCGCCTTTATATAATCGCTATAACAAATTTTCTGAAAGTAACGGCAAGAAAAATAACTCGTGGAGGGCACTACCGTTGCAGTCAAAATTAAATTCAAACAATCATGATACAATAACTATTAGGTGTCATGAGAACGTGTGTCGTTCGAAACTGTTGTGAACTGTTATGGTAGCGATACCTTAGTGAACGATGTTTTTCTCTGAATGTATTTTACTCTAAACGTCACGAAAACTGTAAATTATTTAATTAATTATTAATATTATTCAATTATATAAATAATTTAAGTGCAATTGTTGGCTCCGCTGAATGCGTCCAATGTGTGTGACACACGCGGTTTGTTTTGTTTTCTTTTGTTTAACATTCGATGGTAGCAGCTCATGAGAAAATAGGTAGCTGTCATGGCTACCTAATAGTCATTGTATCAAACAAACAAATAATTCAAAAAATTGGCACCTGTTTCAAATTTTTTAAAGGCTATATCACAATTTTATATGGATAGCAAAAATAATCCTATTTGTTATAGGATTATTATTTTTGATTAAGTTTAGGTTAGATCAATTTAAATTTTTAAAATATTTTTAATATTATTTTATAGGCTATTTTTAATCGATGATTTATATGCAATTAAAAACACAGTTTTAATTCATTTTTTCCCCGACGTTTCGTTGGCTATTTTGCAACATTTTCAAGGGATTTTTTTATTAAATGTGTTCTAAAACAAAAACAAAGAACACTGAATTAATACATATAAGAATTAACATAAAGTGACATTAAGTATAATATTGGAAAATTTGAATAATTATTTTTTTAAAAATTTTTAAAGACACGAACTTACAAAATTATGTGTGTGGCATATATTGTTATTGATAACTTTTTAATATAAATAAAAACTTTTAATAATTGACAGGACTTTTGCAAAAACTAAGGAAAAACTGATGCAAGCACAATAAACAGATTTGTTACACTAATCTTTGTCTAAAGCAACAGCATAAATTAAGTTTATGTTGTCTTTGTCTTCCTTGTAGTTCATCGTTGTTTTTGATTTTTGTTGTATTCTTAGGCTTTCTAAAGTGTAGCGTGTGTCTTTTCTCTGTCTAAAATTTTAATTTCGTCAAAATCAGCTGTGTGTCTCTTTTCCATCATGTGTTCTGCTAGTGCTGTTGATGTTTTTCTTGTTTTTAATGTCTGCCTTATCATGCCTGTCATTCTTGTTTTTAGTTGTCGCTTTGTTGTGCCTATGTAGATTTTATTGCAGTTTTCTTCTTCGTTTCCATTGCATGTGATTTCATATAAGACATTGCTTTGTTCTTTTTTTTCAATTGGTGTTTTGTTTTCGTGAATAGTTTTTTGAGGGTGTCGTTTGACTTGTGAGCAAAAGTTATTCACGCCTATTGTGTATGTCAACGCCGACATCAATTCTTTCTCGACATCACTTCGACGCCGACATCAACACAATATAGGTATTTACTAACATTCTGTATTGATGTCGACGTGGTATCGATAATTCAAAAGTATTGATACCATCTTTCTTTTCAATAAAGAGGAAATAAATAAACAAAGAATAAAGATAAGTGAAACAGTTTATACTTTTTAATTGTTTTGATTTTAATTGTTTAGTTTAAATTTTTGAGTGTTAAAAACTGCATTGTGCGTGTTGAAGAGATCATCCTGCCACCATTTGTGTCGTCTTGGCCACGACTATTTCTTTGGCTGGAAATTGTGCGTATTAAAGAGATCGTCCTTGCAGCACTTGTGTCACCTTGTCATTTGTTACACTTTTATTGTGATTTAAGATTTCTAAATATATTTTTATTTGAAACTTTACCTAGAGAACAAATACACCAACTTAAATTTTCATAATTCGGATCGCCTTTTTATTTAAGAGTTTAATCAGGGTTGTTAGGACGAAATATGTTTTTTGTAATGGATTCCAACGAAAGTTCAAGCGATGACTATAGTAATCGAATTCTTAGGCTTCAGAGAAAAGTCATAAGGCAAAGATCGGATATTTTTAATTTGCCGGATATCAAGTACGTACAAGCTTTTTAGTTCTTAATTAATTACATTAACATCGCAAACTGCCCTGAATTTGTTAATTTCAACATTTCCTAAATGTTTTTTCACAAATTTAGTAAATTAATTTTACAAATTTAGTAAATTAATTTTACTTACAAATTTTTTAACTTCAACTGCTTTTGCGTTTAAAAAGAATGTGTCGTTGTGCCTGTCACCTGCGAAAACTGTGTCGACAGAATTAGTGCTGTTTCACGTCGACGCCGACATCAATGTTGCTTAGCCAATGCCAAAAATGTGACAAAAGTTATCGATAAACATCAATATTGACAACGCCAATACCAATTCGCAATGAGTCGTCGTCAACGTGGCAACGTTGACTTACATAATAGGGGTGATTGTGTTTTGTTTTGTTATAGTTCTTAGTTGGCTGTTGTCTGTTAAATTTGGTATGTAAGTTATACTGATGAAGTTTGTATTAGGGTGACCAGGTTCGTTATCGGGTGGTTCGGTTTTTTGTTTAGTTTTTTGAGTTTGTTTTGTAATTAAATTGTTAATTAGTTTATTGGGGTAGTTGGTGTTTAAAAGGATTCTTTTTATTTTGTTTAAATTTTTGTCAATGTATTGTGTCGCTGATGTTAATGACTTTATTGATTAGATTGATAGCGGTGTTTGTTTTGTACTTTATGGGTTGGGTTGAGTGAAAATTTATCATTCTGCCTGAAGCTGTGGGTTTTGTGTACCAATCTGTGGTAATTTTGTTGTTTTTCCTGTGTACTCTGACGTCTACCCACCCGGCACATATTTCTCTAAAAACGAATGTTCGTCTCTTACGAACTTTTATCGAATGTAAATTTCGAATTTTTGTCGATACGGCGAACAATTTACGAGGAATATACAATATAGCATTCAGAGTTGCCATCGCCTTACATAAATCACACTTTTTCTAATGATTTTTGAGAACTCATGGCAACCACGTTACCTGAGAAAAAAATAATGACATTTGCAATAAAGAAAAAATTACAGTAAAAAGAAGTAATGACATTTGTTTCAATTTAATTAAAAAGTTTGGTTTGATGTGAAAAAAGTAAATGTAAAAGTGAAATTAAATTTTTAAAAATAATACATAAGAGATAAAATCTGGTAAATAAAAATGCAAGGATGTAAAATGGGAGCTGAATGCAAGCATGCGCTCAAAGCTCTTGTAAATAGACAAACTATTCCAAGACCAGCGTCTGGTTTGGAAAGCTGTTTGGAGCCTGCGGTAGAAGTGGACAATCCAGACTACTCATTGGAGCCTGCGGTGGAAGTGTACAATCCAGACTGCAACAGTGCTTCTACGGCAGGTTACATAGACGAGCCACGCGTCAACAGTATGGCAGAAGAGGAAAAAAATGCAGATGATTTAAATTTGCTGATCGCTAAATGGTTTTCTGCTAATAATATTAGCCGAAGAGCTGCTAATGAACTTCTTTCCATTCTTGGGAAAAGAATTCCCTCTTTACCCCAGGATGTTAGGGCGTTAAAAAAAACACCCCGATTTGTCCCAAAAGCTTTCCTGCAAGGGGGTGAATATGTGCATTATGGAATAAAGGACTCGTTGACAGATTTTTTTGAAAAAGTGGACTTGAGTGATAGTGAAATATTTTTAAATATAAATATCGATGGACTTCCGATTTTCAAAAGCTCATCACAGCAAGCGTGGCCTATTTTAATAAACATTAACGGGACAAAGGAAGTTTTTGTAGCTGGGGTTTTTGTGGGAACATCCAAACCTGTAGATGCCGACGAATTTCTTAAAGAGTTTGTTGCTGAAATGAAGGACTTGATTGGTGAAGGAATGAATTTTAAAAACAAATTTTATAAATTCATGTGTAGGGCCTTCGTGTGCGATGCTCCTGCTCGTGCATACATATTGGGAGTCAAAAGCCATTCCGGATATTTCTCTTGCACCAAGTGTACTCAACGGGGTGAGCGCTTGCAAAACAGAATTATTTTTAAGTTTAACAACTCTTGCGAATTGCGAAATAATACTGATTTTCGCAATAGAGTTCAAATCAACCATCACAACAAACAGAACCCTTTAGTAATGGAGGAGCTACCAATAGACATGGTGGAACAGTTTCCTCTCGACTACATGCACGTTGTTTGTTTAGGAGTTACAAAAACTATGTTAGTAGCACTAGTTAAAACAAGAGGACATGCTTTTTCATTGAGTCGGGATAAAATAGATTCCATAAATAACAAATTAATTGATATTAGAAAGCAAACTCCCAGCGAGTTTAATAGAAAGCCCAGATCATTGAAAGAGTTAGACCGATACAAAGCTACAGAGCTGCGTGCACTTCTGCTTTATACGGGATTAGTTATTTTAACTATAATAACATTTCTTAATTTTTTATCATTTCAGGTGCATATAGGCAAAAGTTTTCATTAGGCGATGAAGACTTTGACAAAACGTCTCAGAAGTTTTTCCAATATGCGCATGACCGAATAATTAAAATTAAAAAATATGAGTCAAGAAAAGGCGAAGTGGATCAATGTTCATAACATTATCAGTAGTTATTCATTCATTCATTATTTATTGGTACATTAGTAATTCTTTCTTGAAATCCTTATTCATACACTATAAATTCAGTATAATTTCACTATTATTCATTAATTATTAATTCGTTATTACTCATTAATTATTACTTCAGACATTCACTTAAAAATAGTATACTATTAATATAATCAATCAGAATGTATTCATTCGTTTATTCATTCCCTATTTATTCACTATTGATTCCTTAATTCACTTTAAATTCACTATTAAGGTTTTATTATTCAGCCCTATCATGAATAATCTTTCAGCGGAATCGGAAAAGGGAGTTTTCATTTTAAAGAAATGAACATTTTCGGAATTTTTAATGCAAATTTGTTCATCAACTGCTTATCAACAAATTTGCATTAAAAATTGTCAATATGTTCTTGAGCTTTACCTTAAAAATGAAAACTCCCTTTTGCGATTCCGCGTTAAAAATTATTTAAAATAGAGCTGAATATTTTCATTTATTATTTCTATTCATATTTCTTCATTATTTTATTAATCATTCAATAATTATTAATCCATGAATTCATTCTCTTATTATTTGATCATTAATTTTTAATTTCGTTTATTCATTTCTAATTGGTTCATTTTAGTATAAATTCATTCTTTTAATTATGAAATGTAAATATAAACTGTAAACTAAAAAAAATGCACATTAAAAAAAATTACAATGAACGATTAAAAACCAAAAATGTTTCAATTAAATAATAAATGCGATAATCTATTTCCTACATTTAAGCAAAAATTTGTCGCTGACGACATCGTAAATGGCTCCTTTTTCGAAACATAAACGAACACTCGTTATCGAATGATCATTACCTGCGCGAAATTTATCGTTGTCGATTCGTATAAGAGTAAAAAAACGATAATTTCCTTCGTTAATTTTACATATACTTTATCGCTGACGACATCGCAAATGGCTACTTTTTCGAATCGTAAACGAACACTCCTTTTCGAGTAAATATTACTGCGCCAAATTGATCATTTTCGATTCGTATAAGAGTAAAAATACGATAATTTCCTCCGTTAATTTTACATAAAATTGTTCGCTTACGACATCGTAAACGGGTTCTTTTTCGATACAAAACCATCACTCGCTTACGAACTGTCCATTAAGAACGCCAAACGGATCGTTTTCGAATCGTTAACGAGTTCGAATACGATAGTTTTCTTCGCCAATTCTTCGAGAAATTTACATTTTTCGATATCGAATTCGGACTTTGCGCCGGGTGGGTAAGTATGGTAAGCTTTTATTTTGTTCAACTTCAATTGTAAATTGTAATTTATTGTGGTATTTGTTAAGTGTGCTGAGAATATATTCCATTTAATTTTTCTTTACAACTGCAAAAATGTCGTCTACGTATTTTGTGATGGATTTAATTATAATGTTTTCTTTTTTAAGTTGGTCTAAAGTTTCATCAAGTAAGGCATCTAATATTATGTCCGCTATTGTTGATGAAACTGGGGGCGATGGAACAATGTAACATGTCTGGCTGTCTCAACCTGGCGAGGCCAGCATAATCTTTGTTGTAGTGTGCTCTCGTTATACACACTGCCGACCCTAAGTTTCGTTGTTATAAACAGCAACATATTGAGTGTATAATAAGTTAGCACTGCATTATCGGCGTGTGCTGCACTCAGTGTATGCGAATATTTTTATTACTCACTCAATATTGTTGACCGTGCCAAATTGTCATTCGTCAAACCAAAAATATGTAATTTGAATCCTTTCGATGAAAGCTGACAGCATACCCAAAAGTGGACATACCGAAAATACAAAAAAAAGCGCGGTGGCTTAAAAGTTAAACTTCGCAAACGCCTGGCGCACCTTTTGGCCATCACTCGAAAAGAACAACAACCAAGCTGGGACATCTCAACTGCGATATGGGCAGAAATTGACAATATCCGCAAGCAGCTCAACACTAAAAAATAAAATAAATGTACGTTCCTTTCGTGGGCACTATTTTGGCAACATCAGGAGCGGTAGTCAACTCGCAAACAGAAGACGCAGAGATGGTGCAAGAAGAGATAGTGATGATGAACGCTAACAACAACAACCGCAGCATTAACAGCAACAAAACCGACACAATTAACATTATTGAAATAATATGTCTTGTTTTTATAGTTATAGTTACATTATAAAATACACCACAAATGGAAAAAATAATTAAAGAGGTAGAAAGAATTTATAAAAATATAAGAAAAAGTTATGCCAGAGGCTACACAAGAGCTACATTAATATCCAAACAGCAACAGCTAGAAAATTTAAAAGAACAATTTGACTTATTAGCAATTCAAAATAAAGATAGCAAAGAATTAGTAGCTTTAAAATTAGAGTTCAGTAACATTCATTTAAATTCCCAAAAAATAATTTTAGAACAACTTAAAACAGCTGAAGACCATAATAAATTAGAAGAAGAACAAGAAGAAGAAGAAGAAGAAGAAGAAGAAGAAAAATCTGATACAGAACAAACACCAATAATGGCATCCTTTAGTTTAGAAACTGCCTCAAAGGCATTGCCGACGTTTTCAGGCAACTTTAATGAGTTAGATAGTTTTCTCATTACAGCTGAATTAGTAAATAAAACATTAAGTAGTGAAGGTAAACTAGATTTTTTACAGTATGTTTACCATGCAAAATTAACAGCTAATGTGCGCACCTCATTGGGTAGCTATTTGAAGCCATCAAGTTTTGAAATTATAAAACAACAGTTGAAAGCTAGATACAAAGACAACACAACCATAGCTCAACTACAGACTAGACTTAACAATTTACAACAACGGAACTTACGAATAAACACCTACAAAGAACAATTACTAAATATAATAGAAGGTTTAAACAGACTAGGAGTTGAAAGTTTAGGAACGCAAGCGACAGAAGCCGAGAAGAACGTCATAATAAAATGCAATAACAAAATTGCACTCGATGCATTTAAAAAGGGACTGAATGAAGACTTAAAAACAACCATTTACGCGGCGCGACCAAAAGATTTATTAGAAGCAACAGAATTAGCACTCGAACTAGAAAATGAGTCAATGACTTCGCCAAATGCAATCATGCACTTTCAGCGGTCATTTAACCAACATCGAAACAATGTCAATAACCGCAGTAATATGAGACAGAATTTAAGCACACAACGAAATTTCATTCTATTTAAACAATAGGCACAACGAACCCAGAAGGTATAACAATAATTTCAACCAAAATTACAATCAAAACGATTACTATGACAGAAATTTGAACCACAACAACAACGTCAATAGAAACCGTAACAACAGTAATCGTTCTAACCAAGACAGAAACAGCAACCAAAACAGAAATCAAAACAACAACAGCAACTATAATGGCAACAGATACACAAATAACCAAACAAACAGAAACATACGCATAATACATAATGAGGGAAACTACCAAGGCTCGGAAGACACGGTTTTTCCAGACAGCCAAAAGTAAAGATTTTTAAAATTTCGGATAAAAATTCTAATTTTATAAAAATAAAATACAAGAACAAAATAATGATTTTCTCATTGACACAGGTGCTGACATTTCTTTATGCAAGCTTAGTAAAAAACTGAATGACGATTTTTATAACCCAGACGAAAAATGCAAGTTAGCTGGTATTACAAACGAACAAATTTTTTCATTAGGTAGCATAAATCTAAAACTTAATTTTGGAGAGGAATCTTGCGAACATGAGTTTCAATTGGTAAATTCAGAATTTATAATCGAAACCGATGGTATATTAGGCAGAGATTTTCTGAATAAGTTTCTTTGCAAAATTGACTATGAAACATTCGTTATTTCAATTTTAATTAATGAGTCACATATAATATTACCAATGCACTCGAAATCACATAACACACTAATAATAAAAGTGCCACCAAGAACAGAAATTATTCAACCGATCAGATTACAACTAACCGAAGATAAGGTGATTTTTAATAAAGAGATACAAGAAGGTATTTTTCTCAGTAATTCAATAGCTCCGAAAAACGGCATGACACACTTAAAAATTTTAAATACAACAAACGACGAAGTAATATTAAATGGTATTGAGTTGGAAACTGATTCTTTAGACAAATACGACATTTTGAATTATAATAACAAGAAACATACACACTCACAAAAACGTTTAAGTAAGATCTTGGAAACAGTAGACATACAATGTAATGACACAAAAATTAAAGACGAACTACATACTATTTTCAAAAAATATCAAGACGTATTCCACCTAGATAACGAACCTCTAACAACTAATAATTTTTATAAACAAAACATCACGACAACAGACAACATACCAGTATACATAAAAAACTACAGACTGCCACACATTCAAACAGACGTGATAAATGAACAAGTTCAGAAAATGCTGAAGGACGATATTATCGAACCATCGCTCAGTCCATACAATGCTCCACTCCTTCTGGTACCAAAAAAGAAAACGGCGGACAAAAAGAAATCGAGACTTGTAGTAGACTTTAGAAAGTTAAACGACAAAATTGTCAATGACAAGTTCCCTTTAACGAGATTAGAAGATATTCAAGACAAATTAGGTAGAGCGAAATGGTTCTCAACACTCGATATGACCAGTTCATTTCATCAAATTGAACTAGAGAACGAATCACGACCCTTGACAGCTTTTTCTACGACAAACGGACATTTTCAATTTAAACGACTACCTTTTGGACTAAAGATCTCTTCAAACAGTTTCCAACGGATGCTCACTATTGCACTCGCAGACTTGGAATCAAATGCTTTTCTTTACGTGGATGACATAATTATCCATGGATGTAGCATAAATCACCACAACCAAAATCTAATAAAAGTATTAGAAAGACTTCAAAGACATAATTTGAAATTAAATGCGGCCAAATGTTGTTTTTTACGTCCTGAAGTAGTATATTTAGGACATCTTATCACAAGTGAAGGAGTCAGAACCGACCCAGCTAAATACGATACTGTAAAAAATTATCCAACTCCGAAAAACGCAGATGACGTTAGGCGATTCGTTGCACTCTGCAACTATTATAGAAAATTTATTCAAAATTTTGCAGACATTGCAAAAAGTTTAAATGCATTATTAAAGAAGTCTTGTAAATTTGTTTGGTCTGAAGAACATCAAATAGCTTTCCACACATTGAAAGAAAAATTAATAACTCCACCTGTATTACAATACCCAGATTTTGACAAGCCGTTCATTCTAACGACTGATGCTTCAATTTATGCCTTAGGCGCTGTACTATCGCAAGGCGAAATAGGTAAAGATTTACCAATATCTTATGCCAGCAAATCTTTGCAAAAGCATGACTTCAATAAACCAGTTATTGAGAAAGAATTATTAGCTATACACTGGGGAATAAACTTCTTCAAACCATACCTTTACGGTAGAAAATTCACTGTTATAACTGACCACAGACCACTAATCTCGTTATTTTCTCACAAAAACCCTTCCTCAAAAATGACTAGGATTCGACTCGATCTATGTGACTATGACTATGACATAATATACAAAAAAGGTAGCATGAACACTAATGCAGACGCACTCTCAAGAATCCAACTAGACTCTGAAACTTTAAAAGAAATGATACCACAAGAAAACGATGACAAGATAAAAAGAATGTTAATTATTACAAGAGGCATGGCAAATAGAGAAGCCATTAAAAATAATGAGGCAAATGATTATAGCAATGAAAAAATCTTTGTAGATGGTGACAATACCCAGAAGTCTGATCAACTTCTGATATGGGATTGTACATCCATTAGTGACGTCAAGAATATGAAGAATTTAAAACTGATATCTAAAATGAAAAATGAGAATATTGAAGAACTAGCGCTAGCCAACAATGATAAAATATTCAAATTGTATACAAATAAAGAATTTAAAGAAGCTTATGCAAAGATACAACAAAATATTCAAAAAGGAAAAAATCCTCAAAGTCCTCAATTAAAAATACTAATTTATAACCCACCAAAAAGGGTACAAGATGACCTTACGAAATTCAAACTAATCAATGATTACCATAACACAGGCCACCTAGGTGTCAGAAAAACATTAATAAAACTAAAACAAAGATATGTTTGGAAAAACATGGGCAAGATGGTAAAGAACTTTGTGTCACGCTGTGATATATGTGCAAAAAGTAAACAAACACTTGTTATGCTCCCTAGTCATCGTATTTGACGCGGCCCGCCACGGCTAGCTTTGCGGTTTCAGGGGAGGTTATCCAACCCGCCAGCATCAAATCGAGGGGCTTACAATAACTTCCGTTTGACAACAGGAAGTTGAATGAAATCAAAAAATAAAAAAAGTCTAAATAAAAATAACTACACTAAACGAAAGTTGAATTACGATCATGAAATTAAAACACATATAGCAAACACCACCGAACATGAAATTCAAAAACGATTTAATGGAGGATTAGTTGTTACTTCCTCAAGGCACCCACCCAACCATGGTTGTCTTGGTCTTTCTAAATTTGCAGACAACCCCAGTAACGAACGTTTTACACCCTCCTTTGTTTTTTTTTTCTCTTACTCACTCATCGTTCCATTGCACTATGCTCCTGCGGTCCGACCCCAGATTAAAGAATTTATCTCTTCATTTTTCAGGCTTAAAATCAATTTACATTTTTATTATTATTTATCTTAATCATATTTTCCTAAAATCTACAATGCAAAACTTAACGCTATTAACAACAAACGTGCTATAAAAAAAATTGTAATTATATATAAACAAATTTTAAATTAATTCATCTAAAAGAAAGAAAAACTATATATACACGAATTGTTTCCATAAATCAAAATATTTCAAAAATATATATTATAATCAACAAAAGAAATTGTACTTTTTTAATTTAAAGTTTCTGTTTGAAGAGAGGTTAATCACTCGTTGATAGGGACAATAACTAGTCTATCTTACGTTTCGGCTAATATTTAACGCAAACCAATACGCGACTATAATAACGAAAATTAAAACAATCAGACTATTAACAAACCTACCTAAAAGAGCTCTATGAGGTGGTACACAAAAATTATTGGGTTACTCATAAAAAAACTTTTGAACCCTGATGCGCGATTATTTCTATACGGACCGAATTAAATAGACTTCGTTGACCCAAACACAAATGATCACACTCACTCACAGAAAATTCAATATAACACACATATTAACTTAACTACAAAAATGGGAAATGAAATTAAATGATTATAAAAAAAAACATTTAGGCTATAGCTTATTTTCCACCTAAAATACCAAAATTTAGATTTGTTTCTACTTTATATTTTCTATAAAAAATGCCGCCGAAGTTTCCGCTTTAATTTTCTTTTTTCCTTTATTACACCGCCACTGGTGTTTTTGTGTGGGCATTAATATTCTGTGGTTCTATGCTGTGGGGCTTCGTTTCACTTTTAGTAATGGTTGGTGTCTAGGCTTCCTGCGACACTTAAGTGCCTGAACTATCTGACTCCTTAGTTAAATTTTGGTGCTGGTTATTCACCACGATATTTTCCGCTTTGCCTTATTAGCTGCCTATTGTTTATCTTTACGCGCTAACTTTATAGGCCCTTTTATGACCAGATTGGACTCTTAGATGGTACTACGCGTATATATATATGAATAGGGACATGCACATATACGTGCATACGTTTATTATATAGATATGCAGATAATAAAATAAAATTTAAACAATTTGTGGCTGACTTATCTTTTTAAGCGCGGTTTGATCCCAGCGCTTTTGTACTCCTTGCAACACCAATGACGTCCTCACAGCCACAAATTGTTTTAAAGCCCACACCGCTTAAAATAGATTTTCTTATCCTTTCCATACACTGGATCCTTTATCTGGTTTTAGTGACTCCTCTTCACAGCCTCGTCTCCTTTCCTAGTTTTTTCTTCCTGAAAGATGATTACCTTATATCTGCCACTTGGACTTGCCTTTGTGCACTTTTGCAATCATATACTTTTCACTTTTTTATTTCTTTAAACTTTTTTTTTTATAAACTCGCTCTCACTTTTAACGAGACACATTTAAATGAACATGCACTCTTCACGATTACTTGCAGAATAAATTCTGATCTAGGAAAAATTCCTCTAGAACTACTCTAAATCTTGTCAAACGGAACTTTTCCATCACCTATTTATTCTGGATCCTTTTTATATTTTTGGTGCAATGACCGTTTTAATTTTCTCGCCTTCTCGAACTTTCTGTATATATATACTCAAAATTCATATTCTTACATATAGTTCATATAGTTTTATAAAAAAAACAACAAAAAAATATTTTAATATATTTTATATTCCCGCCTTTTTGTCCTTTTAATTTTTCTTGACCTTTCCCCCCCCTTTTTTTTCTCTTTATGTCCTTATCCCGTACCTGGGTAAAAGAAATGAAAATTGTTCTACCAAGCGCTCATGATTCTTCAGTAGGTATCCGACTGAACCTTTTCTGAATGAATCAGTAAGCTTTCAGTTTTCTTCTCTAAGCTTTCATCCTTGCAGGAAGAGGCCCCGGTTTTAAAACCATCGGCAAGGCGTCTTATTTTTTCGAAAAATTTTCGGGCCTCATTCCTGTCACCATACATCTCAATCTTCTCCTGCTCGCGCTTTTCTGCCTCTCTTTTTTTCCGCCTGAAAATATGTCTCTCTTCCCTCCTATTTTCTTTGTATCGCTCCTTAGCAGCGCGCATTACAACAACCTGCAGGGTGGCTTTGTAGGCGGCGTCTTTCTCTGCAGTGGCGTCGCGACACTCCTGGTCGTACCACTGGTTTCGGCGAGGGCGTTGGTAGCCAATCACCTCTTCAGCAGCCGCACGCATGGAGTTGGAAATGTGTGTCCACTGCGCGCATATATCATCGATTGGAAGAGTGCTTTGAAGCAGGAGTGAGAGTCGAGTGGCGAAAGCATCGGCTGTCTGTTTCCATTGTAGCTTGTCGACGTCTAGCTTTCTCTGTGTAGGGTTGCGTGTATTCTTAGCTGCGTACAGACGTGTACGGATCTTGGCTGCAACAAGATAGTGATCCGAGTCAATGTTTGCACCACGGATCGTGCGTACATCCAGTACTCTGGAAGAGTGCCTTCCGTCGATCAAAACGTGATCAATTTGATTTTTTGTATTTTGATCAGGGGACATCCAGGTGGCTTTATGAACATTGAGATGCTTGAATCTAGTGCTACTTACGACCATGTTTCGTGCTGCGGCGAAGTCAATCAGCCTCATTCCGTTATCGGAGGTGTTGTCGTGGAGGCTGAACTTTCCGACTGTTGGACCAAAAATATTTTCCTTGCCCACCTTAGCGTTGAAGTCACCAAGTACGATTTTTACGTCGTGACGGGGGTAGCGCTCGTAAGCATTTTCAAGGCACTCGTAGAAAATTTCCTTGATCTCATCGTCCTTGTCTTCTGTCGGAGCGTGCGCACATATTAGGCTTATATTGAATAATCTAACCTTGATGCGGATTATGGCAAGTCGTTCGTTCACAAGTGTGAATCGCAGGACGTGGGGCCGTAGTCTCTTGTCAACTACAAATCCGCATCCAAACTCGTGCTTCTCCGCATGGCCGCTGTAGTAGATATCACAGGGTGCATGCTGAATGCAACCCTGTCCCTTCCATCGCATTTCTTGGATAGCAGTGATATCAGCTTTGTATCTTTCCAAGACATCAGTCAGTTGGATAGAGGCACCTTCCCAATTAAGGGTTCGGACATTCCAGGTGCATATCCGTAAATCATTATCAGTTTTTCGTTTTCGGTAGTCGTCATCAGATTTGGGGATCAGTTTTCTTCTTTTCTTAGTTGTTTTCATTGAAATTTGTTTTTACGGGTGGGCTTCAAACCCGACGCACAACCTATTTTAAGCCTAGGGAGGCCCGCTGCTCAGATTAGCCGCCAAACTAACGGTTGTCAGTTTTGACGTTGCCCAGGAAACACCACGTGGAGGTTTGAGTCGACTTGAGGCGATTTCACAATGTTATAATTTATTTAAGGATCGTTTTATTTATTTTTTTATAGCGGCAGAGTTTGCCTTCGCTAAAGGCTACAGTGTTTGCCGACTTGAACTATGTCCAAGGCAAACAGAGACGTTTAAAATAAACTGAACAAGGCAGAGATCTGCCAGCTTGTGTAGTTAATTAAAGTCTGATTTATTGTTGGCCATCTCGGCTCTTTTATAACATTTTTACAAAACTTACTCGATTTTCTCCACAGCTTTTTTTACAAACAATATATGTTTAACATCGAGTCTAAACTGAAATCTAATCCTGCTGCTTTTTGGGAGTTTGTAAATACGAAGCGGAAAACTAATGGATTTCCTTCAAGCTTAGAATACTTAAACGAAAAGTCTTTTAACACCCTGGATTCTTGTAATCTATTTGCAAAATATTTTCAAAGTGTTTACGAAAAACATAATAATACTCAGAGTCTTTCCTTTGATCATCAAATTTCAAATCCATTGCAAAATTTTTTAATAAAAGATGAAGATGTGATAAATGCCATCTCGAACCTAAAACCAAGTTATAAATCTGATCATGACGGTTTTCCACCCATGCTATTTAAACTTTGCGTGGTAAATATAACTGCACCGCTTGTAATGCTATTTCAGTCATGTTTAAATGAATGCACCTTTTTAGAGTGTTGGAAAACATGTTCGATAGCTCCTATTTTTAAATCCGGCGATCGATGCAATGTTATTAATTACAGAGCGATCATTAAACAAGGCACGTTTGCTAAACTTTTTGATGATATCCTAAAAACAAAGCTTTTATCTTGTATAAAAAACCATATAAGTGCATTACAACATGGGTTCCTACCAGGAAGGTCAACATGTACTAATTTAGCGTTGATTACGAATCAGATAATCAACAGCTTTGAGCAGCATAGCCAGTTAGATGTTATCTACACTGACTTTTCAAAAGCGTTCTATAAAGTAGACCACCTTATTCTTTTAAATAAGTTGAAGCAATTTAGAGTCTCTGACCATCTTATAAAGTTCTTTAAAAGTTTCTTAACTAATAGAAAACTTTTTGTGAAAATTGGATCTTTAAAATCCGATATATTGGTGGATGCTTTTTCCGGTATACCTCAAGGAACTCATTGTGGACCGCTTCTATTCTTGGTGTTTATTAATGATTTACCGCAGCACTTTCAACACTCAAAGTGTCTTATGTTTGCGGATGATGTTAAATTATATTTAAAAATTTCGAAGCTTTCAGACAGTCATAATCTGCAGTCTGATTTAGATATTTTAAACAATTGGTGCGTTTCAAATAAACTTCTATTAAATATAAATAAATGCAGTGTAGTCTCTTTTACTAAATGTTCCGAACAAATAATGTTCGATTATTCAGTCAATAATTGTCATATTTCTCGTAAAAACGAAGTCAAAGACTTGGGTGTATTGTTTGACTCTAAACTTAAATTTACCAGACATATAGACCTTATTGTAGCCAAAGCATATTCTATGATTGGTTTTATAAAAAGAAATACACAAGACTTCAAAGATCCTTTGACGGTAAAGGCTCTGTATGTAGCTCTAGTTAGAAGTCGTTTAGATTACTGCTGCCTGATTTGGAATCCATATTTTGATGTTCACTCTAATAAAATTGAGAGTGTTCAGAAACGTTTTACTAAATATGCTTTAAGTAAAATTTGCTGGCAAGATGGTCTCCCATCATATATAGCTAGGCGTAAATTTCTTGGTCTAACCTCCCTTCAGGATAGGCGTAAGGTTTTTTCTTTAATGTTTGCATATAATATTGTTACTGGTAAAATTTTGTGTTCAGAACTGTCTAGTCTATTTCGTGTTTACAACCCACCTAGAGTTTTAAGAAATAATAGATTAATCATCGATTCCTTTCATAGGTCAATTTACGCTGCCAATGAACCAATTGCTAGGTGCGTTGATTTGTGCAACAGTCTTTCTCAATTAATAAACTTCAATGTTAATGAGTATAGATTCAGATTAAGTTTATTTACTGTATGCAATTAAATTCATTAGTCTGTAAGATTGAATCCGTAAATAAATAAAGAAATTATTAATTTAGATACCATATCAACCTAGTTTATAAGTTTTATTTTAAGTAATCTGTAAGGGCGAAGCCCAGTAGATGAAAGTAATAAATAAATAAATAAATATTGTTGACCGTGCCAAATTATCATTCTTCAAACCAAAAATATGTAATTTGAATCCTTTCGATGATTCAAATTCAATATGCAAGAACGAAACGCAACATAGGTTATAATTATATCAATTAACTAGAGAAGTATGACCATAGATTAAGACTACTAAGTAAGTTTTGTAAAAATGTTATAAAAGAGCCGAGATGGCCAACAATAAATCAGACTTTAATTAACTACACAAGCTGGCAGATCTCTGCCTTGTTCAGTTTATTTTAAACGTCTCTGTTTGCCTTGGACATAGTTCAAGTCGGCAAACACTGTAGCCTTTAGCGAAGGCAAACTCTGCCGCTATAAAAAAATAAATAAAACGATCCTTAAATAAATTATAACATTGTGAAATCGCCTCAAGTCGACTCAAACCTCCACGTGGTGTTTCCTGGGCAACGTCAAAACTGACAACCGTTAGTTTGGCGGCTAATCTGAGCGGCGGGCCTCCCTAGGCTTAAAATAGGTTGTGCGTCGGGTTTGAAGCCCACCCGTAAAAACAAATTTCAATGAAAACAACTAAGAAAAGAAGAAAACTGATCCCCAAATCTGATGACGACTACCGAAAACGAAAAACTGATAATGATTTACGGATATGCACCTGGAATGTCCGAACCCTTAATTGGGAAGGTGCCTCTATCCAACTGACTGATGTCTTGGAAAGATACAAAGCTGATATCACTGCTATCCAAGAAATGCGATGGAAGGGACAGGGTTGCATTCAGCATGCACCCTGTGATATCTACTACAGCGGCCATGCGGAGAAGCACGAGTTTGGATGCGGATTTGTAGTTGACAAGAGACTACGGCCCCACGTCCTGCGATTCACACTTGTGAACGAACGACTTGCCATAATCCGCATCAAGGTTAGATTATTCAATATAAGCCTAATATGTGCGCACGCTCCGACAGAAGACAAGGACGATGAGATCAAGGAAATTTTCTACGAGTGCCTTGAAAATGCTTACGAGCGCTACCCCCGTCACGACGTAAAAATCGTGCTTGGTGACTTCAACGCTAAGGTGGGCAAGGAAAATATTTTTGGTCCAACAGTCGGAAAGTTCAGCCTCCACGACAACACCTCCGGTAACGGAATGAGGCTGATTGACTTCGCCGCAGCACGAAACATGGTCGTAAGTAGCACTAGATTCAAGCATCTCAATGTTCATAAAGCCACCTGGATGTCCCCTGATCAAAATACAAAAAATCAAATTGATCACGTTTTGATCGACGGAAGGCACTCTTCCAGTGTACTGGATGTACGCACGATCCGTGGTGCAAACATTGACTCGGATCACTATCTTGTTGCAGCCAAGATCCGTACACGTCTGTACGCAGCTAAGAATACACGCAACCCTACACAGAGAAAGCTAGACGTCGACAAGCTACAATGGAAACAGACAGCCGATGCTTTCGCCACTCGACTCTTACTCCTGCTTCAAAGCACTCTTCCAATCGATGATATATGCGCGCAGTGGACACACATTTCCAACTCCATGCGTGCGGCTGCTGAAGAGGTGATTGGCTACCAACGCCCTCGCCGAAACCAGTGGTACGACCAGGAGTGTCGCGACGCCACTGCAGAGAAAGACGCCGCCTACAAAGCCACCCTGCAGGTTGTTGTAATGCGCGCTGCTAAGGAGCGATACAAAGAAAATAGGAGGGAAGAGAGACATATTTTCAGGCGGAAAAAAAGAGAGGCAGAAAAGCGCGAGCAGGAGAAGATTGAGATGTATGGTGACAGGAATGAGGCCCGAAAATTTTTCGAAAAAATAAGACGCCTTGCCGATGGTTTTAAAACCGGGGCCTCTTCCTGCAAGGATGAAAACGGGAATCTAGTGACAGATGTCCAGAGTACACTGACGTTATGGAGGGAACAATTCTCTAAGCTTCTAAATGGCGACGCTGACAACAATCCCGCCAATAGAGATGATATTCCGGAAACCCCAATTGCGGATGACAGCGTCGAGGTTCCGCTGCCCGACTATGATGAAGTTCTGACAGCTATAGCTCGGCTTAAAAATAACAAACCCGCGGGAGCTGATGGCTTACCTGCTGACCTGTTTAAGAACGGAGGCGAAGCTCTACTTAAATGCATTCACGAGCTTCTATGCAAAATATGGTCGGAAGAATGCATTCCGAACGATTGGAATCTCAGTGTGCTCTGCCCAATCCACAAGAAAGGCGATCCCACTATCTGTGCCAATTACCGTGGGATAAGCCTTCTTAATATCACATATAAGGTCCTGTCGAGCGTTTTATGTGAAAGATTGAAGCCCATTGTAAACGAATTGATCGGACCTTATCAGTGTGGCTTCAGACCTGGAAAGTCCACCATCGACCAGATTTTCACGCTACGACAAATCTTGGAGAAGACTCAAGAAAAACAAGTCGACACCCACCATCTTTTTGTCGACTACAAAGCCGCCTTCGACAGCCCAATAAGGAAGCACCTGTACTCCACCATGTCTGAAATTGGTATTCCTGCAAAACTAATACGACTTTGCAGGATGACACTGAGCAACACCAGCAGCGCAGTTCAAATCGGGAAGGACCTCTCCCCACCATTTATTACCAAACTAGGTTTCAGACAAGGTGATTCCTTATCGTGCGACTTTTTCAACCTAATGATGGAAAAGATCATCTGAGCTGCTGATCTGAGACGTAGTGGCACAATATTCTACAAGAGTGTTATGCTGCTTGCGTATGCTGATGACATAGATATCATTGGCCATAATACGCGCGAAGTCAGTGCAGCATTTTCCAGATTAGAAAGAGAGTCAAGTCGAATGGGTCTGTCAGTGAATGCAGATAAGACGAAATACTTGGTGTCAACAAACAAACAGTCCCAGCGTCTTGGAACCCACGTTACCGTTGACAATACCTCATTCGAGGTTGTGAAGAACTTCGTTTATCTGGGATCCAGCATTAATTCAACCAACGACATCAGCATTGAGATCAAACGAAGAATAACTCTTGCCAACAGGTGTTACTTTGGGCTCAGTAGGCAATTGAGAAGCAGAGCCCTCTCTCGACGAACGAAAATCACGCTCTATAAATCGCTCATCATGCCCGTCCTACTTTACGTATCACAAACCTGGACGCTGAGCAGTTTAGATGAAAAGACTTTAAGAGCATTCGAGAGAAACATTCTTCGTAAGATCTACGGACCAATTTGCGTCAATGGCGAGTACCGAATACGGTGGAATGATGAACTGTATGAGCTGTACACTGACATCGACATAGTCAAGCTCATTAAAATCGAGCGGCTTCGCTGGCTTGGTCATGTTCAGCGCATGAAAGGCGATGCCCCAGTGAAGAAAACATTCGATTCGGTACCCAGCGGCGGTCAACACAGAAGAGGACGACCGCATCTTCGTTGGAAAGACCAAGTAGAGGACAACCTGACGAAGCTTGGAATTTCCAACTGGCGCTAGCAAGCGAAAGACAGAAATGGCTGGTGAAAATTCTTAGATGAGGCCAAGACCGACATGCGGTTGTAGCGCCAACTAAGTAAGTAATTGTTGATGATAGTGGGTTTCCCATCGCCATTCCATAAGTTTGATTGTATACTTTGTCGTCGTATTTAAAATAGTTGTTGTCTTTGAGACAAAATTGTAAGATTTTTAAAAAAGTTTTCTTTGGTATTTTTGTGTGATTTGTTATTGTCGTCCTTTGTTGCTTTGCATGTAAAAAAAATAATCTGGATTATTTTGAAGCGAATGGAACGCAGCTAATATCCTGAGATTACACAACAAAATATACTATAACAACAACGCATTCTGTCTATATTTGTAATCCTATATATAAATACCGAGTACGGTGGAATGATGAACTGTATGAACTGTACGCTGACATCGACATAGTCAAGCGCATTAAAATCGAGCGACTTCGCTGGCTTGGTCATGTTCAGCGCATGAAAGACGATGCTCCAGTGAAGAAAACATTCGATTCGGTACCCAGCGGCGGTCAACGCAGAAGAGGACGACCGCACCTTCGTTGGAAAGTAGAGGACAACCTGACGAAGCTTGGAATTTCCAACTGGCGCCAGCAAGCGAAAGACAGAAATGGCTGGCGCAAATTCTTAGATGAGGACAAGACCGACATACGGTTGTGGCGCCAACTAAGTAAGTAAGTATGTATAAATAAAAATTTAAATTGAATCAATTGCTTGCCATGCGCCGCGGTAAGGGACGTGCAAATCATATGTGCGATGATGAGCGTCAAACTATCAAAAGAAAGAAATTATACATCAAACATACAAGCAGCAGATAAATGAAACAAAAATAAATGGTTTCTTTATTAGCAATATCTGCACCATTTCGAGGGACGTCAACACCAACAGAAAATACAGTGGAACAAGAGGCAAAAATAAATAAAATCATAGAAGACGTTTTTAAGAAAATAAAAATTACAAAGAAAATCAAAGAAATACACAGCGGTTTTAAACAAATAAATAAAGTAACTAATAAAGTAAATAATAAGATTACAAATAATGAATAAAAAAACATTAAAAAATTTAATCAGCCTTGACAAAAAAATTTCGAGTCAAGTGCTGCAAAATATATAAAAGTTGATAAATTTGCAAAAAAAACTGAATGCGTTGCTGAAGTGGGTGTCGAGGAGGAAGTGATGGGAGATGATTCTGAGGAGAATAGCCAGGTGCCTTCGATAAACCATGAACACGGTAGTGTAGCTGAGGGCAATGTGAGTGAAGAGGAAGGTAGGAGTAGGAAGCCAGCAAAAAAGGAAAAGTCGTCTGTAATCAAGTCATGGGCATTAAGAAACAATGTTTCCCACAATACTGTCAGCGATCTATTAGAGTCTTTGAGAAGTTGTGGCGTAGATGGTTTGCCATTGTCTTCTAAAAAGCTTTTCCAAACAAGCAGGAAGATAGTAGAAATCCATTCTATTCCATGTGGTTAATTTTTGTATCTTGATATATTTCCAATCGGATGCATTTGATTTTTTAAAAAAAACAAAAAGTTATTATCGATGTAGAAGTTGACGGCTTGAAGCTTTTTAAAAGCTCCAATCAACTGTTGTGGCCAATAATTGGGGCAATAGTAGGTTTTCCTAAAGAAAAATTGTTCACTATTGCTTGCTTTTCTGGAACAGCAAAGCCATGGAACATTACTGACTTTATGAAAGACTTTTGTGAAGAAGTAAAATTGTTAAAAGAAAATGGACTAAAAGTTGGTTTACAACAGATTCGTAAAGAATTTTATGTTCGCCTTTTCACTTGCGACTCACCAGCTCGAGCGTTTGTTACTGGTGTGACGTCTCACAATGGGAAAAACGGTTGCCCCAAATGTTGCCAGGTTGGAAAATATAAGGAAAGAAGAGTATGTTTGTAAGTGTAAGTGGCTTAAGAACAAATGCATCGTTTAAAAGTAGGGATGATCTTGCTCATCATATTTTGCCCTTTAAGCAGCAAGAAAATATATTAGAATCTGTAAATTTTGGAATGTTTCGCCTCTTGGCCCTATGCACCTAGTCGACTTAGGCGTGACTTAAAAGTTTCTGCATTAAAAACGCAAATGTCAGTAGAATAAATTAAATATTGCAGTTTCTTTCTAATTTTGTCCCGTCTGAATTTGGGCGTGTATGCAGAACATTTGATGAATTAAAAAACTGGAAATCAACCGAGTACAGGCAGTTTTTATTTTACTGAGGAGTTTTCGTTTTGAAAGACTGCATTACTGACAATCTTTATCATCTGTTTCTGTTACTGCATTCCAGCATAAGGCTCTTATCCTGTGAAAAGTCATATAGTACGGAGTCCAGTATTTCCCAACAAATGTTGCAAGATTTTGTTGAGTTATTTGGTAACAGTTTTGGTGATCATTTTATAAGATCATTTATAAGATCATTTTAACATCCATGGTTTAATGCATTTGACCGATTGTGCTCAACAGTTTGGGCCATTGGATACATTTTCGTCGTATAAATTTGAGAATTATATGCAATTTTTAAAAAAAATTATAAAAAACCCAACAAATCCTTGCAACAATTGCAATTAAGACTACGCGAAAGAAATAATTCGGAAGTAAACTATTTCAATATTTCTAAAGAAGGCGCATTTAGCATTGATCCAAAAAAAGAAAAAGATGCATATTGTCAAAGTATAGAGCCAGTAAAAGTAATAACCACCAAAACCGAAAATTAATAGTTTTATTGTATGTAGCATTCGAAATGTTGAAAATTATTTTGATGAACCATTGGAATCTAATTCTGGTCTGGGTATCATATTTCGGAGCAAAATAAATGCAGATGCACTTGAAGTTAGGGAAAAGAATATTCGATATAAATATTTTTGCATTCCGCATGAAAATAAATACATTTTAATACCTTTATTACATCATCTTTTTCATGAGTTTTCAAATTAACTAGCAAAATGCATTCAGTTTTTCATATTTAAATTATATCTTTAATTATTTAAATTTAAATTCGGCATAACATTTAAACCTATTATGTTGACTTTATATGATTTTAATACAAATTCTAAATGTTTGATAGTTTAAATCATACTTGATTTTAAGTACAAATCCAAGTTGTTTGATAGTTTAAAATCGTTTATTGAGCTTGAGGTCAAAGTTAGAACAATTAATTGTTCTAACGAATCTTTCCAAAGAAACATCAACAACAACAAAGTTTTTCTATATGAAAAGGAAAAAATCACTAGCTGATTTTATTGCAATTTCGGCCCGGCTAAAGGCTTCATCAGAAATCTTTGTGATACCCGTGCAAACGTGCACTAACACACTGCACCACAGATGCGATGAGCTTGAAAGTGTCAATTTTTCAGTTTTTCTCAATTTCATCATTTCACATCTGTTGTTGTATTTTTGCTTTACTTTAGTCTCTATGCTTATGTTATTATATGTAGTCCAACAGCCTGCTGGAAGTCAAAAACTAGTCAAACTAGTTAATGTACTGAATAGTGCCACTGTCAGCATTATTAAAATGTTATCAATTTTTTGCAGACGATATATTTTTTTAAACTGAAGGGAGCAAATGGAGAGATAGATGGTGTCTTGCGACGAATAACTGCAGACGATTTGCTAAGCAAATTTAATTAGGATGGTCGATGGGAGAAAAGGGCCCTTAAAAAACTTACTCTTATCAACGTAATTTTATTTGTTATGGCCTTTTCAATTTTTAATGTTCATAACATTAACAATATTTGTGTATTTTTTGCAGATGTTTTCAAAATAGAGGGAAGACAACAGTTTGAAAAGGATATCCGCAAATCTATTGACTTAGCCCACAATAGGCATAAACAAAAATTATACAACTCAAAAACGAAGGGCAACTAAACTTAATTTTTTAATGAATTTTTTTAACTTGAATAAATATATTTAATTTATTTATTTTTAATCATAATCATTATTTAATCATAAATAAATAATATAAATTAGCATGTGTACTAATCATTTTTTTATTAAAACAGTTAGCTATTTGTACTAATTAACTAGTCTCTTCCTTATTACCTATAACTGGTATCAGTGGCTAATTCAATTATGTTAATTACTTGGTCATTTTTATGGTAGCCAAAACTGGTTCGACATTCTGATAATTTACTAGTTATATCCATTAAAGTGTAACTAGCTTATATACAGGGTTGCCAATATTCGAAGCGCCCATTTTATTTTTAAATAAATCAAAGAAACCACAATTTTTTGTCTGTTCGTCATGAATATCATTTAATTGGGTTCAAGTAGATTTGCTTACATTATTTCTTGAATATGATATTCCGTAAATGGTCGCCATTGGCCGTTTTGCAGCATTTTCCATGGTTTTCTTCAATATTTCGATGGGAATGGCGGTTATTTCTTGACGGATGTTGGTTTTCAGCTCTTCTAGGGTCTTTGGCTTGTTGACGTAAACCTTTGATTTCAAATAACCCCCGAAGTCTGGAGGCGTTAAATCTGGTGATCTTGGCGGCCAATCGAAATCACCATTTTTTTACATCAAACGGCCAGGGAACAATTGCTTCAAAAAATCGATTGTAGTGCGGCTTGTGTATGGTGGCGCGCCGTCTTGTTGAAACCAGTAGTGCCTGATACGCTTTCGACGAACGATTGGCATGAAAAAATTGTTTATCATATCGCGATAACGCTCCTGATTGACAGTAACGCTGTTGCCATTATCATCTTCGAAAAAGAACGGCCCAATGAGCATTTTAGCACAAACGCCGCACCAAACAGTGACTTTTGCATCGTGAAGAGGTACCTCTTGAATCTCTTGTGGATTTTCAGTGGCATAAATACGGCAATTTTGTTTGTTTACCGTTCCGTTCAACTGAAAATGAGCTTCATCGCTCATGATAATTTTATGCCAAAATTGCTCTTACTATTGACTTGTTGAGCGTTCGCGTGGCGTGTACTGTTCCATTGTTAACATTTGCTTGGAATGACGCTTCAAACGCGGTATGTCATTAGTCGATTTGGCATCACTGCGGAAAGTTAGTGTTGCCAGATGGGCGCTTCGAATATTGGCAACCCTGTATCAAATAGTATTTGGGAATTACCTGGTTAGTTTCATGCTAGGAATGCTAGAATGGTTGGGAATGGAATATAGTGCGAAGGAGATGATAATGTTTTTTGTATATAAAAAAACATAAGCGAGAATGGAATATAAAATCACACGTATAGAAGAATTTCGGTTACTTTTGTCCCGATGCTCTGTGTAAGATGATGGGAAAATCGTAAATTTCTACCAGAAACTTTTTATATCGCTCCCAGTTAATAGTTGTTTTAACCAGTACCTGTCTTGCAGGGATGCCATCGATAATGACGACAGCTGTTATTATCTTAGTACTTATCTACCAGTGGAATTCAGTTATAACGACTCTGAAGCGACCGGAATATTTCGTTGTTCCAACCGAATGTCGTTATATGCACACATAATTTTTTTGTTTGTTCATTGTTAACTTATTGTTCATTTATTATAAAGATTTATTTATTTATTTATTATCAATAGTAAGAATAAAAACATAAAACTAGGGGTAAATAAATACAATCCTTTTCAAACTTCCATCCATGTTTGCAGCAACCAAAACTTTAACACGAGCCGTCAAAACTTTTCCTCCTATACACTTTTAACCTTAAAATTAAAAAATTCTATCGGGCATGAGTTTAAAGAAGTACCTTGTTTCATCAGCATTATACATTTTATCTGAGTCCTAATAGCCATCTCAAAGTTTTGGGAAAAAATTCTGTAGCCACCTTTGTAAACATCACCTGCTTCACCTGAAACCTTGCAGTTAACAATGCAGTGTCGCCATCGAAAATGGTAAATCCAACTTTCTAAACACAAAAATTCGTTTTACCTAAAATTTTAACTAAATCATTGGCTTTTTCTTGTAAAATATGATCGGTTAGAGGTATATTTTGCTATTTTTGGATTTTAAACCAAGTAAATAGTACATTTTCTACATTTTAAGGAGGTGTGATCTTTTCCCTATGTCTCCATAAGATGGATATTGAAGAATATGGCGCAAGAAATTCTTCGCCGTTTTCAAGCCGCCAGATTATTGCAGATTTTTCTTCTATGGTGAACGCGTTACATTTAGTTTGTGGAGGCATTTTGAACACAGGAAAAAATAAATCATGCATTTGAAGGAACAAATATGTACTGTGCAAAATCACATGCGCAAATGAAGCTATGCTGTCAATGAATTTCATACGGTTATTTCCCTTTCAACAAAGCAAAAATTGCAAATATGTTCTTACTTACTTAGTTGGCGCTACAACCGCATGTCGGTCTTGGCCTCTTCTAAGAATTTGCGCCAGCCATTTCTGTCTTTCGCTTGCTGGCGCCAGTTGGAAATTCCAAGCTTCGTCAGGTTGTCCTCTACTTGGTCTTTTCAACGAAGATGCGGT
This sequence comes from Dichetophora obliterata, assembly GCA_963920525.1. NCBI lineage: Eukaryota > Metazoa > Arthropoda > Insecta > Diptera > Sciomyzidae > Dichetophora > Dichetophora obliterata. Next base: position 142,570,396 of record OY986436.1, on the reverse strand, counting down.
CGTCCTCTTCTGCGTTGACCGCCGCTGGGTACCGAATCGAATGTTTTCTTCACTGGGGCATCGTCTTTCATGCGCTGAACATGACCAAGCCAGCGAAGCCGCTCGATTTTAATGAGCTTGACTATGTCGATGTCAGTGTACAGCTCATACAGTTCATCATTCCACCGTATTCGGTACTCGCCATTGACGCAGATTGGTCCGTAGATCTTACGAAGAATCTTTCTCTCGAATGCTCCTAAAGTCTTTTCATCTAAACTGCTTAGCATCCAGGTTTGTGATGCATAAAGTAAGACAGGCATGATGAGCGATTTATAGAGCTTGATTTTCGTTCGTCGAGAGAGGGCTCTGCTTCTCAATTGCCTACTGAGCCCAAAGTAACACCTGTTGGCAAGAATTATTCTTCGTTTGATCAAAATGCTGATGTCGTTGGTTGAGTTAATGCTGGATCCCAGATAAACGAAGTCCTTCACAACCTCGAAGGAGGTATTGTCTACGGTAACGTGGGTTCCAAGACGCTGGGACTGTTTGTTTGTTGACACCAAGTATTTCGTCTTATCTGCATTCACTGACAGACCCATTCGACTTTACTCTCTTTCTAATCTGGACAAATGCTGAACTGACTTCGCGCGTATTATGACCAATGATATCGATGCCATCAGCATACGCAAGCAGCATAACACTCTTGTAGAATATTGTGCCACTACGTCTCAGATCAGCAGCTCGGATGATCTTTTCCATCATTAGGTTGAAAAAGTCGCACGATAAGGAATCACTTTGTCTGAAACCTCGTTTGGTAACAAATGGTGGGGAGAGGTCCTTCCCGATTTTAACTGCGCTGCTGGTGTTGCTCAGTGTCATCCTGCGAAGTCGCATTAGTTTTGCAGGAATCCCAAATTCAGACATGGTGGAGTACAGGTGCTTCCTTATTGGGCTGTCGAAGGCGGCTTTGTAGTCGACAAAAAGATGGTGGGTGTCGACTTGTTTTTCTTGAGTCTTCTCCAAGATTTGTCGTAGCGTGAAAATCTGGTCGATGGTGGACTTTCCAGTGGCAGCATGTTATAACTTCGAAAGTTTTGAAGTTGTAGAAATTATCGAAAGTCGGTATGTTGTAACGCTTTCGACAGGCGATATTTGCGATAAAATATCACTTTATTTTGGTGGCAGTGATCGAGAAGCGAAGTAAATACAAACGGAAATATTTATCCATTTAAGCATTGTTTTTTTATTATATATTATTTATTTAACATAGAAGAATTAAATAATGATTTTAAATTAGTGGAATATTAAAAGATTGGCTTTAATAAAAGTATATATATGGTTACCTTAGAACTGTTTGTTCAAATTAAGTTACCTTTAGTTGTGCCAATGTTATTTGTTGAAAATAACCAATTTATCATTTTCAGTTTAAATGACAATTTTTATTAATAAAACAATTTGTAAAAATATTGATTCACGTTCTTTAGCATGCCAAGTATCAGAAAAAAAGCTTGCGTGCAGCTGTTAAATATTCGAACATAACTTCGAAACAAACCAAATCGCCTGTCGAACGAAAATATCACAACATACTGCCAGATCAAAAACTTCGGTTCGATAGTGAAGTTACAACATGTCGCCACAGGTCTGAAGCCACACTGATAAGGTCCGATCAGTTCGTTTACAATGGGCTTCAATCTTTCACATAAAACTTCAAAAAAATAAGGCTTATCCCACGGTAATTGGCACAGATAGTGGGATCGCCTTTCTTGTGGATTGGGCAGAGCACACTGAGATTCCAATCGTTCGGAATGCATTCTTCCGACCATATTCTGCATAGAAGCTCGTGAATGCATTTAAGTAGAGCTTTTCCTCCGTTCTTAAATAGCTCAGCAGGTAAGCCATCAGCTCCCGCGGGTTTGTTATTTTTAAGCCGAGCTATAGCTGTCAGAACTTCATCATAGTCGGGCAGCGGAATCTCGACGCTGTCATCCGAAATTGGGGTTTCCGGAATATCATCTCTTTTGGCGGGATTGTTGTCAGCGTCGCCATTTAGAAGCTTAGAGAATTGTTCCCTCCATAACGTCAGTGTACTCTGGACATCTGTCACTAGATTCCCGTTTTCATCCTTGCAGGAAGAGGCCCCGGTTTTAAAACCATCGGCAAGGCGTCTTATTTTTTAGAAAAATTTTCGGGCCTCATTCCTGTCACCATACATCGCAGTCTTCTCCTGCTCGCGCTTTTCTGACTCTTTTTTTTCCGCCTGAAAATATGTCTCTCTTCCCTCCTCTTTGCTTTGTATCGCTCCTTAGCAACGCGCGTTACAACCGACTGCAGGGTGTTTTTGTAGGCGGCGTCTTTCTCTGCAGTGGCGTCGCGACACTCCTGGTCGTACCACTGGTTTCGGCGAGGGCGGTGGTAGCCAATCCCCTCTTCAGCAGCCGTACGCATGGAGTTGGAAATGTGTGTCCACTGCGCGCATATATCATCGATTGGAAGAGTGCTTTGAAGCAAGAGTGAGAGTCGAGTGGCGAAAGCATCGGCTGTCTGTTTCCATTGTAGCTTGTCGACGTCTAGCTTTCTCTGTGTAGGGTTGCGTGTATTCTTAGCTGCGTACAGACGTGTACGGATCTTGGCTGCAACAAGATAGTGATCCGAGTCAATGTTTGCACCACGGATCGTGCGTACATCCAATACACTGGAAGAGTGCCTTCCGTCGATCAAAACGTGATCAATCTGATTCTTGGTTTTTTGATCAGGGGACATCCAGGTGGTGGCTTTATGAATATTGAGATGCTTGAATCTAGTGCTACTTACGACCATGTTTCGTGCTGCGGCGAAGTCAGTCAGGCTCATTCCGTTATCGGAGGTGTTGTCGTGGAGGCTGAACTTTCCGACTGTTGGACCAAAAATGTTTTCCTTGCCCACCTTAGCGTTGAAGTCACCAAGCACCATTTTTACGTCGTGACGGGGGCAGCGCTCGTAAGCATTTTCAAGCCGCTCGTAGAAAATTTCCTTGATCTCATCGTCCTTGTCTTCTGTCGGAGCGTGCGCACATATTAGGCTTATATTGAAAAATCTAACCTTGATGCGGATTATGGCAAGTCGTTCGTTCACAGGTGTGAATCGCATGGCCGCTGTAGTAGATATCACAAGGTGCATGCCGAATGCAACCCTGTCCCTTCCATCGCATTTCTTAGATAGCAGTGATATCAGCTTTGTATGTTTCCAAGACATCAGTCAGTTGGATAGAGGCACCTTCCCAATTAAGGGTTCCGACATTCCAGGTGCATATCCGTAAATCATTGTCAGTTTTCATTTGCGGAAGTCATCAGATTTGGGGATCAGTTTTCTTCTTTTCTTAGTTGTTTTCATTGAAATTTGTTTTTACGGGTGGGCTTCAAACCCGACGCACAACCTATTTTAAGCCTAGGTAGGCCCGCCGCTCAGATTAGCCACCAAACTAACGGTTGTCAGTTTTGACGTTGCTTAGGAAACACCACGTGGAGGTTTGAGTCGACTTGAGGCGATTTCACAAAGATTATGCTGGCCTCGCCAGGTTGAGACAGTCAGACATGTTACATTGTTAGGGATCGCCCCCAGATTTCCTGCAAATATGTTCACATATAAATAAAAAAAATCATAAATAAGCAAATCTAGTCTCAACTTACTTTCGTCGTCGCTACATGTGAAAATATTTATTATATTTTATGAAAACTGCGTCGTTTTATGCGAACTCGTCGTTATATCCACCGACGTTAAAAGCGAACGCATTTCCTAAGAAATGAGAAAATGCGGACTTCAAGAATACGACGTTACAGCAGAAATGTTGTTATAACCGAGGTCGTTATAAGTGAATTTCACTGTAGTTGAAATTAAATGTATAATAATTAGTTAATTAATTTGTGATCTATTAAATTATTACATAAATTTAATTGCGAGCTTTAGATCAATTAAGTTTTTAAGAAGGCAACAACAACAACAACAAATCTGTTTTAAAGTCAATCAATTAAATTTATAATAATTTTTAAATCCTTGACAAATTTATTAAATTAGTTTTAGTATTTTCCTGTAATGAACAATAATTCAGACTGCGGGTATGTTATTCATCCATTGTTGCTACTTGAACTTCGGGATCCACTGGGATTTGATCTTTATCTTTGTGAAGAGGTGCTGAGTCATCGTTGTTATCATTACGTGATATTATTGATACCCCGCCTTTTGCTTTGGCCATATTCATATAGTATAAATTTTCTTCATCGTCAAAAATTTTAAATGGTTCATTATGACCAACAATCGCCACAGATATATTCTGAAAAAAAAATTAAAAAAAGAGGTACATTTAAGAAAATTGAATTTTACTTTAGGGCCCGGAACTGAATATTTTTTTATAAATTTTTTAAATGTATATGGGCCTAAGTAGAGCCTAAATTTAACTCTTAAAATAATTGATTTTTAATTTAAGTCCGGCTGTAAACTTTTTAATTTAACTATAAAAATCAAGTTACTTTTTATATTTTATTTTCAAAAATATAACGTCGCTGCGCCAACAAAAACAGTTATCTGGTTTTCAGCAGCATTTCAGTAGAGCAAAAAACTGCATTTTTTAAAGCATTTCTAGTACTGCGAGCACATAGCTGTTTTTGATCACTTGGTAACAAAAAGAGATAAAAAAGGCAAATGCAGAAATGTTGGCTGAGATAGTGTTTATTAGTGTCCGACCGAATATTCAACTTCGTTATTCGGCATCATCAGCCGATTTTTCAAACTTTGGCTTCAGATCAAAACAGCCGAATACTTGCTGAAAGTTTTTGCTTTGTAAAAAAAATCTTTGCAATGCGAATTTTTTGAATGTTTTTTTAATATGTATTAAAAAAATTACCGAAAAATATTTTTCTGCTGCGTCAACGAGCGAGGCCAGTAAACAATTTCTTTGCGCTGCTATATATTGTTATTATTTATTTGTTATAGTGTACATTAGGGCGTATCGAATTGCAATTTTTTTCAAATTTCACATTCTAAGGCTTTTTCCACACTTGGTCAACGCAATTACAACGTAACATCAACGCAACAGCGAAAAAATTGCATAGCAATGCAACTTTAAGCCGAATGCTTTCAGACTTGTTTCAAAAGTCATGCAACATATAATAATTGTAATTATATAATAACTCATGTTTTTCGACTTCTTGCACTAATTTAATATTTAACACTTGCTCATTTATCATGCAAACTATTTCTTCATCTTTTAGATTCTATTAATGAAAAAAGGAACTAATTAACTTATTCACCTTGATTAATATATAGCGTACTGCACTAGAAACAATTCACAAAACAAACAAACTGATGCAACAAGTGTCGCCGATGAAAATTGCGGAAAGCCGCGTTGTCGAGAACATGTTATGTGCAAGTTGCTTAATCTGAAGGTTCCGGTATAAATACGCAGGCTAGCAACTTGAGTTGGAGTTGCGTTGACCAAGTGTGGAAAAGGCCTAAGAGGTCTCAAAAGTTGCATAGGGTGCTCAAGATCTCCCAAAAGAAATTTTAGAAAAAAAATAAGGATCCCTTCCTCTCTTGCAAGGACAAAGTTGTTTTTTTGAGAAAAACCAATATTTTGACAATCATGACGCCACACTTGGTTTTTGAAGGATATCCGAATCTAAAGGTTCACTCGAGATATCACAGAACTTTTAATTGTTATCTGATTGTCTAAATTTTTGTGATATTGGTTACAGTGTTGACGTTTTCCTTAAATTTGGCGAATTAATAATTTTCATATTTTTCGCATATGAGGATTTCCACAGAAGTCTACCGTGACCAAAAAACAAAAATTTATTAAAAACTTATTATTTGATGATATTATCTAAGAGAAACATTTTAATTTTATTAATTTAAGCAATTTCTTCATAAATTCATTAATCATGTTGAATGTTTGCCGAATCTCATTCACTCTTAGGTGGTGGAGAGGGGGTCTCGCAAAGATGACGTAATTTTTTATTCGCAAGAAACAGTGTAGAATTATGAGATAGCTGGTTAAATTGAGTAAAACGTGTTTCTCTACTAAAATATGACTAAATTTTACACAATAATATTTATATTTACAGCCCTATTCTGGCAGCTTAACTAAGCTCGCCACATTAACAAAATAGTTAATGTTAACAATTTGTTAAGGTTTCGTATTCTGCTGCAAATTTAAAATCTCTTTTCCTTACAATTTTGTTAATGACAGAAAGAGTCTCAACAACGAATGAAATTTATGTGCTTGGATAGAAAATTGTTGTGCAAATAAAAAAATACAAATTATAATGTAATATTGAGTTTAAATACATTGAATTGAAAAATAGAAGAATTTTACTTATTTTAAGTGTTGATAATAAAATCTTTCAGTAGCCGAGGCAAATTTTTTCAAGCGCTTGCAAAGTCACAAGCTGCAGTCGAAGCATCTGTTCGTATCGCTCATCTCTTCTTAGAATAGGCATATCGATTTTCACCAGGCATGGTGAACTTTAAAAGCTTTTTAAGCATTTATGTTGTAAATGAATTTTAAGAACACTAACATTTACATAACATAACAATCAGCTTAACAAGAGCTCCTTAACTAACTATTTCTTGTTAAGCTAACAACTAGAATAGGGCTGTTAATATTTATATTAATAAATCCAATACAATGAAGCATAGATTAACATATTTACACTGAAAACACGCACTTTTAACAATCTCACGTGAGATTATAGGGGGGGTCGAGACAAATCTCACGATATCTCACTAGGGCGGAGAAGGGTTAAAAATCGCAAAAATCACTTCACGTAATTAATGGACATGGGAAAATTTTATTTATTTTGTTTTCGTAGAGTACCCCTTCCCCCCTTTGTTGTTCCAAATATAAAGGGAAGAGTCCTTACAATTATTTTATGTTATTTGGTCGTATTTTGACACCGCGTACACCCTTTTTAATAATATAGCTATTTTTATATTCTATACTATTATATAAAATTGAAGTGAAAATTTAATGTTACGACTTTACTCCAAAAGTACTGTGCCGATTTTTATAAAAAAATTTTTAAAATATCATATTATATTTGTGCTACAGCTTTATTTAGGGGTATTTTTCTTTCGAAATTTTAATAATAAGTTTATTTCATTAAGGTTTTAAGTTTTTAAGAAATCATCCAAGCTGCCACACATTTCTTTTTCATTATCTTTTGACGCGTTTGTGTTGCGAGTTTCAATAAACTCCATGTTGCTGCCTATTTTTCACTTTCTCTTCGTGCTCCGCTAGCACAGCTCAACAAAAAAAAACCAATGGGCCTCGAGCAAGGCAAAAAGTGAGATACATATAAATGCAGAGGGACGCTCCAAAACAAAACAAAAAAATAACAAGGTTATGATTTTATGAACTTTAGGTCAAGTAATTTTATGAAAGAAAGCAACACCAACAACTCTGTATAAAGTCAATCACATAGCAAACTAGACAGCCTGTTTCGGAAATAGCTACATTTTCTCTTCAGTAGTCTTGAGTTCATCAAGAACATTTTTTATTCCTTCGATATGTTTAGTCTTTACCGAATAAGGACAATGATGAGATATAATATCACTAAGTCAGAAGTCGCAAAACTAACCGTATCATATAAAAATTTAATAAAATAAATAAACTGGCCATTTCAGCCCTTGAAGTACTTTGACCTAGCTTCTATTAATCAATTGTGTTGTGCGTGCTATAAAATGTTTGATCACAGGTGACCGAGAACATGTTTAATGCCGACTCCGAATGGCTTATGTTCTCAAGAGCTTTATATATAAAAATTAGTCAAAATAAAAATTAGGTAAAATTAGCACATTTGTAAAAAAATTATCCCGTCTTTGAGGCGTTAATGAGATTGATAAAAAACGTCCGTGGTGAAGCCGCGGACAATAGTGGCCAGCTAGTCTATATATAAAACAAAGTTGTGAAATGTGTTACTAATTCCATAACTCAAGAACAGAGTGTCTGATTGAGCTTAAATTTTGGCAGTATAATTGTTTCTGAGCACGAAATAATTTATGGGAAAAAATTTGCCACACCCCACCCCCTTTTACCGCCACCAAATCAATAAAAATTAGATATTTCAGTCGGTTTGGGTCGTATAAAAGTAAAATTTTGTAATTTAGTTTGTATGGTTTCCGTCGGCAACTATACTAAAAATTGGTTTCCAGGACCCCTTTTACCGCCCACAAATCAGAGAAAATGCTATTTTTCAGACGGTTTCGGTCGTATAAGACTAAAATTGAATAATTTAATTAGTTTTATGATCTATGAAATTATTACATGAATTAAAATTGTGAGCTTTAGATCAAGTTAGCTTTTAAAGAAGGCAACAACAACAACTCTGTATAGAAAGGAAATCGCTACATTGTCCTCTTCAGTAGTCTTTGAGTGATTAAGCTGTGATCAACTCACTGTTTAAACTAGTATATGAGTGCGCAGATTTTGGAATTCATTCTTTTGAATTGTATGGCCGCTAATCATATGACATTTCAAAGCAGTAGGCTATTATAGATCACCACCGCCATCAACTCTATCAAGGTTGCCATCTGTTCTAGTTGCTTCTTTATTTATTTCAATATGCATTGGTGTTCGATAGTTTGTCGAAATGCACCATAGAAATGAACATGAATGAAAAGAATGTGAAAATAGCCACCTTTCAGTTAGAACAATAGCTTCTGGCGAAGCAAAAAACTCGTTTCATTTCTATGGTGCATTTCGACAAACTATCGAACACCAATGAATATTGAAATAAATAAAGAAGCAACTAGAACAGATGGCAACCTTGATAGAGTTGTTGTTGTTGTTGCCTTCTTTAAAAACTTACTTGATCTAAAGCTCACAATTTTAATTCTTGAATAATTTAGTTCGTATGGTTACTTTCGGCAACTGTAATAAAAATGGGTGTGGTCGAACTATGTTTACGCCCATTTTTCAGAGGATAAGCGTGGTGTGAAGCAAAGTGTGCAGGTATAAACTAAATTAAGCTGAAATTTTGGCAGCCGATTTCCTTCGCGTACGAGATGGTTTAGGAAGAAAAAAGTTTCCCACACCCCCCTTTTACCGCCCACAAATCAATAAAAATTGCCAACAAAAAATGACCTACTTATATAAAATTATCGAAATTAAATCTAAAGTATTTTAAATTTAAAATATTAAAACTGCTTGCAAAATTCTGTTTCATTGCGTTACATTTGAAAATATTATTGATATACGCCTGGGTCCAAATTTGGCCTCATGCCTCATTTTTTGTAATTAATTTCGTTTTAACTTAAAGACACAAGATAGGAGGGGGTTCTTATCAAAAAAATAATGTTTTTTTTTTAAAATGGTCTAATACACATACAGGAGAGACCATGACTAAACAATGTTATTTATATTTAAAATAAACATATTGAAACAAACACGTAACAAAAAAAGGTAACGTTTGCAAGACAATAAAAATGTGAGAAGAGTTTTTATTGGCAAATGAATCCTTTACAAGCTTCTTTAATTTTTTCTTTCTCAATTTCTTTCTCATCACGCAGGCCCCAGCTGCAGAATAAATTGATAAATTAAAAAAATGGAGACCCTCTTCTACAACAAAATGGAGTATGAGGTCGTGTTCTGGGAGTGCTTCTCTACTAGAAACACGCAGCGATTTCTCCGATACATTTTGGATGTCGCACTGTGTAATCATATCATATATTCAGACAATCTTTGATTACCTATAATATTAATTTTAAATTCTTTTGTTTTCCTTATGAACTGAATGGTTTTTGTTTTTATTGTCGACTGAAGTGTAAAGGCCGAGTTGACGCTAGAAATTTACTGCCATTAATTTATTTATTTATTTATTTATTTATTTATTTATTTATTTATTTATTTATTTATTTATTTAATTCATTAGTCTTCGAACAATATTTCTTACAGACTAGAACAGAAAAAAGTTATTAAGAAATAATAATTACAAAATGCTATTAAGAAAAATTCTCATTTGATCCTTAGACATACAGAAATCAAAATTATGATTGCAACTTATAATATTGAACAGATTTAGTACTCCATAAATAGGCGCATTTGCAGCATAATTAGTGCGACACATTTCCAAATAGAACGGATCATAATTCCTAAGAGTGCTAGCAGGCACATTAAAATTTATCATTGCCAACAAGTCTGGACTATCAACTACACCAGAAATTATGTCATGGGCAAAAAGAAGTGATAAAATATATCTCCTAATCTCCAAAGATTTTAGCCCAATTAACAGACATCGGGCACCTAAGACGGCATCGAACCTTCAAAATTAAGAGAGTGCAATGCAACCCTAGTGAAAGATTTTTGGATGCGTTCAAGTCTTAACTTGTGCATCGCATACTGTGGGTTCCAAACCACGGCCGCAAACTCAAGTCTAGAACGAACCAAACTAGTATACAACGATTTCCAAGTATAAGGATCCGTAAAGCATGAACCATTACGACGAATAAATGCAAGCATAGCATATGCCTTCGGAATAATATAGTCCAAATGTGGGACGAACGAAAATTTAACATCAAAGACAACTCCAAGGTCCTTGAACTGATTCACTGATGATAGCTTATAAGTGGCAATATGATACGAGGACAGACAAACATTTGCAGACCTCGAGTAGGACATGAAAACACATTTATCTAGATTCAACAAGAGACAATTTTTAGAGCACCAATGATTCAATTTATCAATTTCACTTTGAAGAACTTCATTATCCGACGCGTATTTGACTTTAAGGAAAATCTTAAGGTCATCAGCATATAACAAACAATTACTATGATGAAAGAGGGAAGTTATATCGTTAATGAACAAAATAAAGAGAAGAGGGCTAAAAATGCTACCTTGAGGAACGCCAGACGTAGCCACATATGGGAAAGATTTCACGTTATCAAAAGCAACAATGCACTGCCTATTGGATAAGTAGGACCTAATCCAGCTAAGAAAACTTGAATGAAACCCCAACCTCTGCAGTTTTTTAACCAAGAGGAAGTGGGAGACCTTATCAAATGCTTTCGAAAAGTCCATATAAACGACATCAACCTGATAACCTTTCTGAAACGAAGATAAGCAATATTCAGAGAAAATTACCAAGTTTGAAACCGTTGATCGACCGGGCATAAAACCATGTTGATGAGGAGATATAATATTCTTTACAGCAAAAAACAATTTTGCCTTAACAATTGATTCAAACAATTTTGAAATTGTAGAAAGTTTTGAGATCGGTCTATAATTTTTGACATTATTCTTCGAACCCGATTTATGTATAGGTGTTACATACGCCACTTTCCAGCTGTCTATAAAAATTCCCGAGCTAAGCGACTTATTAAAAATATGCATTAAGGCATAGGCCACAGTATGCATGCATTGTTTTAGAAAGAAAGAACAAAGACCATCGAGATCTAATTTATGTGACGATTTAAGCCTTATAATGCCTTCCACGACATCCTCTCTTGTCAAAGAGAGAAGTCCAAAGTCTATCTGAGATACAAAATCGTCTTGCACCTCAAACTCAACCGGACTTACAGGCTCATAGTTAGAGAGAAAAAAATTAGCAAAAAGATTAGCTGTAAAACTAGCATTATTTGAAGTGTTATTATTTAAAAACATCGACGCAGGGATATTAGAGGATCCTTTTTTTGATTTCACAAACCGCCAAAAAGACTTTGGGTTTGATTTTATATCACTTTCAAATTTTAAGATATATTGCCTGTAAAGGAATTTGTCCAGAAAGTTAAATTCCCTCTTATAGTGCCTATATTTTAAAAAATAAAAATTTACATTTGTCTTAAGAAATTTTTTATAATATTTAGTACGCAAGTTTTTCAATGTTTTAAGACCACGCGTGTACCAAGGTAACTTGTAAGCTTTTTGTTTTATTAACGGTATATGGTCATTACAAATTAAGGAGATTAGGTATTTGAACTTATTAAAACAATCGACAGTATCAAGATTATTAAATTCATCAACCCAATTAATTCTGTCTATTGCTGAGTTGATTTCAAAAAAATTACAAGCTCTGAAATTAAAATTTTTAGTCTTATCAATATTTAAATTCAAGTATTTATAAAATGAAATTTTGATCTCTAAAGGAACATGGTGCGCACTAATAGCTGAAATGGGAAATACTGATTCAGATAGGTTAAAATTTATGTTACCAGTAACAAAAACTAAGTCTAATAATCTAGATAGCAAATTAAAGCAAGAATTAATCTGTTGCAATCCGAGACCTAAAAAACTATCAATTAAATACATTTCAAAGTTACTCGACACATTTAACGGTGATAAATACGACTCAGAATTTTTCCTGCACCAATCCACATTAGGCAAATTGAAATCACCAAGCACCAGAACTTGCTTACTATCATCGACGAAATCAGCAACGAGGATAGCAATATTATCCGCATGAGCTTTATATAGATCCAGCGAACTATTAGGCGGTATATAAGATGTAAAGATGAGGAGAGTTTCAGCCAAACCCTTAATCGATACACATAGCTGGTCTAGCAACGGATCCGAATTTGGTAAAACAACATTTGATGATATTAAGGTTCGATTTACAGCAACTAACACACCACCACCATGCACTCTTCCAGTAGATTGACTATTTCGATCTTTACGATAAACATTGGAGATATTAGCGTCAAAAAATTCCTTACTATAAAAATTTTCATTTAACCAGGTCTCTGTGAGAATAATTACATCATAAAGACACTGGGCCGAGATAGTAAATATATGGTTTGACTTGGTTCTAAGCCCCGAAACATTTTGATAAAAAATTGTCATCGCATTATTTAGCATAGAAACTGATTCAGAGGCAGTTGTTACATTGGCAGCATTGGATTGAGCTAAGTCTCCGGGAGTCTCTGTGCGTTTTTTTGAAAAAACTCAAATTGACGAATTTTAATATTAGCAGGCCAGAGCGTAGGGTCAAACAGCTGTTCATATAGATTAGCCGCAACTCCTAATTTGAAATTAATGCTTCTGAGATTCTCAGTGACCGCATCTTTTTTTGTAAGGCTGAAACAAATAAGTTGATCTCGTGCAATGCTGGCATGCTTGTGAACATAGGTAATAATTTGGTCACTAGTTACTGTCGGCTTAAAAGATGAGACCCACTTCATTTTAACCACAACATCGAGTTCCATATTATCATTATTCCCAACAACGACATTCGGTTTTTTCTTGGAGTTTTTTCTTCCCACAATTTTCCAGTCAGATGCAGCAGCAGCAGGTAGGTGCGATTTAGCGACATCTAATACAGCAGAAACCGAAGAGTCAATCATTGTCTGATTAGAATGATTAGCAACAACTTCCGCAAAAGATTTGGAGACACCAGTTGAGCCCGTACGAGGGGTCATTGGATCAATAGTAGCAGAGTTAGCAGAGGAAGAGGGCGCGTCAGAGGTCATACATGGAGATCCGATATTTATGACTGAGTTGGCATTCGACGAGCGCATACTAGGTTTCTTTTTATTTCCCGACTCGGCAGCACGTAAATGATTATTTTTAGAAAGCGAGATATCCGCATGTTTGTTTTTTAATATTTTAGCATTTTCATTTAAAGCAACTTGGACAATGTCACGAATATCTTTAACATCTTTTGATAGCAGAGAAATAGCAGATGAAGTTTCATTCTCACTTAATTTTTGCTTAACACATACCAGTTCACTTTGTAAGATTTCGATTTTTTTAAATAAGAGCAATTTATCATCTTGTAAAGAGCCTATTAAAGAGAGCGCACGAGTATTTTCAGCTCTAAGAGCAACAATCTCATTAAAAATAGCACATAAAGACACTTGTTTATCATCCATTAATGCATTTACACTCCGCTGCTGATCTAAAGCAGGCAGAGCTTGCTGTCCATGTTGTTGCTGTAAACACGGGCTTAGCACTTGCACTTGTTGATGAGACGGAAGAGTTTTAGGCTGTTGAGTTAAAGCAGATAGAGATTGCTGTTGTTTTCAACAGGGGCTTAGCACTAACTCCCGCTGTTGCGTCGGCAATAGTTCAGCAGACAACGATGCACTCGAGTCAATATTATTAAGAACATTCGAACTTTTAGGCACAGGATTGGGCAAATAAGCAGATTTACGGCGCAGTAACTCACATGCCTTATAGTGAAATGAAGCATTAGATACTTGCATGAATTCAAGATCAGCTGGTGTAATATTCGCGCAATGCAAATGAAAAAATTCATTACACCCTGCACACTGCACTTTTGGTTGCGAACGGTCAACCTTTAAATTACACACACACGGCATTGTTTATACTGAGGCAAAAACAAAAAAACAAAAACAACAAAGTGTCCAAGCAAAGCGACAGTCGAAACAAAATCACCTTACTCTCGCACGCGAATTCAGTCAAACTGCTGTTTACGACAACGAATTTAAATTTCTCACTGGAGCTAATTACTAACGCAACCACTTTCGACTGTGTCAGAAAAGTGACTAATTGGTCAATTCATTCAGCAGGTTAGGGAAATTTCGAGTTTTTTTATAATTTAAAATGAGAAAGAAAAACATAAAGCTGCTTGTAAGGGATTCATTTGCCCAATAGAAATGTAGATAATAAGATGGAATTATTCCCAATTAGTCCTGATCCACCACTCGCCACATATTTATTTTTTCTTTTCCTTACAAAATTTTCGCCTGAGTAGGATTTTTTAGTAGCGAGGGTTTTGAAAGTGCCTCTATTAACACATTCACAAAAAATTTTATTATTCACTAACACATATGCATGATATTTTGTTATTAAAAAATCTTATTGGAATGGTAGACAGAGACAAACGATTTTCGTTGTGTTTTACTTGCCTTTGTCTTGTTCTTTCTTATAAGAAAAATAAATTTGGTGTACACAAAATTTTTAAAATTTTCAAACGAACAATTTCTATCCGTGCAACAGGACTTACATGCGTTAAATTTTGAAATAAATTAAAAAAGTGATATATATATTGTAAAAATAATTATATTTGAACACGTTTTATATACATTAGTTATTGAAGTTAAGTAGTTATTGAAATTAAAAGAACGAGTTTTGCGAATGCAATGAGTGCAGAGAAAAATAATTTTTAAGAAAATGCTAAAAAATATAAAAAAGTCAATTTATTTGCGGAAAATACAGAAAGCATAAATATAAACATAAAATCGAATCCAATAAGCCCAGCACCAGTTCAGCTGAAAGTCTTCATTTGAAAACCCTTGAAAATGTTGATACTTTCTCAAGAAGTCAAAGTTTTCTATCCAATTCAGGTAGACAAAACAGTGAATTCAGCCCAAATCGCCAATCTATCCCAAGCCTTTCATCAGCCCAAATATTTACACCGTTGATTCTAACTTTTAATTTGAAATCGACGAAAAAAGTAAGTGTCGTGAGTTAAAGTCGTGGGCAATAAGAAATAATTGTTCACAAAATACAGTGACAGATCTTCTTCAAACGTTATAGCCAAAACAGAATAAACATAGCCAACACGCAGCCAACAGAATAAATGTCAACATAGAAGTTGGTTGCCTAGTAACCCTATGAAATGAACATAATGAAAATAACCAACACGTAGCGAACGCAGCCGACACAAAAATGTTGACGAACTTTTAACTTTTGCCGCAGCCAACGATAGCAGCCAAATGTCAAAATACATAGTTCAAATTAGAAAACTTAAAATTGACTAAAACATATTAGTCCAAATTAGAAAAAAAACAAACATGTTATATTTAAAAGGCTGTATCTATTAATTTAGTAAAAAATAACAAAATATTGTAAGCATAAAGCTCTATCTGCGTTATCAACACAAATTCTATTCTGTGCACAACATTTCGTTGGCTATGTTTTCGACAGCTCGCTACGTGTTGGCTATGTTTATTCTGTTTGGGCTATAACGCAAACTTGGTATGGATGGCTTGCCACTGTGTGCTAAAAGTCTACTTGGAACAAGTAGACAGCCAGTTGGCATTCAATCCAGTCCAAGTGGAGAGTTTATATACTTAGGTATACAATCTCACTTTCGTTCATTGCCATTCCATTTTCTTGAAAATGCGGCTGAAGTTGAAATCGATGTGGGTATTGATGGGTTGAAACTGTTTAAAAGTTCAAATAGAGTGTTATGGCCAATTCTTGGAGCCATTGTTGGCTTTTCCAAAGAAATGCCTTTCACAATTGCTTGCTGGTCTGGAAAAGATTAACCGTGGAATATAAACGATTTCATGAGGGACTTTTGTGAAGAAACAACTCTTTTACAAGAAAACGGTCTGGAAATAGGTTCGATGACATACAAATTCCGAATTCGTCTATTTGCTTGTGATACACCAGCACGATCTTTTGTTTTAAGTGTGCAATCACATAATCGTAAAAATAGTTGCCCTAAATGCTCCCAGATTGCAAAATATTTAGAAAGAAGTGTGTGCTTTTCAAAAGAATTGGGTTTGTTACGATCAGATTTATCTTTTAAATACAGAGCTGATCCGGCACACCACAGTTTACCATTTAAAACCCAAGAAAGTATACTAGAAAAAAATCATTTTGATATGGTTTCTCAGTCCCTTTGGATTCGATGCATCTTGTCGACCTAGGAGTTGTGAAAAAATTACTTCAATTAATGGTAAAGAAAGCAAATATTATATGAATGAAAAACTGGCGTTTTTGTCTGAGTCAATTCCGTCCGAATTCGGTCGCGTGTGCAGAAATTTTAATGAAATAAATATATGGAAGTCTACAGAGTTTAGACAATTTCTATTATATTCGGGCATATATGTATAAAAAGATTTAGTAAATACAAACGTTTACTACCACTTCCTTTTATTGCGTTGCGGAATAAGACTTTTATCTTGTGAACGGTCATATCGGGACGAAGGTAATTTGGCTCAACATATTTTAGAGGAATTCGTTCAAATGTTTGGAGATATCTATGGTGAACATTTAATTAGCTTCAATGTTCTCGGGTTGCTACATTTGTCTGCTTGCGCGAAATAGTATGGTCCATTAGACAGTTTTTCTGCCTGCAAATTTGATAATCATATGCAATATTTAAAGAATTTAGTTAATAAACCCAACAAAATTCTACAACAATTGTGTTCAAGGCTTGAAGAAAGAAGAGCTGTGTCAGGATTTAAAAACTCTTCAAAAATAGGATAATTTGACATAAATCCAAAAAAAGAAAAAGATTCTTATTGCTATAGTTCAAATTCAGTCCCTTTTAAAGTCATCGACATGCAAAAAAAAGAAGGTGAAGATGTAGTAATTAGATATACTTTTGAAAAAATTGATAATTATTTTGAAGAGCCCATAGAATCATTTTCTGGATTGGGAATTTTGATAGGAAGCAAGTTAGGCAACTCAAAAAAATTTTTTTTTTAAATGAAATAGAATATAAATATTTTTGCTTTCCACAAAATAACAAATTCTTTTAATACCACTTCTTCATCACCTTTTTAACGAATTTTCAAATTAAAATTATATTCCGTTTTCAAATTGCTAAAAACGTCTTAAATTATTTTATTATTCGTTGAATATTTATTATATTTATTTATGTATTTAGTTTTAATAATTTCTCAAACTTTTACTTTTTGCGATATCATTTCGTTCTGTCAAAATATGTTTATTTCTTAACCTCAGTAATATTTTATTTTTTATTAAATTTATGAGTACTTACGCGCAAAATATTGCAAAAGTTTTTATAATTATTGTTATAATTGGCTAAAATCAAATTTATTGTTATAAGATAATACAAACATCGACTTGCACTATTACACGATCGCTAATTTGGTCTTTACTTAAAAAGTAAACTTTAAAATTTCACACATTTTTGTAACTCATAATAATTTTTCATCCCAAAAGGTACAACCAAAACAAAGTGGAAAATTATTAAAAAATATCAAAAATTATTAGTCATAAATATTATAGTTTTATTAAAAAAAAATAAAAAGTATTTATTTTTATTGAAAATATAGAATGACTTCTCCACATATATAGGAGCGATACAAAGAAAAGAGGAGGGAAGAGAGACATATTTTCAGGCGGAAAAAAAGAGAGGCAGAAAAGCGCGAGCAAGAGAAAATTGAGATGTATGGTGACAGGAATGAGGCCCGAAAATTTTTCGAAAAAATAAGACGCCTTGCCGATGGTTTTAAAACCGGGGCCTCTTCCTGCAAGGATGAAAACGGGAATCTAGTGACAGATGTCCAGAGTACACTGACGTTATGGAGGGAACAATTCTCTAAGCTTCTAAATGGCGACGCTGACAACAATCCCGCCAATAGAGATGATATTCCGGAAACCCCAATTGCGGATGACAGCGTTGAGGTTCCGCTGACCGACTATGATGAAGTTCTGACAGCTATAGCTCGGCTTAAAAATAACAAAGCCGCGGGAGCTGATGGCTTACCTGCTGAGCTGTTTAAGAACGGAGGCGAAGCTCTACTTAAATGCATTCACGAGCTTCTATGCAGAATATGGTCGGAAGAATGCATTCCGAACGATTGGAATCTCAGTGTGCTCTGCCCAATCCACAAGAAAGGCGATCCCACTATCTGTGCCAATTACCGTGGGATAAGCCTTCTTAATATCGCATATAAGGTCCTGTCGAGCATTTTATGTGAAAGATTGAAGCCCATTGGAAACGAACTGATCGGACCTTATCAGTGTGGCTTCAGACCTGGAAAGTACACCATCGACCAGATTTTCACGCTACGACAAATCTTGGAGAAGACTCAAGAAAAACAAGTCGACACCCACAATCTTTTTGTCGACTACAAAGACGCCTTCGACAGCCCAATAAGGAAGCACCTGTACTCCACCATGTCTGAATTTGGTATTCCTGCAAAACTAATACGACTTTGCAGGATGACACTGAGCAACACCAGCAGCGCAGTTAAAATAGGGAAGGAACTCTCCCTACCTGTGATACCTCATTTGTTACCAAACGAGGTTTCAGACAAGGTGATTCCTTATCGTGCGACTTTTTCAACCTAATGATGGAAAAGATCATCCGAGCTGCTGATCTGAGACGTAGTGGCACAATATTCTACAAGAGTGTTATTCTGCTTGCGTATGCTGATGACATCGATATCATTGGCCATAATACGCGCGAAGTCAGTGTAGCCTTTGTCCAGATTAGAAAGAGAGTAAAGTCGAATGGGTCTGTCAGTGAATGCAGATAAGACGAAATACTTAGTGTCAACAAACAAACAGTCCCAGCGTCTTGGAACCCACGTTACCGTTGACAATACCTCATTCGAGGTTGTGAGGAACTTCGTTTATCTGGGATCCAGCATTAACTCAACCAACGACATCAGCGTTGAGATCAAGCAAAGAATAACTCTTGCCAACAGGTGTTATTTTGGGCTCAGTAGGCAATTGAGAAGCAGAGCCCTCTCTCGACGAACGAAAATCAAGCTCTATAAATCGCTCATTATGCCCGTCCTACTTTATGCATCACAAACCTGGATGCTGAGCAGTTTAGATGAAAAGACTTTAGGAGCATTCGAGAGAAACATTCTTCGCAAGATCTACGGACCAATCTGCGTCAATGGCGAGTACCGAATACGGTGGAATGATGAACTGTATGAGCTGTACACTGACATCGACATAGTCAAGCTCATTAAAATCGAGCGGCTTCGCTGGCTTGGTCATGTTCAGCGCATGAAAGACGATGCCCCAGTGAAGAAAACATTCGATTCGGTACCCAGCGGCGGTCAACGCAGAAGAGGACGACCGCATCTTCGTTGGAAAGACCAAGTAGAGGACAACCTGATGAAGCTTGGAATTTCCAACTGGCGCCAGCAAGCGAAAGACAGAAATGACTGGCGCAAATTCTTAGATGAGGCCAAGACCGACATACGGTTGTAGCGCCAACTAAGTAAGTAAGTAAGTCTCCACATATATTCTTCGAATCCGACGAAACCTACACTTGCTTCGAAGATGAAATCGCCTCGGGGACTTCTGTGATTTTATCAACTCCTACAGAAAAAGTTTTACACTTCTTCCTTTAAAAAAAGCAATCTTTAAAATAACCAAATTTACCTTTTGTTGTTTTAGAGCATGGTTCGCAGCACTTACCTTTTAAAAAGAAGAACTTTTTCTACCAAACAAACTTCAATAAAGCTGGCAACAAAAAATTCGACAACAAAGAAAATGCAGATTCTAATAAGGGTAAGCCATATATCATTTCTAATATATAAAAATTGTAGATATAAACCACCCTTGTTCTGAACAGATTAAGCATGGCATTATACCTACGCCTTTGTTTTACTGTCGTTTTTTCCTCTTTGAATTAACTTACCTACCTGATTATTTTGGCATGGTTTTGTGAAATAAAAAATTATTATGTTGATTTTATATGATTTAAATACAAATTCTAAATGTTTGATAGTTTTAAATCATACTTGATTTTAAACACAAATTCTAGTTGTTTGATAGTTTAAAATCGTTTATTAATTGTACAATTAATTGTACTAACGAATCTTTCCAAAGAAACAACAACAACAACAAAGTTTTTTTCGATATGAAAAGGAAAAAATCACTAGCTGATTTTATTGCAATTTCGGCCGTGCTAAAGGCTTCATCAGAAATCTTTGTGATGCAAGCGCGCACTAGCGCATTGCACCACAGAAGCGATGAGATTTGAAGTGTCAATTTCTCAGTTGTTCTCCCATTTCAGATGCTCACATTTGTTGTTGAATTTTTGCTTTACTTGATTCTTTATGCTTATGTTATGTTAATCAAACATTTAGAATTTGTATTTAAATCATATAAAATCAACATAATAAATAACAAGGGCATTTAGAAAACACTTTAATAAAAAAATTATTTTTATCATTATATGCAATTATACTGCTATATATAAGTCCATACTTATCAAAATCGCCTAATTGGTCGAAATTTTTCGTTGTTTTTGCTCAACGGTCTATATATGGCCCTAAACTTTATCTGGCAAAATTTAAAATTTTTACCTCTACAGGTAAGTGCTGGTGCATTTTTGCACCATTAGCTGCATCACATACCTTCACAGCCGTACCTGCCCGTTTTAAAACAGCAAACGGGCTCTAAATTTATTTTAACATAAAATTAAAAACTTATAATAGTTAATATTGAAAAGCAATTTTCGATATTGCGATTTGAAATTTTACCGGAATTTACTAAAATAAAAAAAAAATAAAAAAACCAATATTGCGACGCGCCGTGGGCGTTAAATCCAAGTAAACGACCGAATCGACTCAAACCAAAAATAATGTATATTGTTGACAATATAGTAACAATTTTAGCCATATATTAATTCTTGCAGAGCTTATAGTGCTACCTTATCGTCGCGCTACTAAAGCTCTTGCAGAGAATATATAACGCTACTTTTTTGAGTTTAAAAGCACTATTTTTGCTTGATATGAAGAGTAGAAGTAGCTGTGAGCTTTTAAAAGAGTCCCTGTTGTCACTAACGTTTCCATGCATTTTTTTCCTACTTTTATGATTTATTGAAGTCTGGCAATGCTAACTTAATGTCATCAACATTATCTTTGTTCTTATTTCATATTTTCTATTAGTGTTATAAATTATTTTAGTTTTTTTTTTCAATTCTTTAATTTCTTGAGACAGTGATTTTTGAAAAGTCAGTTGGAAATAAACTGCCAAACCAGCAACATTATTAAACTTAAAGTCAATTAAAAATCGAATCGTTTTGTTTTATTTAAACGTTCTCCTGACATAATCAGAAGTGGGATGAGTGACTTAAATGTTTTTTCGTTAGTCCAACTCAAAGCAAAGTGCCGCGAAATGAAACTATCGTCGACCGGAGTGAAAAGGGAAATTGTGTCACGGCTGCACAATGCAGGTGTGCATGTCGAGGAAATTCTTTCGGAGGACGGAGCACCCGGTGTTCTCAACGATGGAAACAGTGAAGAAGGTGTGGATGGGGATGCGTGTGAAATGCGCGACGATATTAGCGCTCTTCGGCGAACAGTGGAGGCGCTAACGTTGCAGATCCAGGCTCTTACCACCATGCACGAGTCTTCTAAGAAAACAATATGCGAAAATTATAGCGAAGTACCGTTAGTCGGTCACATAGTGACACCAACAACAATTATCGCTGCCAACGAACATGCGCAGCAAGCAATGAATGCTGTTGTCACGCAGTCAGTGGATGATGCAATTTCGAAGCCGACATACACTAGCACAGAAACGTGCGCTACCGCATCACAGTTGTACAGTCGACAGCCAGTGTACGCTGCCGTTTCACAGCCGTACAGCGTGCGATATACAACCATCCAACAACCATTGAACGCACACACTTACACAAACACTCAAATGCAGACACTATATGCAGACGTCGACACAATTCGTTGATCGTATTGAACAATTAAAATCCCCATATGGGTTTCAAGAAAATTCGTTGTTGTTCGCAATTCAATGCAAATTAAAGAGTGCAGCTAAGTTGTGGGTCGATGCAGACCCAGTGTTTCAGTCATGGTCGACGTTCATTTGTGAATTTCTGCAAGATTTTCCGTGTGTGATCAACGTTGCGGACATTCACATGCAAATGATGCAGACACGTATGGCTAAAAGTGAGTAATTTACATCATTTTATTATAAAATGCTGGCCATAGGGCGCCGAGGTAATTTAGACGATAACTCTATTATTCGATATGTCGTAAACGGTTTGAACGATAAAGGACTGCGCAAAATGTTATTAATTAACGTAATTTTGTTAAGTGCGCGGATTTATTGAAAACACTAAATGGTGTTGTTGCAAGTACAAAAAGAGTGGCAAACCAGTATCCACCGGTTCAACAACTAGGTAAAATAAATCATGATGAAACAAGACCAATAGTTGAAAAAAAAAGATAGTAGTAAATGGGGTCCGATGTGTTTCAACTGCCGCGAATATGGTCATATTTCGAAAAATTGTCCACAACCACAAAAGAGACGGCGGTGTCAAAACTGTAATGCTACGGGGCATGCTACAAAAGAGTGTGCGTCGCGACATGCTCCGCGTGCACGGATTAATGCAGTGCAAGAAAAACAATCTCATTCAGACGGTGTAGTGAAAAATGTGCTGCAAGAAAATCAAGTCATATCTAAAAATGAACCGATAATTAAAAAAATCATAGTCGGCGGCGTAAAATTAAATGCTTTAATAGACTCTGGTAAATCGCGGTCAATTATAAAAAAATCAAAATCAATAATTTGTGAAGTTGATCTGGTACTGTGTACCGATGTCCTCGAAGGTTGTGTGCATACATGCGGTAGTGTATGTTGTCAAGAAAAACTTATGACAAACATAATAGCTGACGGGAAAGATTTTGGGGGTGAGCTTCTTCTTGTGAACGATGAAATTATGCGGTATGAAGTGATCGTCGGACCTGATATTTTGTCAAAGGCAAGGGTTGTGCTAGAAAACGGGAATTGTCAAGTGTTTGCGATAAAACAAGACAGACCAGACATCGGTGATAGCCTATCAAACATCCAGAGTGATAAATTAGTGAATTTGTCGAATGATTTTAAGTGTTGCTTAAGTGAAAATATAACTGATATTGGTAAATGCGGCAGAATAAAAATGGAAATACAATTGACAACTACTAAACCGTTTGCTAAAAAACCGTATAATATACCAATACCAAAACAAAAATCGGTCGAAAAAATAATAAACGAACTTCTTAATCTCGGTATAATAACACCATCGCAGTCACTGTACGCATCACCAATCACCAATAGTGCTCGTGCGAAAACCCAATGGTGAAGACAGACTATGTGTTGATTACCGTACGCTTAATTCAGTGACAGAAAAACAGCCGTGGTTAATGCCAACGGTTGATGGTGTTCTATCTCAACTCGCGGGAAAAAAATATTTTTCGCCTCTTGACTTAATGTCCGGTTATTATCAAATTGAAGTGGACGAAAAGTCGCGTCAGTATACCGCTTTCATAACACACACTGGACATTTTGAATTA
This sequence comes from Dichetophora obliterata, assembly GCA_963920525.1. Taxonomy (NCBI): domain Eukaryota; kingdom Metazoa; phylum Arthropoda; class Insecta; order Diptera; family Sciomyzidae; genus Dichetophora; species Dichetophora obliterata. The sequence continues at coordinate 142,546,468 of OY986436.1, read as the reverse complement.
ATTATAATGCCATTCGGTCTGCGAAATGCTCCGTCTACGTTCCAGCGGATGATGGCAGAGGTGATTAAGCCACTGGGCAATAAAGTCATTAGCTATGTTGACGAAGTGATCGTTGCCTCAGCAAGTATTGAAGAAGGCCTGGAAAATTTGAAGGAATTTCTGGAAATCATACAGAGCGAGGGCCTTACTCTTCGTCTATCAAAGTGTTCCTTCTTGAAAAGCAACGTCACCTTCTTAGGCCACGAGCTTGATGCTAGCGGATTACGTCCAGGTAAAATTAAAACCATAGCAATAACTAACTTTCCTGTTCCAACCAATGCTCTTGAGGTTCGTCGATTCCTGGGGCTAACAGGGTTTTTCCGAAAATTTGTGCCAAACTACGCACATATATCGGCACCAATGACAAAATTAACCAGGAAGGATGCAGTTTTCGAATGGAATGAGGAATGCAACAGTGCTTATCAAGAATTAGTTCGAGTGCTAACGAGTAAACCAGCCCTTGGAATCTATGACGTTATGAAGGAGCATCAAATTCACACCGATGCAAGTTGTGTTGGATTGGCTGCAATATTACTACAACGAGAAAGTGACGGTACACTGAAGCCTATTGCATATTATAGCCGACAATGCAATAGTTGTGAGCGAAAATATCACAGCTACCAACTCGAGGTGCTAGCAATCGTTGAGGTCTGTCAGCGGTTCCGTATGTTCGTTCTAGGGAAAAAATTCACCATCATCACTGATTGCCAGGCAGTGATAAGCGCAAAAATTTCAAAACCACTAATTCCGCGAATAGCTCGTTGGTTTCTCAAGCTGCTTGAATACGACTACGAGATTTAACACCGGCCAGGTACACAAATGCAATATGTCGATGCACTAAGTCGGGCGCCAGTTGAACCACCAAGGGAAACAGAAGATGTCAGCTCAAGCATACTTGCAATAAATTTGTCAACGGACGATTAGATTGCAGTGATGCAACAACAATATCCAGATATTAAACAAATTGTGGCAGTGCTTAAGGGTATCGTGACATCAGATCAAAAGAAAAGGTATGAGTCTAGGTATGAGGTATGAAAAGAAAGGTATATATTTTAAAGGGGAATCGTTTATTTAAACACGATCTAGAAAATAAAATGCTCTTGATGGTGCCAAAGGGTATACGGTGGCGCATCATAAAATTGTGTCATGACGATGCATGGCATCCAGCCTTAGATGGAACAATAAAACGAGTCTATCAGCATTTCTGGTTTCCGCGGTTGTAACTTTATTAAAAATTATATTAAGTCATGTATAGAATGTAATTTTACTCGTACCCCAGCTCGCAAAGAATGTGAGTTATATGGCATGCAGATACCAAAGGTGCCATTCGAAGTACTGCACATGGATCATCTGGGTCCTTTCATTAAAAGTAAACGTGGCAACGAAAATATACTGGTTATTGTGGATGCGCTAACATGTTATGTAATTATAGCACCCGCAAAATCAACAAAAACAAATCAAGTTATAAATGTGCTAAGAAATGCAATGCTTTATTTTGGGTCACAAAAACGAATAGTAACCGATAAAGGCACCGCCTTTACATCACATGTTTTTGCCGAATTTTGTGTAGCTCACACTATTCTACATACAAAAGTAGCCGTTCGAACACCACGATCTAATGGACTTGCAGAAAGAGCTAATTCGTTCTTAAAAGCGTCAACAACAGATGTCAAGAGATGGGACGAAGTATTGAACGATCTTCAATGGACAATCAACACGAACATCAATGCAACGACAAAGTTTTCGCCAATCCAACTTATTTTCGATTTCCCGTTGAGAGATAAAAGCGGTAACAAACTTCTCGCAGCATTGTATGACGACGATGTGGTTCTCAACATGAATAAAAGGAGGGTCGACGCTATCAATAATATCGACACTGCGCGTCAAATATGGAAATTAAGGTTCGATGCAAAACATGCGAAGCCTCGCATATACGGTGAAGGAGACATGGTGCTCATTGAGTATCCAGCACCAAGTACAGGAGAATCTCGAAAACTTGACTTCAAATATCGAGGCTCATACATTATAGCCAAGGTGTTGCGTTTTGACCGGTATGTAGTTGAAGATATTCATGGAGTTCAACTGAAGCAGAGAAAATTCAGCACGGTTGTCAGTAGCGACAAAATGAAGCCGTGATGTGAGCTGTTTCCGGAGGTTGATCAAGGCTATGATTCAGAAGAAGAAACTAAGGACGAACATACTCGGGACGAGTAGGCAGTCAGGAGAGGCCGAGCTGTCACTAACGTTTACATGCATTTTTTCCTACTTTTATGATTTATTGAAGTCTGGGAATGCTAACTTAATGTCATCAACATTATCTTTGTTCTTCTTTCATATTTTCTTTCATGTGTTCTAAATTATCTGAGTTTTTTTTTTCAATTCTTTAATTTCTTGAGACAATGATTTTTGAAAAGTCAGTTGGAAATAAATTGCCAAACCAGCAACATTATTAAACTTAAAGTTAATTAAAAATCGAATGGTTTTGTTTTATTTAAACGTTCTCCTGACACTGTTAACACCAAATAAGAGCTCTTGCAAAGCTCTTTTTTATTATTCGTTTAGCTCTAAAATAGTAATAATAAAGTTTCCAATACAGCTTGTGATGTTAAAAGACAATTTTTTTAGTACTTTTCAGAATTTGTTGAAGTATGTATGTGGTAAAAATAAACTGAATACATATATAAAATTTATAAGTGTTTGTGATGATTAGAATGACAAGTAAATTAAAGAAATAATAAAGTGATTTTTTAGTGTCAGACTAAAAATATGTTCGTGTATTCGTTACATGCTGCAAATTTTGGTGCGCTTTTGAATTTATCGGAAACGTGAAAGTAGTACTTCGAAAAACTACAACGGGCTTTAAAAATAACTAATGTTTAGAAGTATTTACTATTTGAAAATAGTTCATAAATTTTTAAAATTCCTGAAAATCAATTAAAATTTATTGTATTTATAATACTTTATTTATAAATATAAATATCATAAAAATCATCAATTTTGTTTAAAATAATATTATAAACTATAATATTCAACTTTATTCAACTATCAAGATTTTCTATTTTTAATAAGATCGCCATTTTTTTCTGAAAATATGGCCGTAGTTTAATAAATCTTGTATAAAGCTTGGAGTTAGCCAATACACTACATTAAAGTTTATATTTCGTCAAAAATAGTCGTAATTAATGCTTGAGAAGAGCAGTGCTTTGCAACCAGATTTACCACACATTTTCTTATATTTTCTTATCGTCTCGTTTCGTTTATTTTGAAGGCATATTCCGCTGTCTGATCGTTGTTAAAAAAAGTTAATGTATTTCTTATGGGACATTATTTCGCTCCTTCAGCATACTGAGCCTAAAATTAAAAGACATATAAAGCTCAGTATGCTGTGGAAGCGAAAAAAATGTCTCAGAAGAAATTCATTAAGGGTATTTAATAAAATTTGTCGAGTCCTGTTAAACTGCTCAATTGTTAAAGTTAGCAGCTGTTGATGTGAACGCACCAGCTAAGACACTTTACATTCAAGTGCTAAACTGATATGTCAAAATCAGCTGACAGACTTCCACAGCTAAAAATCTGTGATTTTAATAACTCTTATAACCAGTACTCAGTAACCAAAAATGGCTTTTAATTTTTATATTACAGTGCGTTAACACTTTTGATACATTTGCTACCCTGAACATTTGAAATTTTTTAAATCCCTACCCCCTCCGTTACAAAATTTGCTCATAAAAAATCTGCAACTGATGAAAATGCGATGAGTAAGCAAAAATATGGACATAAGAAAGAGAGCACAAAAAATTTCTATTAGAATTATATTCTATTACAATTACTTGAAGTTAGTACGGAAACAGACCTAATATATCAGAACATTATTTATAGCTCGTGGAGACCGGTACTTTTTCTTACTTTATTTCTACGATATTTGTGCCATCATCGTTCGCCATTGGAACAACTATAGAAAAATAATCGAAATACGGTTGATTAAAATAAAAAAAACCGTTTCTCGAAGATTGTCAGCTTTCCTATACAAATACTCCTCTGTACAACGTCAAAATAGTTTCTTACGAATTTTAATGGAGTTTGATTTTTTTTTGGCAACTCTGTTTGCATCATACATTATCTATTATTTCTAGACATGCAAGCTTCACAATAGTATGTTCGTGCTTTATTGAAACAATTAGCTCTATATATCCAGCTAGGTACTTCTGTAACGGTGAATGCTTTAAATAAAATAGCGAGTAGCTTGAACAAAGTTACCTGCTCTATAATTTTAATGACTCACTTTTATAAAGCTGATTCCTTAACCTCTCTTTTAGAGACTGCAACAAATTTTCTAGTCAGTCCTAGTTGCACTGTGTTTCACAAATAATTCATTTTTCAAGTTCACATTTTAAAATGTCATTAAAAATTGTTCAGGAATTTAACAAACAAAAGGAACCGTCCTAACAATTATTCCAGAAGCGTTTAAAACAAATGGTGTGTTCTGGTTCCCTCCATCAACATGGAGCACAAAAAAAGGAATTCTGTGGTGAAGGACTGGTATGCGACTGCAGATAAAATCAACTGGAAAGTCAGCCAGTGCCTCGTAAAAAAAGTAGAATTTTTTCTTACTCCCTTACCGAAGATCAAGAGGAGCAGCTCCTGCAAAAAAGTGTGACCGAAGTGGAGGATGATGCTGACATGGAATCAGAGGCCTCGTAATTTCACAGCATCCAACAAACATCATTTATAAACCAAAACCAAAATTTAAGATTGAAAAAAGTACAGCAGCTAGGTCACCACAACCGGATTTTAATGATTTACTGGTCACATGCTCAGAGGCAAATACATCATCAGAGATATTCAGAACAGTTGCCCAAAAAAAAATTAATTTTATTTCCGACGAAAATTATGCAGTAGCCTCAACTTTAGATACTACTGAAAATGAGTCATGCAATTATCTTGAAAATACGGTAGGTTCGGATTATTTTGTTAATATTGATGAAAAGGCACCACAAAATATTTTATAGCTAAATATTTCTGATGCTCTCTCGACAATTTTGGAAAACCAAAAAGGTTTCATGAGCCAACAGAGCATTTTGTTTAACGAAATGAAGGATTTTAAATCATTAATTACAACAGGACTTGCAAAACTATTCACGAAAATTGAAGCTGTAGCTCAAATTCATAACATTAATAATTTGAACCAGTTAAATAACAAGTTATTTTGTATGACGACGCATTTAGGTTGGAAAATTTACTTTCATCTTCGGACTATAAGACTGACATGGTTAAATATATTAAGGAAGTACAACTGGTCCACTGTTTAATATGCAATTCTATTTTCAGATTCAGAAATTAGCCTATCTTGTTGGCAAAAACGACAAGAGGATAACTCAAGGCTGGACCTGCTGCTATGAATTGGTCGACTCGATATTTTTGCGATCCTTCTTGGCAATGTGCTCATGGACCGGAGCATCGAAGAGCAAGGCAGATGATGGAAAAATTGCATTCCTTAAGTTAAAAAATATTATTTCATGTTTCGCATCAGTGGTGATAAATGCAGATCCAGATTTTTCGCTGGAAAATACTAAAGAGTTTTTCAGGAAGCTACTGCGAAACTCTACTCGTTACTTGGCTCAGGAGCACAAACATGTTCGAAAATCTGCGAAGACGCACGCATATACTAACAAGAGCTCAAATATCAATATCCAATAAAAAAGCTTGCATCAATAAAATGTAAGTGTAGAATATCGTAGAACGCTGTTTTCGACCTATAAATTTAAAGTGTGACATATGTATTTTCAGTCATATTATGAATAATTTTTCCCGGGGAATCGGAAACTTTTAATTTTTAATGCAAATTTGTTCATTAGTGTAAACAAAAAATATGATGCCTTTATCTGCTATCTTAAATAGATAAACTCCTTTTCCGATTCCCCGGGAAAAATTATCCATAATTGCGCTGATTGTGTTTTCGTTTTTTACAGCGACTACAAAAAAACATTTGAATTATTTCAAACTTATAGGCGCCTACAAAAATAAAAATTCTACGTGCTTTAACTTTAGACATGTATCATAAATTTATTTTAATTTTTAGCAATAACATCGATTTAAATGTGGAAACAGATGATGTCAACTCCGAATCAGATGATGAGGAATATCGATCCGTTTTATCTATGACTGCCTTAAAAAAAAAATCATATAATTTTGAATCTTACAAAATCATTATGAATTTTACATAATCGCGTCATCGCACAGAAACAATCCGATCTCTTTATTATTACCCAAAAATTATTTAGCAGTAATATTTTTAAATGAATGCATTGATTTACGTTATTTAAAGAAATAAAAATGATAATTTTTAGTTTTATGCTAAGGAAAAATATCAAAACTTTGCAGGTAACTTATTTTTTTTTTTTTTTTGTTAATAAAATCTTTTTAGAACATAAATTAATCTTTTCTTCTTAAAACAGGATATATACTTGAGATAGCTCCGGTGTTGTAATCTTAGAAAAATCTACAGACCCTTTTTTATTAGAATTATAATGTCTGTCTACAAACGTTTGTTTTTCCTTAAACTTCTCCAATAACCACTCCCTATTTTATATTTTTTCCAATTCTCAATACTTGACTTTTTCTTTAATGTTGCGGCAGTAAATTTTCAGTATGCTTAATATTCACAATGTTTAATTTAAAGAGTGCGAAACAAACAAAGAAGCTCTTTATCTGATTTTTTAATCACTTGTTATTCCCAAAAAATGTAATGCATTAATTAACTGTATTTTACATCTATTGGCTTTAAAAATGCAATAAAAAAATACATTTTAAAGCAAACATTATACTGAATCTATGAGTTTCAAAACAGCTCTATGTTATGTTTATTACTTTAAAAGAGCCTTTACAAAGCAAATAGTAAACTTTCGAGTTCTGCTCTTCTGTAGATTGTATAAAATTCTTCACAGAGCTTTATGAAGTGTTAGAGCTCAAAATGGTACAAAAAATCATATATCGAGCATTTCCTTTAAAATTAAAAGCAACTAGCAGCAAACAAAGCTACGTTAAAGCTTTAACAACGTATTATACACCTATAGAACACTTTTAGAGCTCACTCGCACCTCCAACAATGTTACTTGGGAAAGGTTCATAAAAACATAATCTCTACCCAAGTAACATTGTTGGAGCAACTAGGTGCGAGTGAGTCCTAAAAGTGTTCTATAGGTGTATAATATGCGGTTAAAGCTTTACCGCAGCTTTGTTTGCTGCTAGTTGCTTTTAATTTTAAAGAAAATGCTCTAAATATGATTTTTTTTACCATTTTGAGCTTTAATACTTTATACAGCTCTGTAAAGGATTTTATCAAATCTGCAAAAGAGCAGAACTCTAAAATTTACTACTTGCTCTGTAAAGGATCTTTTAAAGTAATAAAAATTACTATACAGCAGTTTTAAAACTCGTAGATTGAGTATAATATTTGCTTTAATGTGTATTTTTGTGTTGCATTTTTAAAGCGAATAGATATAAAATACTGTAAATTAATGCAATAAATTTTTTGGGAATAACAAGTGACTAAAAAATCTGCCATCTTTGAAAAAATGGCGATCTTATAAAAAATAGAAAATCTTCGGAGTTGAAGCAAGCTAAATATTAGTGTTTACAATAATATTTTAAACGAAATTGATGATTTCTATGATACATATATTTAAGAATAAAGTACTTAAATAATTTTTAGTTGATCTTAAAGAATGTTAAAAATTTTCCAACTATTTTTAAATAATTAACACTTCTTAATTTTAATTATTTGTTAAGCCCGTTGTAGTTTTTCGAAGTACTACATTCACGTTTCCGATAAATTCAAAAGCGCACCGAAATTCGCAGCATATAACGAATACACGAACATGAGTCTGATATCATAATCACTTTATTATTTCTTTAATTTATTTGTCATTCTTATCATCACAAACACTTGTCAAATTTTATATATTTATTGAGTTTATTTTTAACACATACATACTTAAACGAATAATATAAAAAGAGCTTTGCAAGAGCTCTTATTTGGGTTTGACAGGGACTCTTTTAAAAGTTTACAGCTACTTCTACTCCTCATATGAAGTAAAAATAGTGCTTTTAAACTCAAGAAAGTAGCCTTATATATTCTCTGCAAGAGCTTTAGTAGCGCGACTAAAGCTATAGTTGAAGCTTGCTGCTATATAAGATAGCACTATAAGCTCTACAAGAATGAATATATGGCTAATATTGTTACTTGGGTACAGTGCTAGGTTATATCACTTTCGCGCTCACCTGGAGAAAATTCTAAAGTTACTGGTGCAAAAATGCACCAATAGCTGGAAATGGGTTAATTTAGCAAAAACGCTTTATGTGTGACTTAGGCGACTTTGAAAGTATGAAATCATATATTTTGTAGTGTTTTTATAAGAATAAACAAATAATTTCAAGCAAAAATAATTTTTTTTTTGCAAAAATGCATAAAAAGCTGTTGTGCTTGAAACTAAATTTCATTTACGTACTTTTTACTAGAAATTATCGTTTTGAGAGATAATTAAGTTACTAACGAAACAGTTAGTAAAGAAACAGACTTATTTAGGTATGTTTTGCCTTCCACTTCCGAGTGGAAGTTAAAATAAAATCGTAATTGAATTCGATATTTGGTGTTCTATACATACTTTTTTTTATTTTAAAAGAAATATCTTCAGTGGTTGTTGGCATTGATTAAAGTATCGAGCATAAAAACGCGATTATTTAGATCATATGGCCTATCACATTATTGCAATAAGCCCTTCAATTGATTATATTAAATAAAATACAAAACGAAAAAAGTGATATGTAGAACACCAAATATCGAATTCAATTGCTATATATTTTCACTTCCAGTCGGAAGGGGAATGAAGAACATGCCTGATTATTTGTAACTGCCTCATCGTTTAAGTACACCCAAATATTTAAATCAACAGGAAAATGAATGAAATATTTTGAAATATGCAAATATGTTCTTTATTAGGTTTCCCAATTTATGATAAATTTGTTCGGTTTTCAATCCGCTGCAAATGATATCCGCAAAAGTTAAAGTATATTGGTCGTTCTTAAGCAGAAATTGCACAACACACTTTCCTTTACTGCCTGTAAATAAGTGTTTATTTTCATGAGTTTGAAGCAATGCAATAGGTCCTATCATCCTAAGTGTGCAGCAAAATCATTGTTCCACTATAACCTTTAACATAACAGAGCAATTCACATTTGAGATGAATCGTAGAGTAATGTCCAGTAGGTATGCGAGGGTATCATGGACAACTTTTCCTTAAATATTTGTGCGTCGTAAGATTTTTTATTTTTGTAGTTTTGAATAGTGGTGGTAAGGCATACGCCAACAACCACGCTTGTGATAATGGCATGAGTACTTCATTTCTTTGCAGGTTCTCAAGCAGCACTCATCGGGAAAATAACTAAACAATTTTTAGATGTTCTCATAATTGTGCAGTAGTTTTTATATATCAGAGAAAATTTAACAAATATTAATTTATTATATCAAAAATTGATTGTTTGGAACGTTTCCCATATGATTTTAATGTAATATTTTTTCAGCTTTGTTGCTGTTCACTCGCTGACGCTTTTAATGAAATAAAAAAGCACCAAGTCGGACCGACTTGCGTTTGATTTTCGTCCGACATGTCGGTCCGACTGTCTCATTTGCTTTCGAATGATCGTACATGTCATCGAGCATGTCCGAGTCAGTGCACATCAGAGATCTGCATTGAATGCTTCGTCTTTGCTTTAGGTTCGAAAATTCACTGTTCCTGCTATGCTTTCGTTCGTCAGCAAGAAATGTGTGTCATGTTGTGCAGTGTGCGCTCTTGCTAGCTGCATTGATATGCATTGTTATTGAAAAGGCAATATTGCCATTTTAATGACATAATTGTTTCAGGTTTATTTCGTTGAGTTCATTGGAAATTTGAGCACACGCTGTTTGCGCTGCTTTTCCTTTATCAACGAGGGTGAGTTCCTCATCAATTCACTACGTATGCAGATTTCAAATTAGAAACTCACTGACACACCTTATGAATAACTGTGAAATTTTAGAAAAACTTAACAGCGGAATATTCAGTTTAGTAAGAAAATTTGAGACATTTGTTTTGTATATAAAGTTTTGTTTCGAAGTAGAGCAAATTGGAAAAAAGCAGCTATTATAATTTTGTGTGTTATATTGAAGTTCTTGCATTTTTTACTTTTATTTTATTTTATTTATTTTTTTATTTGTAATTTTTTAACGTTTATTAGAAGAAAGGGCTTATGATAATAGTCGAGTAAACGAAATTGATGAATGCCATCAAACTAATAGAAAAATTTAATTTAATTAAGTTTTCAAAATAATGCATTTACTAAACATAAAAAGTTAAAATAAACAAAAAATTAAAGTGTCTGGTATATAAACCAACATTTTGTTGGTGTTACATATCTCGCCACCGAATTGAAAAAGTCAAAAAAAGTCATGTTTGACATTCTTGTTCTACTTCATCCATTTCTTAAAGTATTCAACAGCCGTGAAAACACCAACTTCAAATTGGTTCTTTTGCAAGGAATAGTAATTTAAACCAATCCAAACTAAATTTTTCACACTTTTATTGGAGAAAATAAAAACGTGTTATACATGACCCTACTTCGCCCTATAAATAAATAACTATATCGGAAATACATATATTAATTTAAAATTGAAATTAAAAATGTAAGTGTATTTATGTTTTTGACCATAAGTGTAGTATTTTGTAGGGATTCTGTTTAATAAAATTGATCTGTTTGCAATTTTAAAACGCTAACGCGGAGTCATAAAAAATTGTTGAAAAGCGGTTCGTTTCTTTTATTGCATTGCAGTAATAAAGAAAAAACCTCGGCCTACAAAAAATAAGAAAAACACGATCCTTTTGTATAGCTGCGCAAGCAGTTCCTGTAGTTAGATTTTTTCATGGTTTGTTTGCTTTGCTTTCAATATATTTTAAAGGATTGTGTTCGAAAAATATAATTTGCATCGCACTTTTAGTTTGGGGTTTTCCGCTTGTTGATCCTATGTATATATTTACTGTTTAGTTGTCTACCGCAAATATAAATCACTGAATGATTGACAACGCTGCTAACAAGAAGTTCAAAATTAAGATTTTATAACTCAACTCAAGCCCACGCCAATTGCCTAAAAAGCTAAAACCAAATATTTATAGCTTAAAATCTAACTTAAAATAACTCCTTTATCGTACAGTGAAAACCACATCAAAATCCTAATAAATCGTTCGTTTGAAAACTTTCTAAATTGTGTTTACATCAAATTTATTTTTCTCATAAGAAAGAACAAGCAAAGACAAGTAGAACACAACGAAAATCATTTGTCTCTGTCTATCATTGCAATAAGAGAAATCAGGGATGTACAACTGAATTGCTGCCTGTTAAATAATAGGTTTAATAAATAATAGTAATTTGTACCACCATTTTAATAACAAAATACCATGCGTATGTGTTAGTGAATACCAAAAACGTTTTGTGAATGTGTTAAAGTTTCGGTTAGGAGTGTCTTGCAGGGTGTATATAAAGAATTAGAACACAAAGTTTCAATTAAAATGCTTAAAAATTTTTTATTTATTATAAACATACAACTTAGTAAAGGCACTATACACAGTCTTCTACTATACACATGCAAGAGAGACAATCAGCCCTATCGGGAATAATTTTTTTCTAAAAAATCAAGACTCCCTTTTTCAATTCCGTGTGAAAAATTATTCTCGATAGGGCTGAATGTAAAATGTTATTTAAAATCAACATGTATGTACTGCACGTATATGTATTTAAACGCTTGGTTTTTTGGCGTACACCCCTATGACGAACTTGGTACATCAAACTGCCAGCACAGGTCGGTTACGCATCAGGGAATTTAGCTTTTTTTCTGTCGAAACGATTCAGAAAAAACGATTTAATTAAAAACACGAAAATTCAAAACCATCAAATTGAATATCAAAAAATCAAACAGTAAAAACAAAGCAAAAACAAATTTAAAAAAATATTAGGAGAGTGGTACTTCAGGTGGAATTGAGAACACTCTATCTTATTCTCCATACATTTTTATTAGGAAATTGAATCCTTTACAAGCGTCTTTGTTTTTCTTTCTCATTTTAAATTATAATTTAAGTTCAAAATGGCGAACAATTTGCAGATGGATTGACCAATTAAAAAAATTGAGACCCTCTACGACAAAACGCAGTATGAGGTCGTTTTCTGGGAACGCTCCTCTACTAGAAACAAGCAGCCGTTTCTCCGTTACATTTTGGCTGTCGCACTGTGAAATTAATAAATAACGAAAGTAAGGAATACATTTTATAATTTTTTTACTTGAAAAACATTTTGTTAGTATTCGGCTTCGTCTTCGGTCGATTAATTCCATTTCGACGAACATTCGGCTTTTGCCGAAAATTCAAATTCGGTCAGACAGTCGGTTAGTAATATATCGTCGCTCACTTGTACAATGGCCCTTTAACATTTTTTGTTTTGTTCAGCAGACACAAAAACTGTGATAAAACCGCCAATATAAAATTTGCAAAGTAGTAGAAAAACATTGCTTTGAAAGGCGACATACAGCACATAATTCTGTTTTAATTAAACAGAAGGTGTTAGTATAAGCTTATCAAAGTGGATGGTACTGCAGAAGCCACAGAAGACTACTGATGAGTTGATGTAGCTATCAACGAAACAGCTGTCTAGTCTGCTTGGTGGTTTGTTCTGCAAAGAACTTATTGTTGTTGCAACCTGTTGCTTCATGAACTTAATTGGCATTAAGCTTGTACATAATTCTAAAAAATATTATTTTTTTAGAATTATTAAAAACAATATTGTAATTAAAATATGCCATCATTAACTTTTCATGTAAAATATTGAAATTTGAGTACGTGTAGTTGTAGTCTTCAAGAATATAATTTTTTAGTTCTATTATATATAAACTCTATATGAATTTAATTGTGAGCTTAAGATCAAGATTTTAAGAAGGCAACAACAACAACTCTGTATAGAGTCAATCACTTAGCTGACTAGACAGTCTGTTTCGGAAATCGCTATATTTCCTCTTCAGTAGTCTTTGAGTGATTAAGCTGTAATCAACTCACTGTTAAAGTCTTTTATGATTTCACACATGTTTGAACAAATTGAACAAATGAAAATAGCCACTAACAGTTAAAAACACTAGTTTCTAGCAAAGCAAAAAAATCGTTTCATTTCTATGGTGCATCTCGACACACTGTCGAACACCAATGAATATTGAAATAAATAAGAAGCAACTAGAACAGATGGCAACCTTGGTAGAGTTGATGGCGGTGATCTATAAATAGCCTACTGCTTTAAAATGTCATATGATTAAGTAGCCGATTTGAACGTAAAATTCTTAAGAATTTGTTTAAACGTGTGTGAAATCATATACGACTTCAACAGTGAGTTGATGACAGCTTAATCAGTTGAAGACTACTGAAGAGAAAATGTAGCGATTTCCGAAACAGACTGTCTAGTCAGCTATGTGATTATTTAATGTTTGAACAGAAATTATCGAGAATTGGACAAATGAGTTTTATGTAGAATTCACGGCGATTGTTAATAGAACAGTTTTTGAAATAATGCATAATTTTTTATAAAAAAATAAAAAGTCAAACTTCACAAAGGTGTTGTGGAAACCGACAATTGTCAGAATTGGTTTTGAAATAGACAGATTTCATTTTGGTGACATAGAAACCAATTATCAATTTAGAAACTAGCTTCATTTTCGAAATTGGTTTTGTGTCTGTATTAGGTGTCACAGAAACCGATTAATCGATTTGGTTGTCGGTTTTAAAACGAGCAGCCGCAAAAAGTTAGGGAAAGTTTAAGCAATAAACGATTTTAATTATTTTTGTATAGTTTATTATTCATCCGTGTTCTACAATTCGATTTGGATCGATATCTAAATGGAAATTGACAGAAGTTGTTCTGTAATTCGATCTGTATTCATATGAAATTGACAGAAGGTGACGATATAATTTCACTTTTTTCGAACATTATTTTAACGTGTTCTGCAATTCGATTTGTTTAAACACGTAAACACGTAGTAAATCAAAATTAAAGATAAAAATTGAAAAAAAATTAAACAAACTTTAAGTAGAGGGCAAACATAAGAACTCCCACCAAGCTTCAACTATGGTTGCCCTTATAGAAAATCTTCCCAAAATGGCAAAGGGTTATACTAAAGCCGATCGAGTTTGTGTAGTATCCTTGTTTAAGGAATTGGCAGTAACATTAAGCAACCAAGGTCCTTCCCAAAACGATCCCGACGGCTGGACTTTACATTAATGTATATATTTCTTAAATATTTTCTTATGGGCTTGGATCGACTGGAAGAACAATGTTCGAAAAAATCTAGCCCACAACAGAAGGGAAGCCACAGCTACCGGAGGAAGACCTTTCAAAAAGATCACTCCAACTCCTCTAACAGTGGGAACTGTTGCCCGAATTTGCGCATTGCAAATGCCAGTTGGATGGCTAACCGAGCTCCATGTCTCTTGATATAGATGAAGAAGTCGCTATTGAGAATACTGTAGCAGAAAATATTTGCTCACCAAGCGAAGACTACAACGAGATACCATGTACTTTCCGTGGCAACAGTGTTACGCCCAATATAAAGAAAGCGCGAACCGTATTTACAGGTGTAGTCTCTTGTTAAAATACATGTTGAAATACTTGTTGAAATATTATATTAATACCGTTTGAATAAAACACATAAGCAGCTCTTGAATAAAGAATCGACATTTGATAGCAAGCAAGCACACGTATAAAACGCATTTTATCAATTCTTCATTGGCTACGAGGAGAAAAAATAAGAAAAAAGGAATAAGGAAGTATATAAGGGCATGGAAAGTATGTATTCTATGTACGCGGCGGTTTCTGACGATTGAAAGTCACGACGATCGCTTAATTGTGAATAAATAAGAATTTGTTTAAATGTAAATTGAAGTTACAAGTTGTTTTTTTTTTTTTGGTATTCGCTTAAATGTGGTTAAATAAGAATTTGCTTAAATGTAAATTGAATAATTTTTGGTATTCGCTTAAATGTGATTAAAATTTGCTTAAATGTAAATTGAGTAGTATTCGCTTAAATGTGAATAAAATTGAGATTTGCTTAAATTGTATTAATATAAAGTTTAAGTGCTTATTAAATATTTTTTCAAATGTATTTCAGACAGAATAAGGTCAATAAGATTAAACCGATTTGACTTTACAGCTTTTGAAGACAGCGGCCAGTTGTGGCAAAAAATGGCTTCGGTTTTTTAAATACATGTTGCAAGCAATGAATATTGAAGATGATGACATAAAATATAAGATGTTTTTACATTACATGGGCGACAAAGCACAAGAAGTGTTCGAGCGACTGCAATGTGGGTCTTTGGGATGATCAAAATAGAGGACCACTACTTTCGGTTGAACGATATATACAACATCAATCAGAATTTGAGATAGTTGTTGAAAAACTAACTGAATATTTTGCTCCAAAAAAAAAATAGAACATATGAGAGGCATATGTTTAGACCAATGAAGCAAGGGCAAACAGAAAATGTTGCTGCGTTTGCAATCAGATTGAACATCCAAGCTGGGCGATGTGATTTTGGTGCGGATAAGGATAATCAAATAAAACACCAAATAATTGCGGAATGGCAATCACCAACATTGCGGCATGAGATTCTAAATCGGGAAGAAGTAAGCTTAAAACAAATTCTTAAGGAAATTCTTAAGCTTAAAAAAATCTTTACGGCTTTTACAAAATAAACCTTTAATTAAAATTAAAAACTTTGGTGAAAAACTTGTCTGCTACTTGCTAATAAGCAGTGCTGCACATATTGTCACTACACTCAGGCATATTCAGTAAGCGCTCTAAGATTAGAAATGGCGGATAAAGACACTGAAAGTGAAAAAAAAAGACTTACTGCAAAAAATGTAACAAAAAAGTTGAAACAAGAGGAATTAAATGTGAGGGACTATGTCAGGCATGGTGGCATACAGATTGCATCAATTACACAGATGAAGACTATGCTGCCATAGCTGCATTAAAAAACAAGTGTTTCTGGGTTTGTGAAACTGACAAAAAAAAGTTCAGACAGTGGGTGAAGTGTGAGTCAAGCTTAGATAGAATTTGTAATGCAAATGAAGAAATAAAACAAACAAATGAATGCATAAAAACAGAAATGAGTGAAATAAAGAAGGTACTACATAACTTAGAAACAAAGAATAACAACCAACACACTCCAACATATGCTGGAGTGGTAGCAGCTAATAAAAACACACCAAAACCCAGTAGACCAAAAAATCAAAGCAGCATAATAATCTTGCCAATAGAAAAAAATCAAGAAAGCAAAGCAACAGAGAGACAAATAAAGGAAAAAATAATACCAGCGAAAATTAAAGTGGGAATATCGTCAATAAAGCACATAAATAATGGATGCATCATAGTGTCAACAATGGATAAAACCAGTAAAGTAAAGCTAGAAGCAGAAATTAAGCAACAATTAACTGAGGGTTACAAGATTACTGCTCCGAAGATAAAAACGCCAAAAGTGATTATTACAAATATAGACTGTAATTATAACCAAGAAGCATTAGTAGAAGA
Organism: Dichetophora obliterata; assembly: GCA_963920525.1. Lineage (NCBI taxonomy): Eukaryota > Metazoa > Arthropoda > Insecta > Diptera > Sciomyzidae > Dichetophora > Dichetophora obliterata. The sequence continues at coordinate 142,529,781 of OY986436.1, read as the reverse complement.
ATTAGTAGCTACAAATCATTTCATAGATACCAGCGACAATTTTAAATTGGTTCATAAATTTGTAAATAAGAAGACAAAACTTTGGAATTATATTATAGAAGTGTCTGGAGAAAAATTAGCTAAAATATCAAATAGATACGTCATGCTCAATTATAGACCTAGATTTATTAACGAATATATTTCATTGACCAGATAGATGCTTTAAATGTCAAAAATATCCTCACACAAGCAATAAGTGTGAAATAGAAGAGGCGTGCGGAAAAACATGACACCAAAACATGCAAAATTACCACAAACTTTAAATGCATTAATTGTGTTAGAGCAAATACATATGGAGCAAACTACTCATGTAATCATAAAGCCGCTGCAAATAACTGTGATGTACACATAATAAAAATGAAAGCTGAAAAAGAAACAAGCTATTTTTAAGTAGCAAAAAATGAATATATATAAAGAACTCAAAATTATCTACATTAATATCTGTATTGATAAATAATATCCAAAACATAGATGTCGTAGTAGTAACTGAAACTTGGTTATATCAAAATGAAATACATACGTTTAACATACCAAATTTTACAGCAATACACAATTGCAGAAATGAAAAAAGAGGAGGAGGAACGGCTATTTTTATTAAAGACTGTCTAAAATTCAACGAAATATTAAAAGAAGATAAATATAATACAACTATAATTGAAATAATAAATTAAAAACAAAAAATCTCCATATGTACATTCTACAAAGCACCAAATGAAAATTGCAACAATTTCATAGACTATTTGGAAGAAAAACTTAGCAACGAAAGTAAAAATGTAATATTTTTTGCAGATGTTAACATTAATCTGTTGGAAAAAACAACTACAGTGATAAAATACACTGACTCAGTACAAACAAATGGTTACACACTGATAAACAGCACATTACCCACATGTCAAGCAACCAATACAAGTACGCTCATCGATCACATTATTTCAAATATAGACCCAACACACAAAATTGATTTCAGGCTCGAAGATACGGACATATCTGATCACAAATATACAATTCCAACAATTACAGCTATATTATGCAAACCACCAATGAACAGTAAAACCATTCCCAAAGTAAATTATATAAAAATGGAAGCAATTATTAAAAACAAAATAAATAATGCACCAACAATTGAAGTAGCACAGTTAGTTGAACTAATACGAGAGGCCAAAAAGAAGTCAACAAGACGTATAAAAATCAGATGTAGAAACAATGATTGGATAACAACAGAAATAAACAGAAAGCTGAAACTTAGGCAAGAATTATACAAAAAATCAAAATCAAATCCAGATGATCAAATAAAGAAAGAAGAATACAAAAAAATTAAAAAAGAAGTCCATCAGCTTATAAAAACAACAAACAAAAACATATAAATGAACAAATAGAAAAATCCGGAAATAATACAATAAAGTTATGGAGCATAATTAACTCAACACTAAGAAATAAAACTGAACAAGCAAACACATCATAAAGCCAAGAAAAACAGCAATTAATAACAAAAATGTTGCAAATAAATTTAATACATACTTTAATGAAGTTGGATAGCAAAAAACATTAAAACTACAAACGTAACCGCAACAAACGTCATAAATCAAAAGTTTCTATTCCTCAAACCAATAACTCACGGAATTGATGAAATATCAGTGAAAGATGTTAAGTTTCTCCTTCCAACAATAGAACATATATTGGTTAGTATAATTAATAATAGTTTTTAACTTTTTTTTTTTCGGAATGTCTCAAAAAAGCCATAATATCTCGAATACACAAAAAAGGTAAAAAAGATCTATGCGAAAATTATAGGCCAATCTCAATACTCGCTCAGCAAAATATTTGAAAAAGCAATAGACATAAGAATCGAAAGCTTCATAAATTCCACTATTGACTTTGATAAAAATCAATTTGGCTTTTTACAAAAAAGCGAAACAGAGTCTGCTATAACATCCACTATGGAAAAAATTTATGATGCTCTAGATGAGAAAAAAATGGTAGCAGCTACATTTATAGATCTCTCCAAAGCATTTGACCTAGTAGATCATAAAAAACTGCTCAACGCTTTATCAGATATAGGTATAAGAGGGCTGCCAAATAAATTGATGCAAAGATATTTAGAAAACAGGCCACATGTAACAAGAGTAAATTGAGAACTTAGCGCAGAGCTTACAAGCAAAATTGGGGTCCCATAAGGATCGATACTTGGACTAAGACTCTACCTTCTATATATAATAGAGGGCTGCACAATTACATTTGAATCGCTGTACAAAACATTTGTGGGGATCGCAATTACTTTCGTTCTCTCACTCTCATTTGCGGATAGCGTTGGCGTGAGCGAAAATTGTAGGCAGTGTGCGTAAGTGGAAAACCGGTTGAAAGCAAAACAAATAATAAATTGTCTATCGCGTATTAGTAATGTACATAAAAATAATTTGCAAGAGAAGTACAAGTTGGCAAGTACTTGAAATACTTGATACCTAATTTCAGAAATTTAGAAGATGAATTTACAGTTGCATGTTTTAATTTAAATGTATATTTTTTTAAAAACAAAAAACCATTCAGATAAAGATAACGAAAACACAAAAAAATTAAATTTTATGTGTGGTAATATATATTTATTAATTATTAATGTTTGAATGCAAAACATAAAATCAGTTAAAAAAAAATAAGTATAAAATCGCCGCTCACAATTTTTATTTTTATAGCGTCGTATTAAAACTGCTATTAATATTTTTATTTACATAAGCATTTAAGCATTACGTAAGCATTTAAGCATTAACAAATTAAAATAAAACAATAATTCAATACTTACTTACTTCATCAATTTCCATTTTTTTAACTTACTTTATTTTTACTTTACTATTGCTTTCATTAGCTACTGATAATGACTTCTGCGTTCAGCATACGCAAGTACTTGCAGTAGAATGTAGAACTATACAGTTTTTTTTTCATTTGCCGAGATAGCGACCGATAATTAATGTAATTGATGAGAGCAAGTTGCGTATGCATTTGATAAGAGAGAGAGAGATAGTTAAAACATTACTTTTTCTCTGAGCAACAAGCAACGGTTTAACGCTATTTTTTTGCTTAATATTGCTACAAGTGATGTGCCTAGCTAAAAGCACTTGGTGGAATTAAAGAAGCAAATACATTTGTGCAGCCATTTAATATATAAACAACATTAAGAGCTGTCATTTTAAGTCAACATACAACATTTACGCTGATGACACAAATTTTATAACAACAGCAAAAACAGAAAAGGAGTTAGAAGACAACATAAATCATGACATGAAAGTATACTATGACTGGGTTTGCGGAAACAGCTTAAGCATTAGCATACTAAAAACCAATTATATCGTCTTTCGGTCATACAGCAACATTAATATCAACATAAAAATCAATATAAACAACATCGAAATTCAGAGAGTGCAACATACAAAATATCTTGGAATGATAATAGACGAGAACCTTAACTATGAAAACCACATCAAGGAAATAAAAAATTCAATACTACCGCTAATTATGGTCATCGAAAGAATTGGCAAAATCAATGAAAACGCTGCGACACTTATATATACTGGACATATTCTATCCAGAATACGATTCAACATATGCAGCTGGATCCAATGCAGCAAATTTCACTCAGAGCAGATAGGAAGAGTGATGAATAAAGCAATTAAAATATTATTCAATACAAATCCAACAATCTCTATTAGAGAACTATATAAAAGCACCAAACAAATGGACATTTATCAGCTAGTTTTCATCGAAAAATGCAAATACATACATAAAGTACAAAATATTATGCTCAAATCCAAACTCATACTCACAACTAGAAGCACAATTCATCAACACAACACGCGTCAGAAACATAACTTTGAGGTACCAAAAGCACGAACATCAAAACAACTTAAGAGCTTGAAGCACAGCGCCATAAAACAATACAACGCATTACCTGAAGACATAAAGAAGTCACCAAATTTACACATCTTTTGCAACAAATTGAAATTTTATGTACAAAACCCTAGAGAATTATATTCTTAATTCATATATATACATTTTTGATCTCATATACTTGTGCCTTAGCTTACACTTTTTTTACAAAATGGTAAATGAAACTAATATCTTAGTGTTTATTAATTTATTTCTTAATTTCACACCTCTTATACACGGAATTAAATCCGTCTGAGGTTATAACGTAATCTTAAAAAAAATTAAATTATAATCCATGAATTTAATTTAGTTATATAACCCTGTTATACAAAATGTTAAAATATGAACTGGTGAATAAAGACTACGTTTTCTAAAAAAAAAAAGGTTGCTAAAGTTTTCGAGGCAGTTGTTAAGCAGGAAAAGGTATTTAACAATACTACTGAACCGATGAGAGTGGCCCATGAGGTTGCCAAAATCGATACTGGGTATGTTGAACAAAGTCGAAGACGTTTTAATAGCCAAAATCAAAATCGTTTTAATTTTGACAAAACGGTTGGCTGCCAGAGATGTGGATTGTTGGGTCATAATGCTGTCGATGAAAGTGCCCTGCAAAAGGCAAAACATGTTTTAAGTGTGGTGGATTTGGCCATTTTGGTCGCAATTGCCGTTCAAAGAAACGTTTGCGTCCCTTCATTGAAAGACCAAATTAACATTTTTTAAACAGAATTCACTCAACAAATGATGAACGGCAGCCCAATCTTAAAAAATTAAGTAGTTAAGTACATTTCTGAAGACAAAGATGAGTATGTTTTTAAAATCACTGATTGTGACAGCGAGTACGAGGTTCGGTGCAAAATTGGAGGAGTGATTGCAAATGGGGTCATTGATTCTGGATCCAAATACAATTTAATGGACCAGAACACATGGGAATTACTGAAGGCCCAAAAAGTGGTAGTGAAAAATCAATGTAAGCATTCGGGAAAAGTTTTCAAGGCTTATGGTGGACATGCACTAGACATACTTGGTGTTTTTGATGCCCAAATCGGGTTTGGAAAAGATAACATAATGGCACAATTCTATGTTATTAAAGGCTATGGCAGCTTGTTAATTGGAAGAGATGCTGCTGAATCGCTTGGCGTATTAAAAATAAACTGTGAAGTGAATAAAGTTGAAAGCGTTGTAAGAACTCACGGTCAACTAAATAAAATTAAAGATTTTGTCATAGAAATTCCAATTAAAACTGATGTTAAGCCTGTCATATAACCGTATCGGCGAGTTCCAGTAGCGCTTGAAGAAGCTGTTGACAGAAAGATCAACGAATTGTTAGAAGAAGATATAATCGAAAAAGTAAATGGTCTTTCAAAATGGATATCGCCTGTAGTAGTGGTTCCAAAGGAGAACGATGTTCGCATTTGTATTGATATGCGTCGCGCAAATGAGGGAGTACAGCATGAAAACCATCCACTTTCAACAATTGAAGATTTCTTGCCACATATCGGGGGAGGGAAAATATTTTCAAAATTAGATGTGAAGAACGCATTTCATCAGGTGGAAATATCTGAAAATTTTAGAGATATTACGACTTTTATAACTCGAAAGGGATTGTTTGGATATGAAAGATTGATTGAGTTGTTTCAAAAAGTTATGTCGATTAGAAAAAGTACAGACCAGTTGCGCTACTTAACAAAGAAAGGAGTTTTATTGGAATAGGGACCTAGACAAGAAGAAGTATTTAAAAAATTTAAAAACATGCTGACGGATGAAACTGGGATATTATGATGTTCGAGACAAAACACAACTTATTGCGGACGCTAGTCCAGTAGGATTGGGAGCAGTTTTGATTAAAATTAATAGCAAAGGTCCACGAATTACATCGTATGCAAGCAAAAGTTTATCTAATGTCGAAAAAAGATATGCACACACAGAAAAAGAGGCATTGGCGTTGGTGTGGGCAGTAGAAAAATTTAATTTTAATCTTTTTGGACGAGAATTTGATCCAATAACGGACCACAAACCACTGGAAGTTATATTTGGTCCTAAATCTAAGCCATGTGCACGAATCGAACGCTGGGTTCTTCGTTTACAGTCGTATAAATATAAAATTATATATAAACCTGGTAAATCAAATATTGCGGACCCATTATCAAGATTGGCTGTTGGCTGAAATTCATATTCGACGTTTGATGAGGGTGCTGAACTCTATGTGAACTGGGTAGTAACAACGGCAACACCAGTGGCACTTAAATTGTATAACATTGAGCAAGAATCTTCTAATGATGATGAGATAAAAGCGGTAAGATTGGGCATTTTCAAAAATCAATGGATTGAAATCGCATCTCCATATAAAGTATTTGTCTGGCGAAATACTACTACGTGGAAACCGTATTGTCATACCTGTTAATTTACGAGAGCGAGTTCTTTAATTGGCACATGAGGGTCACCCTGGCATGACTGTGATGAAAAGAAGATTGCGACCAAAAGTATGGTGGCCGAAAATTGGTCAACATGCAGAGCAATTTATAAAAAAATGTTACGGATGCACATTAGTATCGGCACCAATGAAGCGCAAAGAGTTACCATCAGGACCATGGCAACGCTTAGCTATTGATTTTCTTGGACCCCTCCAATCAGGTCATAATCTCTGTGTTCTTGTAGATTACTACAGTCGATTTATTGAAATTGAAGTCATGAAGAAAATTGATGCTTCTGAAACAATCAAGAGATTGTCAATTATATTCTCTCGTTTTGGTTTGCCATTGTCGATTACTGCAGATAACTGTCGGCAATTTATTAGTGACGAATTTAGAAATTGTTGGTACATTAATAATATCAAATTAATAAGTATAACACCACATTGGCCACAAATGAATAGTGAAGTAGAACGTCAAAATCGGTCGATATTAAAAGACTTGATTATATCTCAAAATACAAACAGGAATTGGTTAGAATATTTACAAAAGTATTTGCTGATGTATAGGTCTACACAGCACTCTACTACATTAAAACTACTGCTGAGCTTTTATTCGGAAGAAATATTCGTGATAAATTACCTGACATTGCGAGACCACTAGAAAAAACAATAAAAGGAGAGACTACAGTGATGCAAAAAGACATTCTAAAGCAAATGATATCGAGCATGAAGTTCTAGTCAAACGAAATATTATAACAAATAAATTGTCATCATACTATAAACCAGATGTTCACAAAATTATAAAAATACATGGTGCCGAAGTTGTTGAATCAGAATTTAGAAAAAGGTATCGGCGCAATGTCAGTCACTTAAAGAAAATAGCTCAAAATAATTTACCGACCGATGCAAACAACTCGCCAATGTCAACTGGAGCTACAACGGAGGATATTCAAGAGTCGAGATTAAGAAGACCTCCAACTCATCTTAAAGTTTTTATCACTGAATTGAATTAATAGATTTTATTGATAATTATTTATTTACATTTGACTTGTTCATTCATGTTAATGTCATCAAAGAAACTTTGTTTTTTAAGGAAAAGAAACGATGTAGTATCTTGTTAAAATATGTGTTGAAATATTTGCCCTTATTCTTGAACCCGCGCTAGCTCTCAAAATGACGTCGAAACAAAATTTTTATATTCTTGAAACTTTCAATTTCGACGTTGAGATCTGCAGTGATTGTTCATGGCAATTATTGAGCAAACGTCGTCAAATAAATATTTAAATTTTTGATCGTCGAAATGATCTTCGACGAAAATTTATTGGTGAAATTGAGCTCTCGACGACGACATTTAGTCGACGCGGGTTCAAGAATAAGGGTGATTATATTAATATTGTTTGAATAAAACACATAAGCAGCTCTTGAATAAAGAATCGACATTCGATAGCAAGTAAGCAAACGTATAAAACGTATTTTATCAATTCTACAACAGGCATGGAATTTATTTATATTTTTACATTTGTCTTGGAACTGCTCATATTTCAAATTGAAATTCAGAATTTATTTTCGTTACCTTCAAATGTTATTGAAACTTTTTAAAAAGATCTCAAATCTGTAGAATGCTTAACGTTTTTCCTTCAAAAAAATGATTTCTGTAAATCTGGCAGTTCCACGGTGGTACTAACGCCGTATCAAACGAGACAAAGTTAAGTCCAAAGAACTTCCAAATATAACAATGTTTATAATGCTATAAATACAATTGCGGATACGGGCGTGCGACGTGTAAGTTCCACAGTCGTGTAGAACTATAGTTGGCGTGTGGAATACAATCTTTGGCTATGTTCAGACGACAATCAGATGATTAAGCTAATCCCTTCTTTTGTTCTTTTTTACTCTATTTGACTAATTGATTCAGGTCTTGAGCGTCATCAAAATTTTGATTATGTTCGAAAGTAATTTTCGCTCTCGCATAGTTAATTTTTTAGCTGGAAAAAACCACATATTAGGATTCATTCAGTCATTTGATTCTCGCCTCATTTCAGTCATTTGAAGCAGAAAAACAGCAAACAAAAAGTTAGTTTTCTTAAGTTTTATAATTTTACTTGAATTATCTGACATAATATGTTATGAAGAGTACGTTCAGCGGAAAATTTAAAGAAGCAGCTGATTTGAACACAAAATCGGTGTCGATTTGATTTCTATTCGATTTTGGAAAAACGAACGAATTGCAGAACACCTTAAAAAATTAGATTCGTTTTTTATTTTCGATTTCGATTCATTTTCGATCGAATTGCAAAACATGCCGGATTTATTTGCCTTTATTATTAGGAGAAAACATAAGGACGCAACAAAAATTGCAATTTGTGATAACTGATGTCATGGAGAACCACCCGGAACTGGCCAAGGTCTTCACCAAAAAAAGGCAAGCCACTTGTTGAATCAAGCACCATAACAAACGCTTCCTTATATAGCTGGTATTGGTCAATAAATGAACATGCAAAATTAGAGTATATATTTATGGGTAAATGCAAACTAAATAACTGAACACAAAAATCTAATCCTGAAAAACAGCTGTTTCAATTGTCGGTTTTACTTACGTTCGATCTCTATTTTGCCTTACTTCGAAAAAAAACAAAACCGAGTCTGCTTCATGACACCACTTGAAACCGATATCGTTTTCAAAACCGATTCTGTTATAATTCTGTGTCGGTTTCCCGTCTAAAATGATATTGAGTAACTCCTTATTGATTTTTTTAGCCAAAATAATTTAATTAAGATTAATAACTTGTCTAATGATAATAATCGTATTTTAAACCTAATTTTTATTGATATAGAATTATCTATAATAATTGACGTTCCGAGTGCACCTATTTTTGAAAAATCTATTCATCATACACCTATAATTCTAGAGATGTCTATTACACACTATCAAAATCAGAACCTATCTCAAAGATCTGAGCACGATTACAATCGAGTTAATTTGGAAGCAATGAAGCACTATCTTGATTCTTGTAATTGGGATTCAATGTTCGTGGGACTTAGTCTTAATTGCATATGTGATAAATTTTTAACTAACGTTAAAGATGCAATTATAAAATGTGTGCCTTTAAAAACTGTAAAAAAAATAATAATCCTCCGTGGTTCAATAAGAGACAATGTCATTTTAAAAAGCAGAAAAATAAAGCATATAAGCGATTTCGTGAATCTAAAGAAGATATTCTACTTAAATCCATGTATTTGACTTGCCAACTCAATTTTGACACACTCAACAAATTTCTTTATCAGCCCAATTCTGAATGATTTTTTCCGGAGAATAGGAAAAGGGAGTTTTCATTTTTAAGATAGCAGATAAAGATTTCACATTTTCTTTTTGTTTACACTCATGAATATTGACGGTTGATGAACAAATTGGAATTAAAAATTTCCAAAATATTTTTGAGCTTTATCTTAAAAATTAAAACTCCCTTTTCCGATTCTGAAGACGAACTACAAAATAATAGTAAAATTTGTTGGTCTTATTTGAATACTAAAAGAAAAACTAATAGCTTGAAGGACCTGACGGTATTGCACTAATTTTGTTAAAACTTTGTGCAAAGTCATTAGCATATCCTTTGTACCTAATTTTTAATAAGTCAATTGCCACTGGAGCGTTCCTAGATTCTTGGAAAGTATCTCATATTGTTCCAATCTATAATCTGTGCAATACCAAAATTTTTTGAAAAAATTGTTTGTGAAAAAATTTCACCATGTTTTGTTAGTGTTCTATCTGATTATCAACATGGATTCCGTAAATAGGTGTACTCGAACTGTTACTAATCTAGTTTTGTTTTCTAATTACATTTTTAATTCATTTGTTAGTCGTTTGCATAGCGATGTCATATTTACTGACTTTGCTAAAGCTTTTGACAAGGTACATCATTCATGCCTCTTTAGTGTTCAAACTTGAGTGTCTAGGATTCCGTGGTGAGTTTATTAAATGGTTGAACTCATACTTATGTAACCGTATACAACTTGTAAAAATAAATGATTCCCTTTCGTGTCCTATAAGTGTGTCATCTGGTGTTCCTCAATTAAGTCATATTGATCCGTTGTTGTGCTAACTTGTCATTAATGATCTTTCCCATGTTATTAAATATTCTCAGTGTCTGCTGTTTGCAGATGATTTAAAATTATATCGTTCCGTAAAGTGTGTAGAAGATTGTAGTCTTTTACAGACTGATTTAAACTCAGTTGCCTCGTAATGTATCCTAACAATCGTTGTCTTAATATTTCGAAATGTCAATCGTTCTGTTTATAGAACCAGTTAAGCTATATTTTATAATTACAGTATTAATAATCTCACTCTTGATAGAGTAAGGGTATTCACAGGTTGTTGCGAATTGCAAGAGTGTGAAAATGCAAGATATTTTGTGCACTAACGCGTGAACATCAATATTGCAACTTAAATATGTAATACAAATTATAATGCGAATGAACAGTAAATATATTGCCACCTTATTTCAAAATATAACAAAAAGTTGTTAGAATAAAGGTACAAACTTAACCTTTTTAAAGTTTTACGCAGGTGGCAACTATGTTTGAGAACAACCAAAACATGAATCAGCTGTTTAGCTGCTTGTGCATTCTTGCAATAGGTTTGGTCAGTGCGTAATTCAAGAAGAGTTGCAAAATTGCTTCTAATGTGTTTGTTGTTAGAGTGATGCAAAATTTTGCATTTTCGCATCGTCGCAACTGCGTTTCGCATCACCCCGTGAATACCCCTAGTATATCTTAAAAAATATATACTTACGGATTACTTTCAAAGATCAATTTAATTATGTCATACTCAAGGCTTACTCTATGCTAGGATTTTTAAAGAGGAGTTGTAAAGATTTTAGAAATCCTCTTACAATCAAGGTACTATTTGAAAGCCTGGTAAGACCTTACCTAGAATACTGTTGTGTCATATGGAATCCCTCATATCGGAGACTGGAAAGAGTCCAGAAAGTTTTTTCTAAATATCTGTTCTCAAAGTTGAGTTGGCAAATCAATTTACCTTCCTATAAAACACGTTGTGCTTTGTTTAGTCTCGATTCACTTGAATTTCGTCGCATAAGGTATTCTGTTGTTTTTATTAGAGATGTCATTCACTGCAATATTCAATGCATATGTATCTTAACTATAATTAATTTTTAATCACCTCGTAGAGGTGAAACCTATTTTTTAAACCTAAGAGGGTGTTTCCATTTTCGTTGCAATTTACTGAGAAGCAACTTTGCTCAGCAAGAACCATTGGCTCATTGTCTTCGCATAACTAATTTATTGTTAGCTGATATTGATATTTTTAATATTTGTTCTAGACATTGTTTTAAAAGCAATCTCTTTTTGGTCCTTAACCAAATAGGTGTACTCGAACGTTTTTAACTTTGTTATTTGTTATTATGTTTTTAAGTTTTTTTTAATTTTTATTTAATCAAATATTGTGTATAGTCTGTAATGAGATGTCATCTCTGCTTGACAAGCAATAAATAAATAAAAAAATGGAAATTAGGTTCCATACTTAAAAATTTGCACTTCATCACTTTCGCTAATTCTTTTCATAAACCATTCGCAAACAATTTCATTCTGTATATTTGGGAGTATTTAATAAAAATATTCTAGTCCGGGCACTAAAATAAAAGGAACATTTAACTTTTAGCAAAAATTGTCTTTTTTTATTATTTTTTTTTTTAAATGTGTATTTGGAGCTAAAAAGCTAATAGTGAAAAAATTAAGGGCCGCTCTCAAGTCGTTCAGGTTTATGGGTCCAAAGTTAGAAGAAATGCCCTTAAAAACATGATTTTTTTTTTATTTTCCAACAAAACTAATATTTATGGGTATCAAATGCAAGTATCTATTCAACGAAGTATAAATATTGAAAATCCATGCATTTCTCTTGAAGATATAGCTCTTTTTGGACTAAGAAAATTTTACGTTTGAAGATGTTTTTGTGATATAAAATTTGTTGTCCTTGAAATGGTCCTTAATTGATGTAATCCACTAGTTTTTACATTAAATAGCGTTTGTGTATAAATAGCATTGTGATTTAGAAAAATGTTTCAAAGTAATTATATTCATACGTAATGTTGAGATTAATGAAATAAGTGGAAAATTTATATAAGTAGTCGAGCAATATTTTGTGAAAATTTTTGGAAGTAATTGTATTCATACGTAATGTTGGGAGTAAACAAGCGCCGCAAGCGAAAAATTGTTATATAAATCGCGCGATTTTTTTATAACAATTTTTTATGTTTTGGCATATTAAGCTGAAAGTCTTAATTAAATAAAACAAACTTTTATTTAATAGTTGGTACATAAAAATAGTTACATCTTAACAAAAACTTCATGGAATTTTATAATTACTAAAGTATTAAATAGGTAATGGCATAGCCTTTCTTTTAATGCCCATTTCTTCAGTTTTGTTTATATAAAGCAAAGAATATCAAGTTTTTCGAGCTCATTTTTAAAACTTTGGACCCCTATAACTTCTAAACCATATGAGAGCGGCCATTAATTTTGTTAGATTCGATATATATATACATATATTTATACTATTATATAAAAGAGACTCACGAAATTTCATTCAGAATAAGCTCGGTAACCGTTGAACCGATTTTGATAATTCTTTTTTTATTTGATTCCTATGATAATATAGATTGTTATAGCTTACCAAGGTTTTCGAAAAATGAATTCTTTAATGATTGCAAAATCACGCATTTTATTTGATGCTTATATTCAACCAGCAGCACAATATAACAGCAAACAAAGCTTTTCTCTCTTTGTCGAGAGAGCTTCTCTCAATATAACACGACAGCCATGTTGTGTAGTTAAGCTGAATTCACTGATAACCTTCAGCATGTTTTTGTGTGCTTTAAAATAATGTTAATCAAGTTGAGAGCGTGCAGAAATTTTTCTCTCTAATTGCGGTTATGCTAGCCAAACATGTGGTTATACTAGCCAAACATGTTCGGTGTTCATTTTTGTTAATTTGTTCTCTTCGCTGAAATGTTTGTTTGGTGGTTATGCTATGATTGGTGGCCCAGTTGCATTATATGTAATAGTATGTCAAAACACAAAAAAGCACAACCCTAATTTGCATTTTTGTACTTAAAATTAACGAATTAAAATATACGAACTGATATTACTTACTCTGAATTTTTATTATATCTTAAACAAAATGGTTTGCATATATCTGACATACTAGCTAGCTGTTTATGTTAAGGGTTACTTGAAGACACAATCAACTTCACTTTTTAATACTTTTACCTACTTTTTTGATGCTATTATACAAAATGACTACAGCCAACACTGGAAAGTTCGGCATGTTTGGCGTTTCAATCAGCAATCAAAATGTTCGGTCCGAGAGCGAGAGAATGAATATGAGAAAAAGTTAATTTCTTCATTTTATACGTGAAACAATAACAACAAAAAATGTTCGGCAATCATGTTTGGCTAGCATAACCACGGCATAAGCGAAAACTTCATATGAAAAATACTTTCAAAACATGCTGAAGGTGATCAGTGAATCCAGCTTTACTTTCAGGGAGATTCTTGCTTTCATACAGTGTTAATTAATTTTCTTTGTTAATGTTTTGAGGGGAGTTGCCAGAATTTTGTTATCAGCATTAATTATGTTTTGCAGCCTTGCCAGCCAGCTTTTCCCCACTTGAGATTGTGTTAGTCTATCTATACGAATATATAAAAGCGTTGATACTGCACGGACGTTTGACAATCACGCAAGAACCACTGAACCGATTAACACGATATGGTTATCAAACGATTTGTTATTCCAACTTTATCATAATATGCTATGTTAGATTTGCCATGTCTACTTTCCATGCCCACTTTTTGCAAAAAATGCTATATTTCAGACGATTTTGGTCGTATGAGACTAGAATTTGGTAATCTACGTTGTATGGTTACTTTCGCTAACTTTACTAAAAATGGGCATGACCCACTTTAGTTAAGTCCACTTTTCGGGGGATAAGCTTGGAGTAAAGCAAAGCGCGCTAGGTTTAAGCTCAATTGAGCTGAAATTCTGGCATTCTATTGTTTCGAGTATGAGATGTTTTAAGTGAAAAAAATTTTGCCACACCCCCATTACCGGCCAGAATTATTAAAAAATGTTATACTTCGAACGGTTTTGGTTGTTTTAGACTAAAATTTGATAATTTAGTCCATACGGCTACTTTCGGCACCTGTACTAAAAATGGCGAATATATAAATTCTTTTTTCCGAACAGCATGAAAATTCGTATATAGCAGTAAGGTGGTCTGCGGCAGGACAACGTCTGCCGGGCAATACTATACATCAAAAAGAATGCTGTATAATATATCAGAAAATTCTGATCGTCATGCATTGATGTTTCAAACGGAAACGTCTAGCATGTGTTTTGTTCGAAGGTCAATTTATACTTTTACAAATTCACAAAACGATCATAAAAATTTCATTGAATTGGGTCAGGATAAATTCTACTATAACTATAACGTTAACTATGAATATATAGATAAGGAACTAGATTAAAACATAGATTTATGTATATAACTTTGGAGTAGTTTGAAATATTTGAAATAATTTTCACAGAATTATTTTTTAAGCTATATTTGAAAATGTTTTCACATAAATTAGTTTTTAAGCTGTAGCACATTGCAAAAAATATAATATATATTTAACAAATATAATATATATAATATATATTTATATATAATAACACTAAATATTTTCATTTTAAGATTTAAAATTTTTACATATTTAATATTTTTATCGCAGGCGAAGCAGTGGGTACTAGCTAGTATATATATATAAATATATATTAAATACTATACTAAATATATATATATATATTATATATATACTAGCAAATACCCGCTGCTTCGTTTGTGATAAAAATATTAAATACTATGTAAAAATTTTAAATCTTAAAATTAAAATATTTAGTGTTATTAAAAAAAATTCAAAATATAAAAATTATTGTGTTTTGTTTAATTATGAAAAAATGGTATATATATTAAGAAATTACTTTATTTAATTTGAATAACTTATTTAAACCGTAATTGTTATGATGACATAAATTTACCTGGCTTTCCTTTTTTTACTTTTGAAAAAGTCCTGCATAGCAGGATAAAATAGATAAAACAGAGTTAGAATAAAATTTGGGTAAAAAATTTTTAAAATTTGTAATAAAAAATGTAGTTCTTTACATATATACTGAAAATAAATATATTCTTCTTAAATTGTTGTAGTTAATCGGCCTTCTTCAGTTATTAATTGTTGTTATTTTGCTTCGGCCAAACAACAATTCTTGATAGATTTAAAAAAAAAACCGATATAATGACATCAAACTTTTGGCGATATCTCAAAAACTGTAGACTTTCTCAATGCATAGCAATGCATTTTTGTATGGACAGTCGTTGATTAATAAAATTAACGATAATTTTCTTTTCTTTTCGAAAATATTTTTTACGGATATTAGGTATGTTTTAAAAAACCAGTTATTATGACTGATGACTGATGAAACAAATCGATTTTCATCCAATTTTCTTTGTTTGAAAGTTCAATTAAGTAAATTCGGAAAATGATAAAAGGTTTACCGTTACCTCAGCAATGCAATGTTTTATATTGTTCTCAAAAAACCTCTAAGATATCCAACTTATACTAAACAATAGGCCAAGAGTTGCTATTGTTGTACATATTTTTTTTAATTTTAATTTTTTTTAATTCTTTTTTCATTAAACAGTTTCTATCATTAAAAATCATGGGCCACCTACCCCCCCCCCCCCCCCTATAATTTTTTGATGAAAACTTATTTGCTTAAAATATTGTTATATTTTGTGCAATGTGTTACAGCTTAAAAACTAATTTATGTGAAAAACATTTTCAAATATAGTTTAAAAAATAATTCTGTGAAAAATATTTCAAACTATTCCAAAATTATATATTACATAAATCTATGTTTTTATTTATTTCCTTATCTATATATTCATAGTTAACGTACGTTATAGTTATAGTAAAATTTATCCTGACCCAATTCAATGAATTTTTTATGATCGTTTTGTGAATTTGTAAAAGTGTAAATTGACCTTCGAACAAAACACATGCTAGACGTTTCCGTTTGAAACATCAATGCATGACGATCAGAATTTTCTGATATATACAGCATTCTTATTGATTCATAGTATTTCCCGGTAGACGTTGTCCTGCCGCAGACCACCTTACTGCTATATACGAATTTTCATGCTGTTCGAAAAAAAATTTATATATTCGCCATTTTTAGTACAGTTGCCGAAAGTAGCCGTATGAACTAAATTCTAAAACAACCAAAACCGTTCGAAGTATAACATTTTTGATTAATTCTGGCCGGTAATGGGGGTGTGGCAAAATTTTTTCACTTAAACCATCTCATACTCGAAACAATAGAATGCCAGAATTTCAGCTCAATTGAGCTTAAACCTAGCGCGCTTTGCTTTACTCCAAGCTTATCCCCCCAAAAGTGGGCTTAACTAAAGTGGGTCAACTACCAATCGCCAAAAAAACTGTCACAGCTACCTCGTCAAATAATTATACCATGCTCGTATGTATGTATGTACGATCAAAATCGTCTGAAATATAGCATTTTTTGCAAAAGGTGGGCATGGAAAGTAGACATGGCAAATCTAACATAGCATATTACGATAAAGTTGGAATAACAAATCGTTTGATAACTATATCGTGTTAATCGGTTCAGTGGTTCTTGCGTGATTGTCAAACGTCCGTGCAGTATCACAACGCTTTTATATATTCGTATAGATAAACTAACACAATCTCAAGTGGGGAAAAGCTGGCTGGCAAGGCTGCAAAACATAATTAATACTGATAACAAAATTCTGGCAACTCCCCTCAAAACATTAACAAAGAAAATTAATTAACACTGTATAAAAGCAAGAATCTCCCTGAAAGTAAAGCTGGATTCACTGATCACCTTCAGCATGTTTTGAAAGTATTTTTCATATGAAGTTTTCGCTTATGCCGTGGTTATGCTAGCCAAACATGATTGCCGAACATTTTTTGTTGTTATTGTTTCACGTATACAATGAAGAAATGAACTTATTCTCATTTTCATTTTCTCGCTCTCGGACCGAACATTTTGATTGCTGATTGAAACGCCAAACATGCCGAACTTTCCAGTGTTGGCTGTAGTCATTTTGTATAATAGCATCAAAAAAGTAGGTAAAAGTATTAAAAAGTGAAGTTGATTGTGTGTTCACGTAACCCTTAACATAAACAGCTAGCTAGCATGTCAGATATATGCAAACCATTTTGTTTAAGATATAATAAAAATTCAGAGTAAGTAATATCAGTTCGTGTATTTTAATTCGTTAATTTTAAGTACAAAAATGCAAATTAGGGTTGTGCTTTTTTGTGTTTTGACATACTATTACATATAATGCAACTGTGCCACCAATCATAGCATAACCACCAAACAAACATTTCAGCGAAGAGAACAAATGAACAAAAATGAACACCGACCATGTTTGGCTAGCATAACCACGGCATTAGAGAGAAAAATTTCTGCACGCTCTCAACTTTATTAACATTATTTTAAAGCACACAAAAACATGCTGAAGGTTATCAGTGAATTCAGCTTAACTACACAACATGGCTGTCGTGTTATATTGAGAGAAGCTCTCTCGACAAAGAGAGAAAAGCTTTGTTTGCTGTTATATTGTGCTGCTGGTTGAATATAAGCATCAAATAAAATGCGTGATTTTGCAATAATTAAAGAATACATTTTTCGAAAACCTTGGTAAGCTATAACAATCTATATTATCAAAGGAATCAAATTAAAAAATAATTATAAAAATCGGTTCAGCGGTTACCGAGCTTATTCTGGATGAAATTTTGTGAGTCTCCTTTTATATAATATATATAGATATATAGATATAGATACAGATATAGATAGATACATATGTTCCACAAAAAATAGTGGAAAAAATTATTTTTGCTAAAAGTTAAATAAGCCAAATAAAATAATGATGAGGGAAACAATCAACAAACCAAGAGCGAGGAATTGGAATCCTTTCCAACTATATCCTCGTTAGGCAGAGAGCCTTGAATAGCTTGGATTCCATGGCATATTAGATCATCTTTGGAACACTCAGCAATACTATTTATATTACGCTCAAAATAAGTACGAGCACTTTGAGAACGAGATCCAATCGACATTGCCTTGCAGCTAAAGAAATTTGCTGACGGAACAACTTGGAATATGTGTGGGCCTTGATCGTCGTAGCCAGCCACTAACAAACCAACACCATACGGCCGTCGATCGTACCGTTGCGTAGTTATTTGCATCTTGTTTCCCAAATTTGTGATAATTCGCGAGACAGGGAATGTAGTATCGTATGAATACTTATAGTTAAGACATTCAGTACGTAAATAGCGACTTAGTACACGAGCATCTGCTGTAATTCCAGATATTGACATGCCAAGATTGTCATCAATTGGAATAATTTTTCGTTGCGACGAAGATAATTCTGAAGAAGCGCGACGAAGTGCAACTAGAACAGCATAGTTCTGATTTTTTAAGCCAACTGTTGCAGAACCCAATTTCACCGCCTCCATTGCATATTCTACTTGATGTAAACGTCCCTGAGGACTCCACACAGTAACATCACTATCGTATTGATTACGGAACTAAAGTACAGAGTTGAAAAAAGTACGATTAAGCTTTGCACTCTTAAATTTAAATCATATTATAAAGGAAAGTTACCATATTATATTATTGATGAATGATGAGACAAAATTTTAATCAATTCAATAGCTGGCGCGACAAGGTAATTTAGTTGGAATAAATCCTATCGGCTATTGATGCAAGCTGACCCTAGCCAAACAGGATGATTACTAAATGCTTTTATTGACACTGCTCGGCAAACTCGTATGCATGGACAATCACTGACAAGGTAGTAGCATAGACTGCCTTTTTTCTTACCAGCGGTGATGGGTAGTTGCAAAATTAGCTGTTCATGCAATTATTCAAAGAAAAGTGAAAAAATACTCAAAGACTTAAGCATAGCTAGTCAACCGTAGCAAACTAAAAACATTTCAATTAACTTCGCGAATAACGTTAATGAATCAAAGAAAAGTTAAAAATAAGCACATAGCTAGTCAACAGCAGCAAACTACAACTTCTTTAGCTATTTTTGACAACTACCAATCTCCAAAAAAACTGTCACAGCTACCTTGTCAAATAATTATACCATGCTCGTATGTATGTATGTACTTTATTCAAAGAAGTAAAATACATATACACTGTACGTGAACTATTCGTAAATTGTGTGAGCGAGACAGAGAGTGTTTTTTTAAATTTCTGAGAACCCAGGCATCTGGTTGGGAGAATCCTCAGCAAAATAGTTGAAAATAATTTAATTTTAAGCATTTTTCACTGCTTAAAAAGCGACAAAATCAAAGAAAAAAACCACAAAAATAAATGCCACATGAGTTGTGCGGTTGAAAATTGTAAAAGTTCCCGAAAGCTTAAAAACGATGCGCTTTTGTTCCACAGCTAAATATGTCCATACGGTTTGAATTCTTTTAACAAAAGTGCTTTATTTAGTTTCTAACGATATTTTTTAACTTATTTCTACTAGAAATGTTTATATTTCTCACTAAAAATGGTTTAAAAAAGCAAATTAGACCCCGTTGATTTTGCGCCAGTTTGATCAAACCACATCTGTCAAAACACAAACACTGCTTCAGGGGCGCAGTCATTTTTCACAGTTGCATATATTTTTGGGGCGCTCTTGTTTTCAGCATAGTGAATCAGATTTAGTACCGGTTTGTTAAATTTTTCTGATTTCTGCACAACACTACCTAGTTGTTGGACCCAAAAAAATAAGGATTTTAAGAAATTAATCTAATTTCATTTGTAATTAAAGTTCAAGTTTAGAAATTATAGGCCTTCAAATATAAAAAAATTACCTAAAATTTTTGCTGTTTTTCTAGTTTTTCAACAAAATTAAGCTTTATGAGTATTAAAACAAAAGTAATGCATGTATTTATTCAACGAGGTATCAAACATAACATTCCATGAATAACTTTTTTAAATATAATTTATAAAGTTAAGTTTTGTTGGAAAACTAAAAAAAAATCAGCTAGAAGAAACTATAACAGTTTGGGCCTTATTTTACGATTCAACCGAATACGGCCCGGTGTGATTGTTTCTGTGTTTGTGGGAACCAACACCAATATAGAAAATACCACACTTTTCTGCTATTACACCACTTCCTTATATTTTACTTCTTTGACTTTATTGAGTTCTTAAACAAACGATACTACATAGCAATTATAGACTGTTTCTTATATGATATCTTAGCGGCTGTATTTGTATGGCCTACAAATACCTTCACATAAATAATAATTAATAAATCGACTGCCACTTGGCTAGAATAAAATTAATGATAATTTTGCTCCTGCTCTAGAAGCATTTTAAATTTCTCTTCTGATGTTTGTCATAACTTTACAATAACTTAACAAATATAATACAAGTGAAAGAGACAACGACAGCATGTACATGATGAGACGTGTACATGCACTTAAATACTATTTAAAATGACGTGTGACCTTCGTAGATACAATAGCCTAGTGCAGCGTTTCTTAACCTGGGGTCCGCGAGTATATATATGGGGGTCCGCCGTCTAATCTATGGACATTTGAATTAATAATTTTTTTAATTAATGATCATTACAGAAATTTGCATGCAATAAACCCACGACACTTCAGGTAAAAAATAAATTACACATCAACTGTATTCGCTGTATTCACCGTATGCAAGCAACAGTATGCAAGCAGCATTTTTTTTAATAATTCTGTTGGCAGCGCCAATAAACATGCTAATCATTTCAATAACTTTGAATGGCTTACAATGGTGCCATATTTGTGATATCTTTAGTGCCCTGAACGAGCTGAACTTAAGTCTACAAGGAAGAGATAATATCTTCCAAGTTGAAGACAAAATAGAAACTATGATAAAAAACTTAACCTTTGAACTAATCGTACAATTAAAGAAATATCATGCGATTATCATGCGAAGTATCATGAAAGAAATAAATAGAAATATCATGCGATTCAGCTTTAAAACATAATTTGAAAGAATCGTCTTTATCAAGTTTTCGGGTAAATTTAAAAAATGTTTATAAAGAAATATCAGAAGAAGCACTAAAATATTTACTGCTTTTCTCGTCCACATGCCTCTGTGAAAAGGCATTCTCTGTTCTTTTATACACCAAAATCAAATACAGAAACAGATTACAATTGGAATCAGATTTGAGATTACAACTAAGTAAAAACACCAACCCAAACATTACTAATTTAGTTTAAAAAAAGCAGCAACCTTCACATTAATACAGAAATTTTAATTTTTATAAAATGTAATTTTTTTTCAGTACTAAAATAATTTGTTCATAATTTATTAATGTGTTTTTATTAAGGGAGTCCTTGAATTTGTGCGTGATTTTCTAGTGATCCGCGGAGTTAAAAAAGGTTTAGAAACGCTGGCCTAGTGTATAATGAGATAACAAGAAGTATCACAGATTTTCATTATCTTAGTTTTACTAACGAGTATACAAAAGATGTACAAAATTTTTAGCAATTAATGTTTAAAACTAAGTTACCAATTGCAATATTATTAAACACGTTAAATACATTGTTTTTTTTTTGTTAAAATTAAATTATGCATTCTCTAATATGAATGTTACAAAATCCTTATTTAAGGAGAGATAAAGCGATATTATTTCACATATTTAAAATGATATATGTTTGTTTACAAGAGATTTTTTCAGTTGGTTTTTTTTTAAAACTTTTCTTTTTTCTTAACAATGTTTTTCTCTTATATAAAAAAATAACAATAATAAGGCATATATCAATAATATATACTGTTAAAAAAAATAAAATAAGTGAAGAGAAGTAGGTTTTGCCCTCCATAAGCAAATAAATACAAAAGGATTTTAATATTTAATTAGCCTCGATTATGACCTGGGGTAGGTTTTGTGTAGTAAGGAATGGGTGATCCATCAGACACTGACTCCAGATCCTCAGAGACAACCCCGACTGGCGAATGATACAAAGAATCATTCCAAGAAGTGTTTGCTTGCGAGAAAAAATTTCCTTGATAATTTAATTTTCAGAATAACTCATATTATTTATAGATTTGTTCATTAAAGTTAATACATACCTCATAATAGCTGCATTCCATTCGCTTCGAAATAATCCAGATTATTTTTTTTACATCCAAAGCAAAAACAAAAATAATAATCCTATAACAAATAGGATTACTTTTGCTAGTCATATAAAATTGTGATATAACCTTAAAAAAATTTGAAACACATGTGCCGCACCTCTATATTTTTATGAGCTGTCAGTTAATTTTTTGAATTATTTGTTTGTTTAATACAATGAATATTAGGTAGCCATGACAACTACCTATTTACTCACGAGCTGCGACCATCGAATGTTAAACAAAAGAAAACAAAACAAACCGCGTGTGACAACCACATTGAACGCATTCAGCGGCGCCAACATTCGCACTTAAATTATTTATATAATTGCGTAATATTAATAATTAAATTAAATAATTTACAATTTTCGTGACGGTTAGAGTAAAACACATTCAGAGAAAAACTTCGTTCACTATGGTATCGCTACCATACCAGTTCACAACAGTTTTGAAAGACACACGTTCTCATGACACCTAATTGTTATTGTATCATGATTCTTTGTTTGAATTTAGTTTTGACTGCAACGGTAGTGCCCTCTACGAGTCGTTTTTCTTGCCGTTCCCTTGAGAAAATTTGCTATCGCGATTATATTAAGTCGAAAGGAACGCAGCTATTAGGTACTACATTTGCCTCTCTATACACAAATTCATTGGAGAACCTTTTGTCTCTGGCCTCATAATCTTTATCTATGCATAATCTCAATATTTTTCTTTCCAGTCTTTCTATTTCAGACGCAACCGTGGGTGAGATCGAGAACCGAAAAGGGAATGCATACACAAACACAGGTCTAATGAGGGTCTTATAAAAAAGCAATTTTGTTTTTTTTTGCATAGCTTTATTTCTAAAACAGACTGAAAAAATGTTCGAAACCTTTCTGGCTCTATCAATATTACTTCTGACATGTTGGTTAAACTTGAACAAATTGTTAAAATTTACCCACAGGTATTTTATACTTTTTTGAAAGGTACCAACCTACCATCAATCCTCAAAGACAGATTGCGGCTTTCACGCACCACTCCCTCTCTTCAATTTCTGCTTGCATTTCTAACACAAATACAATCCGATTTCAACTGAGTTATTTTTAAACCTCATTTCTTGTAGTACAAACTGATTTTATTGATGTGATTTCCAAGCTTCCTAACTGCCAAAAGAGGATATTCATCACTGGCATAGGCAAAGTTGTCATTGGCGAAAAGGATCCCAGTTGAAATACGAGAGTTACCAATCTTATGCACATGAGGAAAGTCATGCATGAAAATATTAAAAAGTTTAGGTCCCATAACTGAGCCTTGGGCGACTCCACTCAAAGTGTCACAAATGCTGGAAGTACTTTGCTGAATTTGAATAAAAAATGTTCGATTTACTAAAAAGCTATCCATAATATGAAAGAATTGAGGCGGAAAGTCTAGCTTCAACATTTTAAAAAGCAACCCTTCAGACATTGTCAAACGCCATCTCAATGTCATGGGAACACGCTACAGTGCAGTTTTTTCTCTTAACCTCAATGTCACATCGTTATGTACTTTCAGCAATTGTAACGTGTCCCTTTGTATCGTGACTGGCCTGAGTGACACCGACTAGCCCACTAGTCTTTATGGGCGCTGTTCTTAACCCTTCAGGCCAGGTCGAGGACGCAACAATAACTTCCGGTGCGAACCGGAAGTTTGATAACAAAATGCAATTTGAAGTTACAAAAAAAAGAAGTAATCTAATTAATAATTTCGAAATTAACTAATCAAAATATTCGACAAAAGCAAAAAAAATACATTAAATCAAAACCAAATGCATTAAACAATCGGAACCAAAACTTCACCACAACGCACAAATCCAAAGAAATTGGGGAGATGTTGGCCCTTCTACGTACCCTCCCATCCATGGTTATCTTGTGGTATGGTTTAAGATAACCCCACAAATGAACAAAACACCAAAAAACTTTTTTCGCCCTAACGCATTTTTACCACCATTTCGTACCCGCCCCTGTACTTATTTCCCCACCACGAATTAAATTAGCAAACCATTAGTTTGAATTTAAACATTATTCACATTTTATTAATTCTATAATTTTAATCTAAAAAAAATCTTTCTTCTATTTTCAGACGCAAAGCTGTTCCTATACGTTATTACAATTATACGTGTGATACTAAAGCTTTAGGACTCTAATAATTTTTTTTTTATTACAACCAATTTTCCTTATTTTTGAACATTTACAAATCTTAATACTGATTTCTTCCTTTTCTTTTCAGATGATCACCACTGTTTTTTTATTAACAATTTTTACATATTCTAGAATTTAAGCCATATATTATTTATTTAAGTACTAAGTAATTGTGAAGTATGTAGTTAACAAAAGAAAATCATATATAACTTTTTTTACCATGTACCATTTAACACCAACAAAAAAAGAAAGGTTTAATGATTATTAAATTATTATAATTAAAATAATTATAATTAGTATATCATAATTAATGACTAAATTAAATGTTCCATATAATTATTAAAAAAAATTTTCTATACTCTATAATGTTAACAGGGTAAAAAAAACTGTTGGTAGTTAAATGAGACACTCACAAAAAAACGTATTATAATCAAAATAAAATGAACCACAAACAACAATGTTCAATACAATCATAAAAAAAAACTCTTATATGTTCGAGGATATTAATTGTATTTATAAAGATAACTAATTGTAATTAATTATTAAAATATCATCTTTAAAACGAAAAAAAGACTAATTTAAACATAAAAAATATAGAAGGTACACTATGACCATGTTAAGATTGCTGGTATCTTCTTGAATTCAGAAATGTTAAAAAAAATGTTAATGTATTCAAGTGGTACACTCACAAAAAAAAAAATAAAGTACATATATATAAATTTACACTTGTTTAATATAAATCAATTTATGAATTTTCACAAATTGCCCTTTTTCCTGTAATAAATTAATTATTATATTTAAATAACATGGTTTAATAAATAACGTAATATAGATAAATAAGAAAATGTAAAGCTTGATTTTCTTGTTGTGAATTTTTTATTTTTTTTTTAATAATTTAAATTAAAAACTCAAATTTGTTTCCTACCTAAAGGAGCTCGCTTAGGATGGGTTCAAAGAATTTTGGCTTTTATCGGCTATGGATTGACGTTCTTTAACACGCCGCGTATTTTATTTTTCTTTTCGCACATAGAAAACACATTTTAGCCTTACAACATAAACATGATTGAATTTTACAGCCACCACGAATTATTGGCCCTAACATAAATTCTGATTTTTTTTTTAATAAAAACGTTTAATATTGATAATTCGGCTATTTTTTTTTGCTGATATGAGATATTGATTTTTTTAGCAAAAATGTTTTTTTCTTTTTCTTTTAAATTCAGTATTTTTGATGGAGCCAGGAATTTGTTGTTTTACTGGGGATTTTAAAGCTGCACTTTAGGTTCATCGCTGGGTCTGCACGTTCGAACCGTAACTTCCGGTCGAGCACTTTGAATGGCCGTTTATTCCGTTTGGACGCGTTTTTTTTTCTTAAAAACAAAAGTCTCTACAGTGCTTATTTTGGTCGCACGTATTTAAAAATCACACTTGATGGTTGAGCGTTCTCGGAACAAATTTTTGTCGCGTTAGCACCAACCAAGTTTTGGCGTGCGGATTTAAAATACAAGGGACCTCGAATTGTTTCTATCGCTTAAGGATATACAAATATCCGGTCCGGATGTCCGGTCTGACTTTACAAGTTGGCTTCCTGTCTCGCAGCGCCGCTTTTTTTCCTTTCTTTGCTTCCAGTGTCTTCGATTCCCTGACTCCTTAGCTTTCTACAATTCTGGTCATATATAAACGATATATAAACTGATTAGCCCACTGGCGACTACAACAAAAAAAAAACGCTTACCTGGTCCCTTGCCGCTAAATCTCAAACTACTCAAATGGTCCTAGTCTATCGCTCTGATTTCTGGCCTTGTTCCTGTTTGCTGCCTTTTCCCTTTTTTCAACCTCCAGAATTTTCCGGTATCCTTGCCTTGGTTAATTCGTCCAGTATCGCCTGCTTTATTGGCCACTTTTCTAAAAATTTTTTTTTTATTTCAAAAAACTCACTTCACTCCTTTATTTCGTTTCATTTACCACCGATTACTATTTTTCACGACAGGACACTTTTACTTCGATTAAGCAAAACTTTTAGTTTTACTTTTTTTAAACTTTCAGCTCTTTGGCTGTTGCTGCCTTGGCTATTATTTTTCACAAACTAAACTTATTTCCCTAACTCAGCTATCCATTGCTTGCCTATCTGACTTGTTTTCTTGCGCGACACAACTTCCGAGCCGTTAATCAACATTATATTTCCCGGGGTGACTGACTACCTACCATGCACTTTTGGGATAGACCTTGAATTCTTCTTAAGGGTCATTGGCCGTCCTTTCTTAGCCTTCACTACCTGCCAAGCCCATATTTTGGTCGTTTTCCGGCTTTAAAAATTTGGCTTACTACCAGGCACGCATGAACGCACAGCAGGATGTGCTTTTAGAAGTGCCAACACTGGCTGCACTCCAACTTTGCTACTCCATTCTAGCTCCGCCTTCAGAAGCGAAATATTTTCGCGACATTCAGTCTAAAAGGTAGCGTGAACACCTCCCTTTTCTAGTAAGTCGTTCCATGAACCTCATCTTTCGACCTCACCGTCGGTATAGCAGGGTAACTAAAAATTTTACTTTTCCCCATGCTATGCGTTAGTCAGAGTGAACAGCCCATAGATCGGCCTGTCAAAATCAGATCGACCAACAACCTCTCGCTCGCACTCGTAGTTCTTTGAAGGGAATGACAAGTGTCAACCGGCATTGTGAGTAAATAAAAAAAAACTAGTGTCAAACATGGTCGCGAGTGATATCCAAAATAAAAAATGTAATTACAATTTAATAACAATTCGTGCGTTAAAAAAAAATTAAATAAAAAGTTTAAAACACTCGATACTGTGACTACCATATAGTGTGTGATGTGTATTTAAAGAAATTTTCAATTCGTGGTGTTTTAATTCATTTATTCGTGATTGACTTATACCTTTTAGAGCCGGCTCGACGCCAGTGGCGTTATATTAAAACAAACGAAACATAGCTTTCCCTTTAATTTTCTAATTTCATAGTGCGGATTTATTTGACTGTTTGCTAATTCGGAATGAATGATTATTTAATCTCAGTGCTCGCGTGATTAGGTGTAAAAAATCTTAATTTTTCGTTTTTTTTTTTCATTTTATTTTCAGATTGGCTGTTGCGACGTTCATGTAGACTCATGGCAGTATACGGCCGTATTCGGGGTGCTTCTCCACTTAACTAGGCAACTAAATTATCTACTTATAATTACTTACTTATATATTTATTAAAAAAAACTGACACGCAACAAAACTCTGCATTTGGTAAAGTTTACCTCAGCCAAAGGCAGTGTGCCTTTGGCATAAAACTATTTTTATTTGATTTATGTTTACTATTTAGCATCGCCCTACGTAGGCTACTTCCCACACCATGAGATCGTAAGAGTCTCAAACTCTATCTTGCTAGCTGGACCATCTTTATGATATTTATTTTTTTTTTCTATCAAAAAAAACACATTCGAATTTTTTCTTTAATTTTCTTTTCTAGCTTCGTTGCCGATGGCGCAGTGACAACTTTCTGAGGATTCCGGTTGAAGCTCAACTCATGCCGGGAAGTTTCATGTCATTACGGCATGCACCAAAGAAAAAATTTTCTAATTACCAATTACTTTGTGATTTTTTTTTCTAATTTATTTTTCCAGGTTCCGATCTGCGCCGCTATCGAACTACCTTAATCATCCGCTTCGTAACCTGCCCATCCGTTTCCGGAACATTTTATCTTCCAACCCCGCCGCGAAAAAAAACAAGGTTAGTACAAATGTCAGATTAGCCTTTATTTTTCATCATGTTATTGCTTGATATCCTTCGCGTGAAAGGTTCCTAGGGGTTAGCCGTCGAGAGTTTCTAGTTTGTAGGTGTTATTGCCAACGGCCTCGCTTATCCGACATTTAAGAAACTTTCTACTAAATTTCGCGTTAAAGTTGCGCTTGAAATCGCTTTGGGCAAAATTCCTTTTATACACCTCCTGTCCTGGTGAAAAATGAACTTCTCGTTTTCGTCGATTATATCGCCGCGCGCTTTGCTCGTACGCCGTATGGAGATTGTTTGCCAGTTTTTCGCGGAATATCGTTAGGTTGTCGCTTCGGTGTAATAGCATTGTCTCTGGCTCGCTTAAAGATCCTAGTTTACGTGCTATTTTGTAGTCCGTTCCGCTGAGGAACATATTATGCCCAAATAGTGCGCAGAACGGCGTCGCTCCGGTGGCCGCGTGTACAGAACTTCTAAGCGCACATTCTATTTCAGGCAAATACATATCCCATTCGCAATGGTCTTCTTCTAGATACGTTCGTATTGCCGCCAGCACTGACTGGTTTACTCGCTCTGCCGCGTTTGATTGCGGCGAATACATAGCCGTTCTCAATTGAGTTATTTTAAATATCTGCACCAAGTTTTGAAATTCTTTAGATGTAAACTGCACCCAATTGTCGCTATGTATGACCTCGGGTACTCCAAATTTGTAAAAGACTTCGTGTTTTAAAAACTCCACAACTTTTACAGCGGTAGCTTCACGCATAGCTTTCAGCATTACGAACTTTGAGAAGTGGTCAACCACGATAAAAATGTAACAGTTACCATTTTTCGACCGCGGATACTTCCCTAAAAAGTCTATATATAGCTTCTGAAAGGGTCGTTCGGTAACCACCTCTTGACCGATCCCAGGTCTCAGCTCAATGTTTGTCGCCTTACTTTCTTTGCACGCGATGCAGCTGTTAACATAATTGCGCACCTTTCGTGTCATCCCTGGCCAGAAGTAAAACTGCCGCAGTCGGTGTAGAGTTTTCGCAATCCCTCCGTGTGCCTTCACTGGTGGTTCATGTGCCCTAGAAATAAGCGTTGAGGTTAGCGCTTCTGGTACCCACAATTTCCATTTTACTTCATCCACTTCGTTATCCTGGCGATCAAATACCGTTTTCTTGAAGACCATGCCGTTGTCGACCCTCAAATCCATTAATCTTTCTTCATTCCTTTTGATGTTCTCGATCAGCTTCAGGTAATCCGGTGATGAAAATTCTATAGTTTCGATTTCCAGCAGTTCGTCGCCACTTGATTCGGCTTATTCTACAGCTCGGGAGAGTGTGTCGGCTACGACGTTATCTGCGCCTTTCCGGTGTTCGATTTCGAAGTCAAACGATTGTAGCTGTAGAGACCATCTGGGTGTATGCCTGTGTGTCGTACAGTATCTACGGATGCTTTACAAGTGTTGTTGGGGGTACCTCCTCTTGATCTTGTAGTAATGCAACTCTGTGTTACTTATGGGATCGGGAAAGATGTGCCCTCCTTATTGTTTGAATGGGTTTCGCACTCTGATGTAAGGTGTATGAATGAGGGTGAGTGGAAGGCTTTGCTGAATGAGTGTGTGAGGTCTAGATGGCAATCTAGATGGGATGAATCTTTGAATGGAAGGGTCACGTACAAATTTATACGTGATGTTATGTTTGTGAATGGTCGCCCTGACTTTTGCTTTAGCTTGAGTCTGGGTTTCCTTTTGACTGGGCATGGTTCTCTCAATGCTTTCTTGCATGAGAGAAACTTGAGTGTGACTGCGGAGTGTGATTGTGGGGCAGTCTATGAGGACTGGTTGCACGTGCTTCGTGAGTGTCCTCTTTATGATGACATTCGTGATTTGCGTGCAATGGGTGTGTTGAGTGTGAATGGGGATTTCGACCTAGAAAATGTGCTAGCTTCTAGCGAACACCTTTCTAGGTTGGATCAGTATGCATGTCAGGTGTTTGAGAGGCGGCGTGCCAGGCGTTTTTGAGTTTGATGTATTCGTTTTTTCGTTCTGCTTTGTGTGAATGTGTTGGTCCAAATTGAATGGTGTGTGAATGAGGCTGTTCGATTTTTTGTTGATCTGTCCATTTTTGTTTTATTGGTTACCAGTCCGGAGCTGTGATGAGCTAAAACTGGTAGGAGTATGCTTTAAGTATGCTTCGAGGTCCGACCAAAGACTTAAAAGATGGTACCACGGGCAGTCAGTAGCCCCTTGGCATACGCCAGGTTGACTGATTGGGTCGGCCCTTCGGGGAGATTCGTGGTGGCTGTGTGTTTATCACCTATATCGCGGGTAGAGCTACTCAGCTCGGTGTAGGTTTGCATTCTCAAACCGGGTGCCGTACCCCAGAGTACGGAAGAGGTTTTAGATAGGCCTCCACCCCTACCAAGGGTTGCGACATGTCATCATAACATTTAGCTAATTTGGTACCTTTGAACTCTCAAAGGGGCGTTGGCGGACGCAATATTTCGGTCCCATGCTATGGAGCAACGTAGAATTAAGCCTAAACGGCAGGTGTCTACGTAAAACACTATGGATTTTCTGTAGAGACCACCTAGCTAGCCTACCGCTTAAATCTTTAAGGGACATAAGCCTTATTTAAACTGGCGTGGTCGGTGATGACTGTGAACGCCATCATCTCAACGTATGGGCGGAATCTCTTCACTGCAAGAACTGCAGCCAAGCACTCCTTCTCTGTGACGCTGTAATTGCGTTGGTGACCGTTCAACTTTTGCGAGAAAAACGCTTGGGTGTTCATGGTTGTTTTCATCGACTTGAAAAAGTACGGCACCTACGCCAATGTCCGATGCATCACACTGAATCCAAAAACGCTTGTTGAAATCGGCATGTTTCAGCACTGGAGCGGACGTCAAAGCTTGCTTCAGTTGGTTGAAAGACTCAATCGCTGCGGTGGTCATCGTGAACTTTGTTCTTTTTTTAGCGTGTCGCTAAGTGGCGCCGAAATTGCGGCAAAGTTGTAAATTAAGCGCCGATACCACCCAGCCGTACCCAAAAAGCTTCGCACTTCTCTTGGTGACCTCGGAATCGGGATTCTCTTTATCGCAAACACCTTTTCAGGATCCGTTTTCAGCATACCACCTCCGACAATAGTCCTTCACCGTACGGTCATTTGTTGTGACTTTGTTGTGACTCACAACGCGGCTTCCCCAAAATGCTATCTGTTTATAAATGGTTAAGTGCCTGCAATGAGAACTGACCTACCACAATTTTGGCGATCAGCTTTCATTGCAAGCGCTATATTAAAGACAATAAAATAAAGCCAACAACTTACTCATGTGCGGCTAGTGCCAAAAATACTGACAATGCATTTTCGGCAAGTCAACCAACGTAGAGGTAATATAATTTTAATTGTATTTTATTGTTGTAATTAGCATGCGTACTTTTGTCGTCATGCAATTAAAAACAGAGGTAAAATATTTTAAATAATATTTTATTGTTGGATTCAGTATTTTGGGAAATATGACCCAATTACACATGTTATACATGTTTGTATGTTTGTTCGGCCTAAGTTGGCATTATTAAATAAGTATGTAGGAATGTAAGACTGAATAATAATGTTTACTTTAAGAATGTCTGTATATTTTAAAGAATAATTAATTGGAACTAGAGTAAATTCTTGAGCCAGATATAACCTAGGCCAAGAATGCAAGACCAAATGCAAGGTTAACATTTCCTAATTGTTAAGAAATTACGTACAAGGAAATAATTGTAAACTAGATCAATAAAAACTAAGACTAATTATTGTGCAAGATTGCCTTCCGCATCTTGCACAAATGCTGAGTACACCTAATTATCGTAAAAACCGAGGTGTTAAACATAAATAGTTTTAAGAGAATAGTTAGTTGATAGTTGATTTTATAACTGTGCAGATAGTAGATTGTTAACTGTGAACACAAATAAAACTGTGAAAATAAAAGTATACAGTCACTAGAGTGACCGATAAGAAAAGAAATAAAACAAAGGACATAGAGAAGGACCGGAGGACTGCTCAAACGGCATCGACATGAGTAAGTATAATTAAGGTAACATTCCGGCAACCTGACGGCTGCCTACTGACCGGCATAACTCACCATGCCTAATAGAATAAGGTGAGCAAATATAACCAGGATTTGGGACGAGTTCCCAGTCTGACAAGTAGGGCCACGATTAGGACCTATGCGCATCCTCACGGGAGGACGCAACAAAATTGGCGCAGCTGGTAGGATCCTTCTGTTCGCAAGGACAGCAAGGATTTTATGATCCTTATTGTTACAGGAACAATAAGGATAATTTTTTTAGCTTTGTAAAATTTTTAAAGAATGGACATTTTTTTTTGATAGGATATTTATAAAAAGAAAAAAATAATGGACATAAAAAAAATAATAGCTAGGATCCTTCTGTTATAGGAACAGTAAGGACATTTTCTCTTTTGTAGGGATTCAAAGTGATCAGTGGGAATTTGTTGTTACAGGAACAACAAGGATATTTTGGAATTAAATTTTTTTTTTTGGAATTCAAAATTTTTGATTGGATCCTTATCATGTTACAGGAACAATATGGATATATATTTTTAGTTTTGGTAACATTTTAAACGAATGGAAATTTTCTTTTGAATGGACATTTTTTTTCTCGTTGTGAAAATTTTATAGGACAAGGCGGCATTCTTGTTGTTACAGAACAACAAGGGTATTTTTGAAACTCACATTTTTGTGAAAGAAAAATTTTTTATGTGCTTTTTGTTCACGGGAACATTGAGGATAATAGATCCTATTTACTTTTATATACTGGTTTAAGTTTCGGTTGAACCTTTCTAAGTTTGCAATTCAAAATCTTCCACCACCTCTCGGAAAGAGGCTGGCAGGAATAAAAGATTCTTGGCTTAAGGTTTAAGTTTCGTTTAAAACCTTATTTTTTTTTTATTCGTTTAATTCAACAGATTTTTTTTTGGATCCACTTCAAGGCGATGCTGGAATTTTACGAAGCAGATGCAGTTGGTCAACAGCAAGGATTTTTTTTTAGAACTAAATCACCGCGGAAGAGGACGCAACTACAAAGAGAACCAGTCAACGGCAAGAGATATCATGGCAAATTTTGAACATAAAAATAAAACTTAAATTGTGTCGGGGTTTTTCGTCATTTATTTGGCGAAATACAAACAAAATATTTATTTATACATGAATTTGAAACAAGCTTTTATAGCCTCTGCATCAATTGTTGCTTCGATATGTTAATATGAAAGCTAATCACTGAAAAGAAAGAGAATAAAGATTTATATACATAAAACAAAATAAATAGCATGTCTTTTATTAAATTCCATATTTTCACATGGCGCAGGCAGAATTTGACAGTTTCAAAGAACAATTGTGGAGTGAAATAGAACATTTTTGTAATTCAAGAAAATATTTTGAAGCAGTAAAAAAAGGGGTGTATGATTCAAAAGAATTAGGTAAGGCAGAGGAGGCAGATGTTGTCCTGCAAATTTTTACGCAGCTGGTACATAGTGAGTCGAGGGCATCTGTTGAGGAAAAGGAGGGCCTGAACGAGTGATTCAGGGATATCGAAAAGAAATATCACGCAATAAGGATACAACTCGAAGAGACAGAAGAAGAAATAAGGGAAATTGAAGACGAAAACTTAAAATTGAGGAAAATAGTGGGAAATAAGAATATCTCCGAGGAGTTAGTAAAACAATTAGTCGAGAACGAGCACACAGAGTGTGAGAGGAAATTGCAGGAAGCCCAACGGAAAATAGAAAGTTTAAAGTTGGTAAGAAGAGACCGGGAAACAATAGTAGTACCAACAACCGATAAAATGAATATAAGTGAAATAGCCAAAACGGTGAGTAACTTATTACCGCTATTTTCAGGTACTGAGTCACCGGCAGAAGTTTATAAGTTTATACAAGGATGCGAGTTGGCATTCAAAGCGGTGAAACCAGTAGAGGCACAGGACTTCACAGATTGTGTGAAATTAAGGTTACATGGGGAAGCATTTGAGTTTTGCAGGAGTAAGAAATTTGGCAAGGTTGAGGAACTATAAGGGGCAATCAAAGCGAAGTACCTTAAGGTTAAGGAGACAACGTATAACACGTTGATAATGGAACTATCGCATTGCGTCCAAAGGCCGGGAGAGAAGTTAAGTTCGTTCGCAAACAGAATAAGCGACATAGAGTCTCGGGGTAGAGATCTAGTAGGTGATGACGGTATCCTGTGGGAACAGCTAAGTAGTTCAGTCGTTAGTGCGTTTAAGGTGGGCGTCTCCGACCCGAACCTACGAACGATTTTATTAACGACAACCGGTTTGGGTCTCCCAGCGTTAGAAAAAAGGGCATTAGAAATGTAGATAATGTTAAAAGGAGGTGAGCTGGGGAGAACCGCACAAGGCCATAATAACTATGGGCAAGAGTACCAGGGCAAGCAGGGAATTAGGTTTCTCCTGGAAAGAAATCAGGAACAAAGAGGGCAGTATAGCATACAGGAAGAGGATGAAAAACAATTGACAAATAGCAGATTAGCTATAAGGTGCTCATTTTGCCAGGAGAGAGGGCATACCAGGGACGTGTGTATAACAAGGAGAAACACACCATATTGCGAAAAATGCCAGGAATATGGGCACGAAAAGGAGTGGAAATGTGCCCAAGAATTTAAACCCAGACGTGATAAAATGGAGGGAAAAAGATATGAGGGAAATTTTAATTAAAAAAACCCATTCAGAAATAATGGGGAAAAAAAACACAAACAGGGACCAAATAAAGGGATTGAATGTAGGTGGTGTAACAAGTTAGGCCACGTAGAAAAAGACTGTTACGCTAAGAGAAATTGGGAGAATAGGCAGGGAAACTTTCAGGGGCCCCGTAAAGGCCAATAAGCTGGAACCCCCGAAATAAAAGAACACTTAGGCCGACCAAGATAGTAACAGATCATTCGACATCTGAAAAGAATGTGAATATCTGTACATCTAAGTCAATAGAAAGGATAGTAACAGATAATTCTACATCTGAAAAGATTGTGAATATCTGTACATCCAAGCCAGGAGAGAGTTCAGTAACAGATCATTCGACATCTAAAAAGATTGTGAATATCTGTACATCCAAGCCAGGAGAGAATTTAGTAACAGATCATACGACATCTGAAAAGATTGTGAATGTCTGCTCGTCCCAATCGGAAGAAAAGGTAGCGAATGTAGGTCCCAATTCAGAAGAAGTAATTAAGTTGCTACGGGCAACATCAAAAAAATTTTTTTATAGCAGTTTAATAATAATACAAATAATTATATATATGGTGAATATGGCCATGGGTAGGATGAAAAGAGACCATAGGAATATAAAAAGGGAAATAAAAGAAAGAAGAATACTTTTCGAAAATATTATGAGAGCGGTAGAGAAAAGTATAGAAGGGAACTTCAAAGGAGTAATAAAATCATTAAATAAAAATATAATAAAAGAAAAATTCGGGGTGGTATTCGAAAAGTTAAATTTAAATATGATAAAAGAAAAATGCAATGTGCTATTGGAAAAATTAAATGAAAACATGATAAAAGGAAAATCTGATATGGTATTCGAGAAATTAAACAAAATACCAAAGGAATACAATGTGGAATTTGGAAAATTAAGTGAAAATATAAAAAATGATGGTTGGTATAAAAATATGACGGTGTTGGAAAAGAAAAAGGGTGAATGTTTTGGAATCTCCAAAGTAGATGATGTGTTTATAGAAATTCCTTGCAAGAATGCTATAATGGTAGACTCATTCTTCTTGTAGATTCCGGAGCAGACACGAGTTTAGTGAAACAAAATGCATTAAAAACAATTGAAGACAGGGGAAAAGAAATAAAAAATTTGTGTGGAGCATTCGGGGGTTTCGTGAAACCACTTGGGTCAGTGAAGATAGAACATGACGAGGTACATAATCTTAGTTTTAAGTTGCACGTAGTTGAATTAGAACAAGGACTGCCTGCAGATGGCATATTAGGCCGGGATAATTTATGGAATAAAACTATAATAAATACGATAGATAAAACATTAACTATATACAACAGAGAAAGAGGTAATAGAAAATTACAATTGAAACAAATGAATGAGTTGAGTTCAATTAATAACAGTGAAAAAATACAAATAAAATCTAGAACCACACAAACAGTAAGAATTAAAGTAGAGACTAAAATTCCGGTGGTAGTTGTACATAAACAGAAGATTGTGCCAGGGGTTTATTTAGATAAAACATTAACTATATACAACAGAGAAGGAGGTAATAGAAAATTACAATTGAAACAAATGAATGAGTTGAGTTCAATTAATAACAGTGAAAAATACAAATAAAAGCTAGAACCACGCAAACAGTAAGAATTAAAGTAGAGACTAAAATTCCGGTGGTAGTTGTACATAAACAGGAGATTGTGCCAGGGGTTTATTTAGGAGAAAGTTTAACGAAGGTAGAGAACGATACCGCTTATGTATCAATTTTGAACTCAAACAATGAGGATGTTATCTTGCCAAGGCACTATAAACCGAAATTTTCCAATTATAATATATTTAAAATGAAGTCAGGCTCAATGTATGGAGTAAACGAGTGTAAAGTAAAAGAAAGGATTAATAAATTAACACAGACAATTAAATTAGATGAAAATTTGAACGTAGAAGAAAGGTCTGCAATCGAGAATTTAATAACGGCATACCATGATATTTTTCTATTGGAAGGGGATAAATTAACATACACTCCAGTAATAGAACACGAAATTCAGGTTCAAGCAAATCAGCCTCCAATAAATCAAAAACAGTATAGTTTACCTCAAGCACATAGAGAGGAAATTCAAAAACAGGTAGAACAACTGTTAGAAGACGACATTATTAGGCCGAGCAAATCACCTTGGAATTCGCCATTGCTGTTAGTACCAACGAAAGCAGCAAGCGATGGTAAGAAAAAGTGGAGATTAGTCATAGATTTCAGAAAGGTAAATGACGCAACAATTAAGCAAGTTTTTCCAATACCAAGGATTGATGAAATATTAGATCAATTAGGGCACTGTAGATATTTTTCAAATTAGATTTAGCAAGTGGGTATCATCAGGTTCTCATGAGTACAGACGACAGAAAAAAAACAGCATTTAGTACAGCATTTGGTCATTATGAATTGAATAGAATGCCATTTGGACTCACCGGAGCTCCAGCGACTTTCCAGCGATTGATGAATAATATACTGACAGGATTACAAGGAATAGATTGTTTTGTATATTTAGATGATGTGGTAATTTATGGCAAAAATTTACAGCAACATGGGGAGAGATTAGCACAAGTATTCCAGAGACTTAGGGAAAATTGCTTAAAATTGAATACGGAAAAGTGTCAGTTTCTGCGTAGAGAAATACCATACCTGGGACACAAATGTTCGGAATTAGGGGCGCTACCAGATCCACAGAAATTAAAATGCGTGAAGGATATTCCAATACCGAGAAATAGGAAAGAGGTTCAAGAATTTTTAGGACTAGCTAATTATTACAGGAAGTTCATAGAGAATATGTCACAAATGGCATCACCCATAAATAATTTATTAAAGAAAGACAGTAAGTTCTAATGGTCAGATAAGTGTCAGGAAGCATTTAAAAAAAAATAAAGGAAGCGGTGACTTCATCACCCATTTTGGCATATCCCGATTTTAGCAAGCCGTTTTTACTAACTACAGATGCGAGTGGTGAAGCATTAGGAGCGGTATTGTCACAGGGTGAAGTAGGAAAAGATCGACCAATTGCATTTGCAAGCAGGTCATTAAACAGCGCAGAGAAAAGGTATTCGACAATAGAAAAATAGTTTTTAGCGATTGTTTGGGCGACAAAAAATTTTAGAGCATATTTGTTCGGTAGGCCATTCAAGATATATACAGATCATCAACCATTGAGGGGTATAGCAAATCTGAAGGATCAAACGTCAAGACTAGCAAGATTTAGACACAAGATGTCAGAGTACGATTTCGAAATAATTTATAAACCAGGTAAAAAGAATTTAAATGCAGACGCACTGAGTAGAATACCACAGCAGAACCAAGAGATAGTTGTAGTTCAAACCAGATCTAAAGCAAGAGAAAAAGAAGCAGCCGAAGAAACTAAAGAAAACACGGGTTCACTAGCGGAAGTGGATGAGGGGATAGAACAACAAGACAATAATAATATAGAAATCCTAACAGATAGGAAGGATATAGAGAGAATATTAAAGGATTTTCATAATTTGCCATTAGGAGGACATCAGGGAGCGCTGAGAATGTACTTTAGAATAAGAAAACAATACAAATGGAAGGGAATGCAGAAAGAAATTAAGGAGTATGTGAAAAAATGTAATAAATGTCAAGTAAATAAAAGTTCTAGACTCACCAAAATGCCTATGGTATTGACTGACACCCCAACACGTCCATTTGACAAGGTTTTTATGGATGTAGTCGGCATATTGCCAGAGACTGTATCTGGTAATAAATACATTTTAACGTTTCAAGATGATTTTTCGAAGTATATGGCATGTGTTGCGATACCAGATGCCGAAGCAAGCACGATATCGAAAGCATTTTTTAACGAAATTATAACTCGCCACAATACACCAAGGATGTTAATTACAGACAACGGCTCAAATTTTATTTCATGCGTGTTTTCAGATGTATGTAAAATGTTAGGTATTAAAAAGTTACATATTACACCGTATCATCCGCAGGCAAATGGTTCCCTAGAGAGAAGTCATAGGCCTTTGGCAGAATATTTAAGAGGGTTTGCCAAAGAAGACGGGTCAAATTGGGATCAGTGGCTATCGTCGGCGATGCACGCTCACAATAACACACCGCATACGACAACAAAGCAAACACCTTTCAAAACTTTATATGGGTTTGACTCAGAAATGCCAACGAATTTAAGGCGAAAGTGTAGTCCGATGTATAATGCCGAGGATACATCAAAAGTTATGAAATATCAAATTCAGAGAGCGCACGAACTGGTAAGACAGAACCAGGAGCGTGCAAAAGAAGTATCTAAAAAATATTATGATAATACTTTAAATGCAGTAGAATTTAAAATTGGGGACAGGGTGCTAATGAAGAATCAAGCAAGGAAGAATAAATTTTTACCAATATGGATAGGACCGTAGGAAGTTTTAGCAATAAAAACCCCAGTAACTACCGAGATTTCGATAAAGGGGAAAGCAAAGAAAATTCATAACAATTTACTAAAATTGTTTCATGGGAATTAGAAATAGAGAAAGACAGTTAAGGTGTTAGAATTTTAAATAAAACGAAAAGGAAAAAATATTTTTAGGGAAAATCTAACAACATAAAATAAAGAAAGTACGGGAAAGGGAGAAATAGTATAAGATTCATATTAGGAGTACTAAAAATATGAGAAAAAAAAATATAAATATTATATTAAAAAAATTTAGTAAAGTTGTAAAGAAAAAGGTTACTATAAAACAGAATTAAAAAAAAAAGGTTAAATAGAAAGAAAATTAGGAAAGTAGTGAATGGGAAAGCATATTTGTGGCAACGAAAAATAAATGGAGTAGAGGAAACTACTTACGGAAGGAACAGTTAAGAAAAGGTTATGAAATCAAGAAATAAAAGAAAGGAATATAAATGGAAGAAAAAAATATAGAAGGCATTTAAGTGGAACAATAAGGCAGCCAAAATAGGGCAGAAAAAAATAAGAAGCGGAGAAAATCTGAAGTTGCAAAAGGCAAATGTGTTGGCATCTTCAAAGTGAAAGACGTTGTTACAGAAATCCCTCGCAAGGATTAAATTCTAGTACACGCATTCTACTTGTAGATCCCAAAATAGTGCCACTTGATTTAAAATAATTCCGTAAACTTTATTTTGGATTTAAAGTTTAATGTAAAGTAATGAAGAGGAAGGTTCGCATAAATCGGGATTTGTTTTTTAGTAATAGAAGATAGCAGGAAAATATAGCAGGAGGATAAGGGAACTGTGAAAGATAGTAGCAGAATAATCTGGAGTAACAAGCAATTGTCTTGGAATTTTCAAAGTGAATGACGTAGTTACGGAAATCTCTGGCAGGTATTTATCCTGGTCACACATTCTAGTTGGAGATTCCAGGATAGTGCCAACCTATTTGAAAAGGTTAATAAAGAAATTTTGATAGCATTCCATGAAGATGCGGTAAAACGTGATAAAAACAATTGGAAATTGAATTTGAAAATTGAAGTTGAAATATATAAAGAAAAAGAATAAAATAAATAAAACAACCTTATTTGAACGAAGTAAACGAAATTCTATTAATTGTTTTTAAAAAAAAAAAAATTGAGGAGTAAAGTAAATAAAAAAAAAGAAAAGGAAATTTGAATGCATGATTGCGAAAACTAAGTTATTTTTAAATATAAAAAGAAAGTTTATTTTTTTTGTGGTGAAATAAATGCACAAAAGTTGAAATAAATTCAAAGAATAAAATAACAATCGCATCAAATGCGACATAAAAAAAATAAAAATTTGATAATCAAAATTTGAAGATGAATAAAAAGTCACACTATGCGAAAAGATTGAGCTTTGATATATATATATAATTGAAAACTATAGAATTAAAACATTAAGACTAAAATAAATAACAGAGTAGTATTTTTTAAAAAAATAAAAAAATTTAAGGGTTTACAAAGAAGAATAATATGTTTAAATATAAGTAAATACATAATTGAAACATGTCAAAATATGGATGAACATATTTAAAAATTATCCATTGAGAAATAAAGGATGTTAAACGAAGCATGTTAAGATATGAATAGGTTTATGTAAAAGCAAACTGTTGCAAAAGAATATTTGAGTGAGCCCATTCATACATGAAAATATAAGAAAAAAAAATCAGTAAAAAGATATTATTATTATATATGAAGGTCACTGAAAAGAACAAATAAAACATGCATATATTGTAATAGTTGTTATAATCAGCGCAAAATTCAAAACAGTACAAAAACATTTTGGCGCAAGATTTAAATTTAAAATTGGCTGTAAATTAAGTAATTTTGAAATGAAAATATTAAAATAAGACATAAGTATTAATTTTATCTAAAAATGAATATGAGGGTTACCGATAGTCTTGTATGCATCACAATAGCAGGAGTGCAACGAGCATAGATACCAGGATAATACTTTGGGTCTAAAGATGCAACGGAATTCTATGACTAAAGCCGAAAGTGGCCAAATACAACCTTATTTTTGCATTCTGATACGAGGTCACGTACAACAAGTAATTACAATGGAGTTTTAACCAAAAATATGATAGGCAGCGAGAAGAAGCTACAATAAACAAGGAACGGCATTAGTTTTAAAATGTCAACAGTTTTGAGTCAACGTCAAAAAGACACAGTAAAATGGAACAGAAGTGCAGGTTTGCGGTACATTATGTTAATTAAGCAAAGATGTTAGACGTATCGCAACAATTTGAAATTATGTTTTTTTTAACATTTTTCAAATATATGCTGGCAGTTTTTCTGTGGAGCATAGTGCGAAGGAATAATGGAACCGACTTTATAAGCAAGTGGAATAAGGCCGATAAGTGGTCCAAGAGCCCACCACACAACGATATAACACAACAATAGAAAACATTTCTTTCAGAGAGAGAGACAGAAGAAAATAAAAACAAACTAAACTAGAACTCAAGATGCTGATATAAAACACAACAAAATTTAATTCAACATAGATGGAACAGCAAGTTCAATTATAAACCAAGATACATGATGTAAAACTACACCGTGGACCCAGCAGAACAGACCAAATTGGCATTATTGTACGAAAGAAAAATCCTTGTACCAATGAAAGACAGGAAACACGCCGTGATATTTTTGGCACTCCGATGGACAACGGGGGGGGGGGGGGGGAGAAATAAAAACAACAGAAGAAACCAGAAGATGACTAAAAGTAATATACACCACACACCAGGCAGTAGCAGGCCAACGAGGATAAGATTACACCACAAGGGATGCATTCATACAAGATAGAAGTGACTTTAAATATATTAAAAGTAGTAAAAAATTGTTATATTGTATATACAAGCAGAAATTTATACAATTAACATGTACATAACAAGAATAGGCAATGAATCTAAGAAACTTTGTAAAATTAACAACTTAAGAATTAAGAACATAGTACAATATCAAATATGCTATTATTAAAATTTAAGATATGTAATTACCCAAATTAAACCAAATTAAATTAAATCAAACAAAGAATGATGTTGAAGAATGAACTAGCATATAAAATTGTGATTATTTAGCACATAAAATTATTAGACAAGCAAAACAAGCATACAAACAATAGATTTTAAAGTATATTGACGAAAATTTTAACCTCTTCAAGGTAAAAATTTTCTTTGTGTAAGGGGGGAGGAATGTTGTGACTCTGTTGTGACTCACAACGCGGCTTCCCCAAAATGCTATCTGTTTATAAATGGTTAAGTGCCTGCAATGAGAACTGACCTACCACAATTTTGGCGATCAGCTTTCATTGCAAGCGCTATATTAAAGACAATAAAATAAAGCCAACAACTTACTCATGTGCGGCTAGTGCCAAAAATACTGACAATGCATTTTCGGCAAGTCAACCAACGTAGAGGTAATATAATTTTAATTGTATTTTATTGTTGTAATTAGCATGCGTACTTTTGTCGTCATGCAATTAAAAACAGAGGTAAAATATTTTAAATAATATTTTATTGTTGGATTCAGTATTTTGGGAAATATGACCCAATTACACATGTTATACATGTTTGTATGTTTGTTCGGCCTAAGTTGGCATTATTAAATAAGTATGTAGGAATGTAAGACTGAATAATAATGTTTACTTTAAGAATGTCTGTATATTTTAAAGAATAATTAATTGGAACTAGAGTAAATTCTTGAGCCAGATATAACCTAGGCCAAGAATGCAAGACCAAATGCAAGGTTAACATTTCCTAATTGTTAAGAAATTA
Source organism: Dichetophora obliterata (assembly GCA_963920525.1). Taxonomy (NCBI): domain Eukaryota; kingdom Metazoa; phylum Arthropoda; class Insecta; order Diptera; family Sciomyzidae; genus Dichetophora; species Dichetophora obliterata. The sequence goes on along the minus strand of OY986436.1, from coordinate 142,486,302 downwards.
CGTACAAGGAAATAATTGTAAACTAGATCAATAAAAACTAAGACTAATTATTGTGCAAGATTGCCTTCAGCATCTTGCACAAATGCTGAGTACACCTAATTATCGTAAAAACCGAGGTGTTAAACATAAATAGTTTTAGGAGAATAGTTAGTTGATAGTTGATTTTATAACTGTGCAGATAGTAGATTGTTAACTGTGAACACAAATAAAACTGTAAAAATAAAAGTATACAGTCACTAGAGTGACCGATAAGAAAAGAAATAAAACAAAGGACATAGAGAAGGACCGGAGGACTGCTCAAACGGCATCGACATGAGTAAGTATAATTAAGGTAACATTCCGGCAACCTCACGGCTGCCTACTGACCGGCATAACTCACCATGCCTAATAGAATAAGGTGAGCAAATATAACCAGGATTTGGGACGAGTTCCCAGTCTGACAAGTAGGGCCACGATTAGGACCTATGCGCATCCTCACGGGAGGACGCAACACATTCAGTTCGATAGTGTGTTGTTCGCAATGGGTGCGACCTAATCCGTGCTCCTCGAATGTACGAAATGTCTTAATAATTTGGTTGAGACGTTCTTGCTGTTCCGATGTCAACTCATGTACCGCACTTGCTGCCGCTGGGTCAAACTGAGTAGCCAAATTGGCTATGTTTAGCTCATCTACTCCCAAGACATCAGTCACAAGTTCAAAAGCTCTCCAGAAATCAATGCCGAGGTAAACTTCCTGCTCCAAATACAGGCAAATATAAAACAGCATTCTAACCTCTTTATTTTTAAATTTTACAGGCAGTTGAACTTTGCCCAATATACTATGCTGACGTCCTCCAGCCGTTTTTACAATCGAGAAATATTTTTCAACCGCGACATCCAACTCTTCAACCAGCTCTCGACCACCGCGTCCAAGTATGCTCACTGAAGCACCCGTGTCCAAGAGTCCACGTACTATTTTATGGCCGAGTTCGATGTCTGCAATAACAATAGAGTTCAGCTACTACAGCTTTTTCACACTTTCTCCACAATAGATCATTTTAAGAACCAATCCAATATCATTGAAATAACTCAAGGATATCGATAAAAGTGGACCAATAAAAAACCAAAAGGGAGAAAAATTTACCCACCATAATATGGGTTGGGCTCAGGGACAACACAAGACATAACAACTAACCATGCGTTTACATAGATCTAATCATACATTAGTTTTCAATCTACTTTTGAGTTGACCTTTCGACAAGTTAACATCAAACACGTTACAGTTGTTAACAAAGGTACTCATGCGATTTAATGGAGCAGTTAACATATAATTTGTTCTACTAAATGGTAAATAAATCAAGTTGTTAGAGTTTCTACTGCTTCTACGGTTAGTGTTAAAATTTATAAGAGAAAGAAGCTCTGGAGAGTCGAATACACCAGTAATGAGTTGGTGTAAGTAGACGATATCAGCAGATTTTCTTCTCTCACTTAAAGATTGCATTTTTAATAATTTCAAACGATCCTCATATGGAGGAAGGTTAAATGTGTCAGTTCCACTCAAGCCTCTTAGAGCAAACCAAACAAAACGTTTTTGAATTCTTTCTATACGATCAACATGCACATTGTAATGTGGGGACCATACTTGACTTGCGTACTCCAAGTGAGGACGCACGATTGAATGACGCACGTGAGGACGCACAGAGTTGTAGTTGTTATTAAGCTATCAAACTCTTTGGCCCACCGTTTTATAAAACCAAGCATAGAAGACGCTTTTTTACAAATTGTATCAATATGCATGTTAAACAACAATTTAGAATCCATGCATATACCAAGGTCTTTGACGGTAGTTACACGACTTAAAGCAGTATCTTTAATTTTGTAATCAAAAATAAAATTGTTCCTTTTACGCGAAAAGGTCATAGTTTGGCATTTATCTGGATTTAAAAACATGTTATTTTTAGAACACCAAACCTCAAAGGAGTTCAAGTCTGACTGGAGCAGGTCTGAATTGTCATTAGAATCAATTGTTCTGTATATTTTCATATCATCTGCATAAATAAGCAAATGAGAGTGTTTAATGACGGGGGTAACATCATTAATTGCCAAAATAAACAGAAGTGGGCCCAGGTGGCTTCCTTGAGGAACACCCGATTCTGCAACAAATTCAGAAGACAACACGCCTCGGAACCGTATTTGATAAGATCGCTCCATCAAATACGATTTGATCCAGTTTACAAAATATTGTGGAAATCCCATTAATTTAAGTTTAAATAAAATTAGATTATGTGGTAATTTATCAAAAGCTTTGCTAAAATCAGTGTAAATACAATCGACCTGGCTACCAGAATCAATAGATTTTAAGCAGAATGTAGTGAAATCAAGGAGATTAGACACAGTGGATCTGCCAGTAACAAAACCATGCTGACGAGTTGTCATGACTTGCCCACAGTGAATTTTCACTCGATCGTACACTATTCGCTCAAAAAGTTTAGGAATCGAAGACAATTTAGCGATAGGCCTATAATTAGTGACGTCGTTCCTGCAACCTTTTTTGTAAATAGGACTGATATAAGATTTTTTCCAAAAAAGAGGAAAATTACTTTCATTAATTGATTTATTAAAAAGTAACGAGAGAGGCTGACACAAAACGGAGCCGCATTGTTTTAACACTGCGGCAGGAATTCCATCTGGTCCAGCGCTAAAATCCTCATCGATTGATTCAATATACTTAAAAATATCCTCTGAGGTAAAAGATATATGCCCCAAAGAAACTCTGGATGCGTTGTTCATATAATCAAAATACGCTAAATCAGGATTAAAAGAATCTGAACAGAATGATTCTTTAAAAAGATTGGCAAATAAGCCACAAATAATGGTGGAATTGTCAGTAAATCCATCCTGAAATTTGAAATAAGAAGGAAATCCATCAGTCTTCTTCTTAACATTAATAAATCCCCAAAATTTTCTTGGATCAGACAAAAAAATCAGCTTCATATTATCCAAATACTCATTATATAATGCAGCTGAGCAATTCTCAAATTCCAGAAACAAACGTTTGTATGTATCTAGGTCATTTGAGTCAAAACTACAAACATATTTCTTCCATGCCCTATTCCTATTGTTGCGAAGAGTCTTTAAATCCTTTGTGTACCAAGGGTACGCAGAATTTTTCGCAAATTTGAGACTATATGGTACAGACTGAGAAAACATGGCAAAGAGCTCCGTATAGAAATAATTTATTGAACTGTTAAGATTATTATTATTTATGTATTCTGTAATTATATTTAATTTACTATAAAGTAAATGATTCAACCCCAAAAAGTCAGCTTTTTTGAAATTGAATTCATAAACTGTGTCAGCAGAGCTTGAATTTATCATATTCTCCCTATCGAATTTATACCAAATACTCAAAGGTGGATGGTAATTATCAATAGTAGTCAAAGCATGAAGTGCCTTCTGAACAATGACATTGTTACTGTCTGTTGTTAAGACTAGGTCAAGCAGCCTTTCCAGACTATTATAAATACAACTAACTTGTTGTAAGTCAGAACATATATTGTCAACAAATATATGTTCTTGGCGTGTCTTCGAATTAGATGCACAAAAATGTGTTTCATCGTCAGAAGAATGCCATTTTAAGTCAGGCAAATTAAAATCGCCCAACAATAAAATGTCGTCATTAACGTCAAGTAAATTTAATATAAATTCTATGCAATCCGCAAGGCTTTCATAGACCTCTACACTGCTCTTTGGAGGAACGTATGCATTAATAACATATACATTAGAATTGCAATGTACAACCTTAACGCATATAAGTTCGATATTAGCAGAGCAGGGAATATCAATAAAGGAACTAACACAGGAGTTCCTTACAGCTAATAGGACACCACCACCAACTGCAGAATTATTGTCAGCGTGTCTGTCCTTCCTATATACTTGAAAACTATTGTCAAACAGTTCTAAGTCAGTAATTCCTCCGTTCCACCAAGTTTCAGTTAACGCGATAATATCTTCAGAAAAATTCTGAGTTGACAAAAAAATGTCGCGCGTCTTTGAACGCAATCCCCTTACATTTTGATAGTAAAGGGAAAGCCTATTTAGTTTTTTTGGGTCTGACTGGTGATATTATTCGTCCTTCTAGACCTGTGTTTAGGCTTAAACTCAGAAACAAAGATATTATCAGCCCACAGATTAGAGCTCAGAACAGTTGCAAACTCTTCAGCAGCTACTGTGAGAATAAATGATGCGTGGGACGGTTTACATGAGCATTTTCTTACATGAGCAGAAAGCAGCCTGACTTACTAATTGGTTGTGTTTAACAAACGTCAATACATTTTCACTTGTTGTGTCGGGCTGAAGACGTGAAATGAAAATATGCTCTTGGGTCTTTTCCATAAGCCTTGCAGACCGCTTCTAATACATGCTTTGGAATGAGTTTACGTTTTGCAAAGCTTTCTCGGGCTATCTGTATTTTCCGCGTAACTTCACGCTTACCATCCAGCTGGTTGTTGTTGAAGATTCGATGCCTTGCTTCGTAATAATCATGAATCCGTTCTTCAATAGGTTTCACTGGTTTCAGTTGCCTCACACTTTTATTAAAATTTATAATTCGCTTCAGGATACTAATTTTTTCTTTTCTTTCAGATTCGGCTGCTCGATCATCACCTGCTCTTTTGTTCCGTTCGGTATGGTCTTGTAAGATTACATCCGCTTCACTTCCTCGGGATTGTGACTGGAGCGTGGCATTCCCGTCGTTGCCGCGTTCCTCCTCTCGTTTCCCAACCCGCATTTTGGACATTTCGGAGTGATAAAGTTGGGTAGTCCGCATTTATAGCAAAATATATTTTGTGTTAACGACATGCAGTAATTGAATGCGTGGCCCTGCTGACGACAGTTCCATCAGACCAGTACACGTTTACAGGACTGCTGCTGCTGGAAACTTGTCCCCAGAGGACCCGCCGCTGAAACTTCTTCAATCTGCATTAGATTGTCGCTATCTTCAGTTTTCTCGTCGCATATTTATCTCACTAACGTTGCGCTGAAATCGATTTATAGGCTACTGCACAGCTCGCATATCGCGCCGAGGGACCGTGCGCTCCACCTCATTACATTCATCCCTCAGATGTTCCACGGAATGTACAGTTATAGGGTAAACTATCCGTCCTATGTGCTCTTTGAGATTTCTCTTAATAATTTCTATAATTTCGTTCTCCGGCAGGGGTTGCATCAACCTGGACCTAAGTTTCCAAATGGCCTGAAAGAATGCGTCGATTGATTCTTCGGATTGCTGCTTGCGCTCGACCAAGTCCCGCATCGCTTCAAAATTTGTTCGGCTGGTTCGGTATTGCCTCAAGAGGGCGTGCCTCAAAGTTGGCCAGTCTGGTACATCGTTTGTCTGTGTATACAACCAATACCATTCCTTGGCCTCGCTGGACAACAAAAGGTGGAAGTCTCGCAGTATCTCTGCCCAAGTGCATTCATATTGAGACTGCAGGTGTTCAAGCCTAAACACAAAATTTTCTACCGACAAGCTGCTGCTGCGTCCGTCGAACATCAGGCCCCACTTGTCGACTTTTATGGCTCCTGCAAAGGAAGTGACGTTCGGCTGGTTTGGAACATAATGGTTTCGCATTGCGCTCCATAATGCGCTGCCTGGAGGACGATCATGAGCGGCTGCCGTTGGCGGTCTGGGCCCTTCGTAGCGATCAGAAAAATAATTGGTGTCACACTGGTTTGCTTGGCTTCTATTTCCAACATTTGAAACTAAACCTTCCCTTCTTTCAGGTCGCTGCTGAAAATTCATGTTCCAACTACAACCCTGCCTCAAACTGCCTCTACCTACATTTACATTTGCTGCACAACCAGATAAGTCTTTTTGCATTGCCATGTTCTCGTACCTTTCCTGTCGTAGCATAATTTTTAGCTCGCCCATTATCCCTTGTAGACCCACTTGTAGACCTTCTTGTATTTTTATTGCAATGGTTTTGTCTATTGAGGCTTTGAAATCTTCTACAGATTTAGCCACTACCTCGTCGATGTTCACGTCTTCTTGCACCCCGCTGATAACTGATGCTCTTGCACTATGCATGCGTGGATGAAAAGATAAATTAGGTGGATGCTGCCCAGTTTCAAAAATTTTCGGTATGGCACCTTGCCCATGCTCTTTGTTCAGCCCACTGGCTCCTTCTTTACTGTTATCCTGCAGTGGCCTTATTGTTTGAGACAGATCGTGAAATCTGCTCGGCTGTTGTGTCCTATTATGATCACCCTCCATGTTTTTAGTTTTCGGAGTATTGTCCTTAAACCACTTAATTTGTGGAGACGAACAGTTGAGGTCGAACGTGAGATGACGTCTTTTCGATGCAGTCTGTTTTTGTTTGACCCGTTCGGAGCTCATCAGTCTCCGCAAAAACAAGTCAATTCAAAACAAAACTTTGGTTTACCAAATCTAAATGACTTCGAATTATTAATTCACAAAAACTTTAAAACAACTTCAAAAACAAAGCAAAGTCTAAAACAATCGGCCAATATCAACCTTAACCAGAACTAAAAATTTTCTTCAAATTAGATAAATCGGGGATGTGTGGGGGTTTTAAGTACAGGGTGCAATTCTTAAAGGGGAACCCTGGTGATCTGTATATAATTGTTTGGTTTCTACGCTTTTATTTTCTCTCTATTGTGCTTGGTACTTTTCCACTCTATCCGCGAACTACTTTAAAATAAAAAAGATTTTAAGATTTAAAGATTTTAAGTTGAAAAAATTAAAGCCATGGATGACTCATATTTTATTGAAAAAAATACATTTTAAAAATAATCTTTCCAAGAAATTGTCAAAACAACCTTCCAATTTATGTTTAAAAGGAAGCTATAAAAAACTATGCAAAGAAATTTCTGCTCAAGTTTCTTTTTGTAAAACAGAGTTTTATCTAAATGAATTTAGAAAAATTGAGGGCAACGTTAAAAAAGAATGGCAATTGGTAAACGATATTTTAAATAAACCCAGAAGTAATGAACAAATTGATTGCATAAATGTTGAATGCATTGTTGTACGGGATGCTAATGCAAAGGCTGATACCTTTAATAAGTTTTTTGCTAAAATTGGTAAAGCTGTTGTTGCTGATGTTAGTCCTCTTAATGTCTCTTGTAACTGTTTAGATCATGAGCCGTTTTACCCTAATAGTTTGTACTTTGAACACATTTCTTCTTTGGAATTATATAAAATAATAATGGGCCTTAATAATTCCTATTCTTGTTGTGAAGATGTTTTTTCAAATGTTTTTTTAAAAAGGGTAGTCTTTAATGTTGTAGATGTTTTATGTCATATTTATAATAAAAGTATTGAGTTTGGTATTTTCCCTGATGATCTTAAAAAGGTAATTGTTATACCTTTGTTTAAGAAGGGTGATAGAACTGAGTTAAACAATTACAGACCTATATCATTACTTCCCGTGTTTGCCAAAATTTTTGAAAAAGCTGTCAAGGTGAGAATGATAAAATTTCTTTCTAAAAATAACTTTTTTAGTAATTGTCAGTTTGGTTTCAGGGAGGGTTTGTCCACAGAAGATGCTCTCCTTAATTTTTGTAACAATATTTACAGTAGCTTGAATAATAAGAAAGTCTGTGCAGCCCTTTTTGTGGACATAACAAAAGCTTTCGATACTGTTGATCATAAAATTCTTCTTACCAAACTGTATAAATGTGGGTTTAGAGGTTCTGTCTATAATTGGTTTCAGTCTTATTTGTCAAATAGGTTCCAGAAAGTAAAAATTAATAGTAACTTTAGTAAATTCATTGATGTAGATATAGGCGTCCCCCAGGGCTCTGTTCTTGGGCCCATTCTGTTTCTTGTTTTTATTAATTCGATCTTTAGTCTTCCTTTCTTTAGTAATGTAATATCATTTGCGGATGACATGGCTTGCACCTTTGCAAGTGATTCAATGCATAATCTGACTTGTAAATTTAATAATGACTTGGAGCTTTTAAGGCACTGGTTTGACTCTCACAGGTTGGTGCTTAGTGACAAAACCAAGCTTATGTATTTTAATATAAGTGGCATGGATATAAATTTAAATAGTTTTGTATTTCATTGTGCTGGCTGTAAGAAATTTTCGTATGGTAAAAATGTTTGTAATTATAACTCTCCTTTAAAAACTTTTGATGATTCTTGTCTATGTTCCCCGCTTTGTTTTCCTATAGAATGTGTCAAATCCTTCAAATATCTTGGGCTATTGTTAGACTGGAAGTCTCATGGTTAGAACACACTGTTGCTCTTAAAAGATATCTGTTAGGTGCAACAAGAAAGATTTATTTATTGAGTTCGTATTGCTCGCCAAAATTACTAACTTGTATCTACCATGGGATTTTCCATTCTAAACTGCAATATGGCATAACTTGCTGGGGTGGTACCCATTCCAATAATATCAATCCACTACAAGTCGCTCAAAAACATGTAATACGTATAATCCACAGGAAAAAAAGAATGGACAGTAGCTTTCCACTATTTAAAAATTTAAATGTTCTACCTATCCGTCATCTTTACTTTTATAAAGTGTTAAAAGTTTTTTTAAAAGTTCGGGCAACTTGTCTAACATTAAGTATGCTAAATATAACTTAAGGGTCAATGACAAGCATATTGTTAAGGTTCCGTCCCATAACTTATCTGTTTTCTTTTACTCTTATTCTTGTACTTCTCCCCGGCTTTTTAATAACTTACCGGCTAATGTACGTTGCATCCGTCATAATACTTTGTTTCTAAAAGAGGTAAAATCACGGCTGTTCAATTTTGACTTCACAACTATTGATTTTCTAAATTCTGTTTTAGTTTAATATTAAAAATTAATCAAGTCTAATTTTATATTTCATTTTAAATTCGTAAATATTTTAATTTTTTTTAATTTTTTTTTTCTTCTCTTTCGTACCTTTGTTTTAATTTGTTCGCTTTTCATAATATATTTATTTTATCAATATTAATAAGTCAACTATGTGCACATATCTGTTATGTTTTAATGTTTAATTTTTGGCCCCACCCCAATACTTCAATAATTTTATTTCATTTTAAGTATATCTTACTGCATTTCGTCACATGCCCAAATAGTGCATCAGAAAGCAGTATTTTTAGATTAAATGCTATGTAATATTAAGTATATTCCAATGTTATAAAAATAATAATAAATAATAAATAAAAAAAAACTGTTATTTAAATGTTTCGCTTTATGTTCTTTGATTGCCGTGCTACCGTAGGCCTGAACTCTGAATTGGACCTAAGTCCTTTCCAGGTTCATTGGTCCTACCTCCTTTAAAAAAATTTTTTTTTTCTGCTCCAGACTCTCATCTCTGGTTTCTCGGAACATTCTTGTGTAGGCACGATTGGCTTCGAGTTTCTTACTCCAACCAAGCCAGCCTTATCAAAAAAAAAAAAACATTCCGAGGAAGCAGGATTAAAGTTGTTTTTAGTTTATTTGGTTGGGGTTATTCCGCAAATACTAAAAAACTTTTAAAAAAACTGATTTAATTAAAAATTAACTTCTTGGCTAACTGGTTCCCATCAATGGTTTCTCACTGCATTCTTATGTAGTCGCAATTATCCTCAAGTTTAAATACTTTGGCTAAGCCCACACTACGAAAGAATGCACCGAAAAAGCATGATACAACCAGGTGCTATGTTTATTGATTGGGCGCCATATTGTTCCTTTGTATCGTACCTGGCCTGAGTGACACCGACAAGCCCACGGTCTTTACGGGCGATGTTCTTAACCCTTCCGGTGCGAACCGGAAGTTTGAAAACAAAATGCAATTTGAAGTAACCAAAAAAAGAAGTAATCTAATTAATAATTTCGAAATTAACTCATCAAAATATTCAACAAAAGCAAAAAAAAAATACATTAAATCAAAACCAAATGCATTAAACAATCGGAACCAAAACTTCACCCTACCCATTTCCATCTCTATGATCCCACCAACGCACAAATCCAAAGAAATTGGGGAGATGTTGGACCTCCTGCGTACCCTCCCATCCATGGTTATCTTGTGGTATGGTTTAAGATAACCCCACAAATGAACAAAACACCAAAAAACTTTTTTCGCCCTAACGCATTTTTACCACCATTTCGTACCCGCCCCTGTACTTATTTCCCCACCACGAATTAAATTAGCAAACCATTAGTTTGAATTTAAACATTATTCACATTTTATTAATTCTATAATTTTAATCTAAAAAAATCTTTCTTCTATTTTCAGACGCAAAACTGTTCCTATACGTTATTACAATTATATGTGTGATACTAAAGCTTTAGGTCTCTAATAATTTTTTTTTATTACAACCAATTTTCCTTATTTTTGAACATTTACAAATCTTAATACTGATTTCTTCCTTTTCTTTTCAGATGATCACCACTATTTTTTTACTAACAATTTTTACATATTCTAGAATTTAAGCCATATATTATTTATTTAAATACTAAGTAATTGTGAAGTATGTAGTTAACAAAAGAAAATCATATATAACTTTTTTTTACCATGTACCATTTAACACCAACAAAAAAAGAAAGGTTTAATGATTATTAAATTATTATAATTAAAATAATTATAATTAGTATATCATAATTAATGACTAAATTAAATGTTCCATGTAATTATTAAAAAAATTTTTCTATACTTTATAATGTTAACAGGGTAAAAAAAACTGTTGGTAGTTAAATGAGACACTCACAAAAAAACGTATTATAATCAAAATAAAATGAACCACAAACAACAATGTTCAATACAATCATATACAAAAAAAAAACTCTCATATGTTCGAGGATATTAATTGTATTTATAAAGATAACTAATTGTAATTAATTATTAAAATATCATCTTTAAAACGAAAAAAAAACTAATTTAAACATAAAAAAATATAGAAGGTACACTATGACCATGTTAAGATTGCTGGTATCTTCTTGAATTCAGAAATGTTTTAAAAAAAATGTTAATGTATTCAAGTGGTACACTCACAAAAAAAATAAAGTACATATATAAAAATTTACACTTGTTTAATATAAATCAATTTATGAATTTTCACACTTTGCCCTTTTTCCTGAAATAAATTAATTATTATATTTAAATAACATGGTTTAATAAATAACGTAATATAGATAAATAAGAAAATGTAAAGCTTGATTTTCTTGTTGTGAATTTTTTATTTTTTTTTTAATAATTTAAATTAAAAACTCAAATTTGTTTCCTACCTAAAGGAGCTCGCTTAGGATGGGTTCAAAGAATTTTGGCTTTAATCGGCTATGGATTGACGTTCTTTAACACGCCGCGTATTTTATTTTTCTTTTCGCACATAGAAAACACATTTTAGCCTTACAACATAAACATGATTGAATTTTACAGCCACCACGAATTATTGGCCCTAACATAAATTCTGATTTTTTTTTATAAAAACGTTTAATATTGATAATTCGGCTATTTTTTTTGCTGATATGAGATATTGATTTTTTTAGCAAAAATGTTTTTTTTTCTTTTTCTTTTAAATTCAGTATTTTTGATGGAGCCAGGAATTTGTTGTTTTACTGGGGATTTTAAAGCTGCACTTTAGGTTCATCGCTGGGTCTGCACGTTCGAACCGTAACTTCCGGTCGAGCACTTTGAATGGCCGTTTATTCCGTTTGGACGCGTTTTTTTTTCTTGAAAACAAAAGTCTCTACAGTGCTTATTTTGGACGCACGTATTTAAAAATCACACTTGATGGTTGAGCGTTCTCGGAACAAATTTTTGTCGCGTTAGCACCAACCAAGTTTTGGCGTGCGGATTTAAAATACAAAGGACCTCGAATTGTTTCTATCGCTTAAGGATATACAAATATCCGGTCCGGATGTCCGGTCTGACTTTACAAGTTGGCTTCCTGTCTCGCAGCGCCGCTTTTTTTCCTTTCTTTGCTTCCAGTGTCTTCGATTCCCTGACTCCTTAGCTTTCTACAATTCTGGTCATATATAAACGATATATAAACTGATTAGCCCACTGGCGACTACAACAAAAAAAAAACGCTTACCTGGTCCCTTGCCGCTAAATCTCAAACTACTCAAATGGTCCTAGTCTATCGCTCTGATTTCTGGCCTTGTTCCTGTTTGCTGCCTTTTCCCTTTTTTCAACCTCCAGAATTTTCCGGTATCCTTGCCTTGGTTAATTCGTCCAGTATCGCCTGCTTTATTGGCCACTTTTCTAAAAATTTTCTTTTTATTTCAAAAAACTCACTTCACTCCTTTATTTCGTTTCATTTACCACCGATTACTATTTTTCACGACAGGACACTTTTACTTCGATTAAGCAAAACTTTTAGTTTTACTTTTTTTAAACTTTCAGCTCTTTGGCTGTTGCTGCCTTGGCTATTATTTTTCACAAACTAAACTTATTTCCCTAACTCAGCTATCCATTGCTTGCCTATCTGACTTGTTTTCTTGCGCGACACAACTTCCGAGCCGTTAATCAACATTATATTTCCCGGGGTGACTGACTACCTACCATGCACTTTTGGGATAGACCTTGAATTCTTCTTAAGGGTCATTGGCCGTCCTTTCTTAGCCTTCACTACCTGCCAAGCCCATATTTTGGTCGTTTTCCGGCTTTAAAAATTTGGCTTACTACCAGGCACGCATGAACGCACAGCAGGATGTGCTTTTAGAAGTGCCAACACTGGCTGCACTCCAACTTTGCTACTCCATTCTAGCTCCGCCTTCAGAAGCGAAATATTTTCGCGACATTCAGTCTTAAAGGTAGCGTGAACACCCCCCTTTTCTAGTAAGTCGTTGCACGAACCTCATCTTTCGACCTCACCGTCGGTATAGCAGGGTAACTAAAAATTTTACTTTTCCCCATGCTATGCGATAGTCAGAGTGAACAGCCCATAGATCGGCCTGTCAAAATCAGATCGACCAACAACCTCTCGCTCGCACTCGTAGTTCTTTGAAGGGAATGACAAGTGTCAACCGGCATTGTGAGTAAATAAAAAAAAACTAGTGTCAAACATGGTCGCGAGTGATATCCAAAATAAAAAATGTAATTACAATTTAATAACAATTCGTGCGATAAAAAAAATTAAATAAAAAGTGTTACGTTTTTTTTATATCTTGGTGCGCTGCAGACAAATGGCGAGAGCTTAGGGTCAGTAAGCTCAATCGTGATGGGTCGTGAGCCAAATTACTATTTGTCTATTTATTTATGGGCGCCACGCGATATCCCGAGATTTGCCCCTAAGTAGAAACTATCACGAATTTCCCCTTAGGCTGCAGCCTTTCTTTTCTCTGTTTTCTTCTTTTTTTTTTTTGTAAAAATGACAACACTGAAACTTCTCTTCAATCTTTACAATTCAATTTATTTTTCTTAAACGTAGGTTGAAAAAAAACTATAAGTAATGGAGTCCCCGTAACCTAAAATGCCACAACCGGTTGCTTCTCCTGGGTTTACAATTAATTGACTCACCTTTTATTGCCCTCTTAATATATGCCCCAAATAATTCATCAATCAGGTTTAAATTATAAACTAACACTAAGTCAATAAAGTATAAGTTGACAATTTACTTTATCTCGATTTCGATAAGGGAAACGATTAATTCAATCGAAAAAAAACAACTATGGTTGTCGTAACTATATGGTTTTATACCACATCCTTACTAAGAATGATAACAAACATTGCCAAATTGTGGTTGCTTTGTGATCACTTAAATTTAAAATATGACAAAAAAAAAATATCAAGAAAAAAAATACTCGCCGCGCCCAGGGATTGAACCTGCGACCTTCCGTCTACCGGGCAAGTACGCTATCGCTGCGCCATGTCCACGACTGGTTAGATTCAGCTTAAAGTTGGTTACGAAGCGCTGCTATACGTGTTGCCGTATACTAGTAATAAGAATGTACCCACGATCTCGTGCACCAAAAAAAAAACCTCAAGATCAGCTGTAGTGATTTGTATTTCTTCTGTCCTCTTTTCTTTAATTCTAACAAATCCTCACACGAATTCCTCTCTTCCTGGCGTCCTATTAGGTAATAAAATTTTCCACTTATTCAATTTATCTTATTTTTTATTTTTTTTCACTTCTTACCTTTTATTCGGTATTTTTTTTTCTCTGTTGTTTTTTTATAAACTTGGCTAAAAAACAGGAACCACACTTTTTTTTCTATCTACAACCAACTTTTGCTTTATTGCTCCACGGTCTGCATAATGTATAACTTTCCTATTCCATGTTCTATCACCGACTCACTTGTTCTATTTGGTGAATATCTGGTTAAGGGTAATCGCCTGATGGTCATACGGTACTTATATTATATATTTTATTTCATTTCCAGTTTTTAGTACTTATTTATAGGTATATTAAGCTTAGGAATGTTTCTTTTACATTTTTTTTTCTTTTAAATATATATACCGTATCCTGTTATATGATTGTATATTACTTAAAACTTGGTATGTATCTACCTTACATACTATATTCTGTTTGGGTATAAACCACTTTAACTCGGAACAAAAAATTTACAGAAAATTTGTTGGCTGTGGGGTTCGAACCCACGCCTTTCGAGTTAGAAAGCGAGCACGTTACCCACTGAACCAGAAGGGAATGTTAATTTTTTTAGATGATTCTTGGTTGATTCAAGCCAAACTGCAGTAAAAATTTCTCCCTGGCTAGACCAAATTGTAATAAAAGTTTAAAACACTCGATACTGTGACTACCATATAGTGTGTGATATGTATTAAAAGAAATTTTCAATTCGTGGTGCTTTAATTCATTTATTCGTGCTTGACTTAAACCTCTTGGAGCCGGCTCGACGCCAGTGGCGTTATATTAAAACAAACGAAACATAGCTTTCCCTTTAATTTTCTAATTTCATAGTGCGGATTTATTTGACTGTTTGCTAATTCGGAATGAATGATTATTTAATCTCAGTGCTCGCGTGATTAGGTTTTAAAAATCTTAATTTTTCGTTTTTTTCATTTTATTTTCAGATTGGCTGTTGCGACGTTCACTAAGACTCATGGCAGTACACGGCCGCATTCGGGGTGCTTCTCCACTTAACCAGGCAACTAAATTATTTACCTTATAATTACTAATTTATATATTTATTAAAAAAAAAACTGACACGCAACACAATACATGCACTGTTGAGTGGCTTCGTTTAAATCCAAATTGGTAATCGGATATATACTCAACCGGAACAACCTCCGGAGACTCCACCTTTAGCATAATCACCCTTTCAAGGACTTTTCCAACTTTTGAAAGAAGTATTGGTCGTAAATTATTAATGGTAAAATTGTTGGGTTACTTACGAAACATGGTCGTAAGTAGCACTTGATTCAAGCATCTCAATATTCATAAAGCCACCAAGCCACAAAGGATGTCCCCTGATCAAAAAACAAAAAATCAAATTGATCACGTTTTGATCGACGAAAGGCACTCTTCCAGTGTATTGGATGTACGCACGATCCGTGGTGCAAACATTGACTTGGATCACTATCTTGTTGCAGCCAAGATCCATACACGTCTGTGCGCAGCTAAGAATACACACAATCCTACACAGAGAAAGCTAGACGTCGACAAGCTGCAATCGAAACAGACAGCCGATGCTTTCGCCACTCGACTCTCACTCCTGCTTCAAAGCACTCCTCCAATCGATGATATATGCGCGCAGTGGACACACATTTCCAACTCCATGCGGGCGGCTGTTGAAGAGGTGATTGGCTACCAACGCCCTCGCCGAAACCAGTGGTACGACCAGGAGTATCGCGACGCCACTGCAGAGACAGACGCCGCCTACAAAGCCACCCTGCAGTCGGTTGTAACGCGCGCTGCTAAGGAGCGATACAAAGAAAAGAGGAGGGAAGAAAGACGTATTTTCAGGCGGAAAAAAAGAGAGGCAGAAAAGCGCAAGCAGGAGAAGACTGAGATGTATGGTGACAGGAATGAGGCCCGAAAATTTTTCGAAAAAATAAGACGCCTTGCCGATGGTTTTAAAACCGGGGCCTCTTCCTGCAAGGATGAAAACGGGAATCTAGTAACAGATGTCCAGAGTACACTGACGTTATGGAGGGAACACTTCTCTAAGCTTCTAAATGGCGACGCTGACAACAATCCCGCCAATAGAGATGATATTCCGGAAACCCCAATTTCGGATGACAGCGTCGAGGTTCCGCTGCCCGACTATGATGAAGTTCTGACAGCTATAGCTCGGCTTAAAAATAACAATGCCGCGGGAGCTGATGGCTTACCTTACCTGACCTTATCAGTGTGGCTTCAGACCTGGAAAGTCCACCATCGACCAGATTTCACGATAGGACAAATCTTGGAGAAGACTCAAGAAAAACAAGTCGACACCCACAATCTTTTTGTCGACCACAAAGCTGCCTTCAATAGCCCAATAAGGAAGTACCTGAACTCCACCATGTATGAATTGGTATTCCTGCAAAACTAATACGACTTAACAGGATGACACTGAGCAACACCAGCAGCGCAGTTCAAATCGGGAAGGACCTCTCCCTACCATTTGTTACCAAACGAGGTTTCAGACAAGGTGATTCCTTATCGTGCGACTTTTTCAACCTAATGATGGAAAAGATCATCCGAGCTGCTGATCTGAGACGTAGTGGCACAATATACTACAAGAGTGTTATGCCGCTTGCATATGCTGATGACATCGATATCATTGACCATAATACGCGCGAAGTCAGTGCAGCATTTTCCAGATTAGAAAGAGAGTCAAGTCGAATGGGCTTGGCAGTGAATGCAGATATAACGAAATACTTGGTGTCAACAAACAGTCCCCGCGTCTTGGGACCCACGTTACAGTTGACAATACCTCCTTCGAGGTTGTGAAGGACTTCGTTTATCTGGGATCCAGCACTAATTCAACCAACGACATCAGCATTGAGATCAAACGAAGAATAACTCTTGCCAACAGGTGTTACTTTGGGCTCAGTAGGCAATTGAGAAGCAGAGCCCTCTCTCGACGAACGAAAATCAAGCTCTATAAATCGCTCATCATGCCCGTCCTACTTTATGCATCACAAACCTGGATGCTGAGCAGTTCAGATGAAAAGACTTTAGGAGCATTCGAGAGAAAGATTCTTCGTAAGATATACGGACCAATCTGCGTCAATGGCGAGTACCAAAAACAGTGGAATGATGAACTGTATGAGCTGTACGCTGACATCGACATAGTCACGCGCATTAAAATCTAGCGGCTTCGCTGGCTTGGTCATTTTCAGCGCATGAAAGACGATGCTCCAGTGAAGAAAACATTCGATTCGGTACCTAGCGGTGGTCAACACAGAAGAGGACGACCGCATCTTCGTTGGAAACACCAAGTAGAGGACAATCTGACGAAGCTTGGAATTTCCAACTGGCGCCAGCAAGCGAAAGACAGAAATGGCTGGCGCAAATTCTTAGATGAGGCCAAGACCGATGTACGGTTGTAGCGCCAACTAAGTAAGTAAGTAACATACTTAGTTGGCGCCGTATGTCGGTCTTGGCCTCATCTAAGAATTTGCGCCAGCCATTTCTATATAAGTATGTAAGTAGTAAAATTGTTGGGTTTTTTCAAAATTGGCAAAATCCTAGCCACCTTCCACTTCAGAGGAAAATATCCGTTATTTTTGCAGTCGTTGGATAAGATTGTCAAAATTTTAAAGCCAATGGGCGAAATTTTTTTTAAAGCTAAATTCTATATGTTATCCGGACCAACTGACTTTTTGGGCTTACGACTGTGTACTGTATTTGATGCCTCATTCTGCGATGTTAAAAACCTAGAATCTGGAAGCAGTCCACATTGTTGAAGAAGAAAACATGTGGCATTTTAGAACACCTGGCTGTTTGAATGGTGGTCCTGACTTTATTGATAAAATTCGGATCTAAAATAGGCAAATTTTCTTTAAAAATGTCTTGAAAAAAATTCTGAAAGGAGGTGGTATCTTGCTCACCAACAATTCCAAAGTCATTTACAACCACTTTGTTGCATGAAAACAATTTTTTTTACTTAAAATTCGGATATGTTATCCGGACCAAATTACTTTTTGGGCTTAAGACTGTGTACTATATCTGATACCTCATTCTGCAATGTAAAAAACCTAGAACCCGAAGGCAACAGTGCAAAATCCACATTGTTGAAGAAGAAAACATGCGGCGGTTTAGAGCACCTGGCTGTTTGAATGGTGGTCCTGAATTTATTGACAAAATTCGGATCTGAAATAGGCAATTTTTCTTTAAAAATGTCTTGAAAAAAATTCTGAAAGGCGGTGGTATCTTGCTCATTAACAATTTCAATGTCATTTACAACCACTTTGTTGTATGAAAACATTTTTTTTTACCTAAAATTCGGAAAGCTTCTTTAAATGCCCAAGGACCAGGGACTATTTTCGAAATTCGATCTCTAAATTGCTTGTTAAGCCAGATCCTCACTCTATAACCTATAATCCTCCTCAACAACGCAATTCTGCCGGACAATTCTTTATAAGGTTGATTGACTCTGTTGAAAGATCTGTGAAAAATACGTTTCAGTTTTTTTTGCCACATATGCTTAATTAAAAACAATTCTTTGATATCATTAGGTAGATTAGTGTATTTATTGAAAGAAATCAGAACCCTCTCAGAATGACCATCCAGTGTTTCGATCAAAATAGAATTAAAAGATTCAATATAATTATCAATCTCCCTATTAGTAAGATTTATTTTATGGCTTGGAATACAAGTGGAGAATTTTTCATCCAAATCATCTCTAAATGCGACTAAAAACGACTTACAAGAATTAGTGCCCATTATTGGTGTAAAACCAAAGAGTTTTTTGATTCCTGCGGATCAAAACGACTTAACACCTCGTATGATTTTTCCAACTGTTCTTTAATATTCTAACGTATTCTAGTTATGGTCTTACAAAATTATTACACGTTAATTTCTCTTTTGAGTATATAAAGAAATGTGTGAAAGTGTATGCTGAGTTAAACTACTTTACAGTGGGCAAATATACCCACTTTATGGTATTCCATAAAGTCTTTAGAAAAATTAATAAATTTGAATTGAAGAGTAAGTTTGTTATAAGAATATTAAAAATGTAGTCCGTGACCGAACATCCCAGCGCTTTGAAAGGTCTGCTTTCAAACAGGTAGAAGAGACGGTTTTTGAATTGGCCGGCGTAAAATTCCTCTGGTTGTGCGTACGTCGACGACTCGCACCCTATTGTCCTTTCAGGGGAAGCATTTGTCCACTCTTCCAAGGACCCAGCGTTGAGGTGGAACGTTGTTTTCATGAACGAGTACAAGTGAGCCAATGTGAAGGTTTGGTTTATCGTGTGTCCACTTATTGCGTGACTGCAGCTCGTTTAAGTAATCACGTGACCACCGTTGCCAAAAGTGCTCCTTAACAACGGTGATACGAGCTCATCTTTCCATATGACTGATGTCTTCACCTTGGATGGTTTTTTCAGGTATCGCTTTGAGAGATGCACCTATGATAAAATGTGCAGGAGTAAGTGCATCTAGGTCACTAGGGTCATTGGATATGGTGAAATCGGACGCGAGTTCATCACAGCCTCTATCTCTATTAGAGCTGTAGAAAGTTCCTCAAACGTCAAACGAGAATTCATGACCGTGCGATATAGGTGTTCCTTAGCAGTCTTTACGGCTGCTTCCCATAAGCCGCCGAAGTGGGGAGCTCTGGGAGGAATAAATCGAAAGTTAGTAAATTGATTAGAACAGTAATTTATAATATTATTTTGATTTTTTGAATCAAATAAAAGCGCTTTTAAATCAGCTAATTTGTTGGCAGCACCAGCAAAATTCGTGGCATTGTCACAAAATATATCAGTTGGAAGGCCTCGCCTACCAACTAGTCTTTTCAATGATGCAATAAACGCGTCTGTAGATAAGTCTGAAATGACTTCGATATGGACAGCCTTTGACGATAGGCAGATGAACACAGCTACATATGTCTTATAGGGAACCTTCCCTCGAATACGCAAATACGTGTTAATTGGGCCACAGAAGTCTACAGCACATCGCGCGAAAGGTCTGGAAGGGGTGATCCGTTCGACAGGGAGATTGCTCATTATTTGTTCAAGTAAACGTGGCTTGTATCTAGTGCAGTGAACACAGGACCTTACGATCTGACGCGCTAAATTCCTAGCGTTAACGATCCAAAATTTACGTCGTATCAGCGAAATCAAAGCCTTTGGACCTGCGTGATAATTGGAGCGATGTAAATACCGAACATAGGCTTCAGCAAATGTACATTTGCTTGGTAGCAGTATAGGATGTTTTTGATTATCGGGTGTATTTGCTAACTCGAGGCGGCCTCCAACCTTCAACAATTTGTAGCCGTCTGTCTCTTGCAGGAACGGGTTGAGATGTTTAAGAGAACTGCCGATGTTCATGTTTTTGTTCAAAATGGCAATATCATTCTTAAAACAGTTTTGTTGAATAATCCAAATGATGCAGCCGAGCGCCTTCTGTAACTCTTGAGCAGAAAGAGTGCTAGCATCAAGCTTGACTGAATCTGTTTTTTTTTAAATTTCTGCAAAATCGCAGCACCCAAGCTATGATGTGTAATATTTTAAGATATGAACTGGAATTATCAATGATCTGTAGTAAATAGTTTCGTTGTACAGATAATTTGAATGCGGACTTCCTCTTCTCTCTGTTGAACTCTTCGACATCAAAGTTGTAACATTTGTTGACTGGCCAAAACTGTTCGGCTTTTAGTTGAAACGACGGTCCTGTAAACCAGATAGATTTGACGAGCTGGCCTACCTCGCAACCTCTGGAGACGACATCAGCAGGGTTCTCCTTCGTTGGGACATGTCTCCAATGACATTCTGACGTTAGATCCTGGATCTCAGAGATTCTATTACCAACGAATGTTGACAACGTTGCAGAATGAAGCTTCAACCAATGCAATACTATTTGTGAATCAGTCCAAAGAAAAATGTCTGTGGTGATAAACGATGATTTAATTTTTTCAAAGAGTTTGGACAACAATTGCGCGCCACAAAGTTCTAATTGTGGTAAGGATTTCTTCTTTGTTGGTGCCACTTTTGATTTCGCTGTTAACAATCTTACAGAAATGTTGGCAAGTCCATCTTCGATACGTAAGTAAAAACAGCATCCATATGCTCATATCGAGGCATCACAAAAACCATGAATCTGAATTGAACGTGCTTCTGGAAGCGAGCAATACCTCGGAACGCTGATTAAAGACAAATTTGACATGTCATTCAAAAATATTTCCCACGCAGTATGAAGCGACTGAGGTACAGATTCATCCCAGTCAAGCTTGAGCAACCACAGTTCTTGAAGAATTAGTTTTGATTTTATTATAAGTGGTGCTAGTAGACCAAGTGGGCCAAACAACGACGATGCCACTGACAGAATGTTTCTTTTAGTAATTTTAGAGTTACTCTGAATCTTGGGGTTAAACGAAAAATTAAAATTGTCTTTGGATTGATCCCATGCTAATCCAAGTGTGCTGGTGACCGAATCCTCTCTAATAGATATATCCTTTATTGTTTTATCATCCATGAATTCTACACGATTGGAGTGCCACTTAGCCAATTCGAAGCAGCCACGCCCAAAAATTTCGATTACTTCAAATTTAATTTGTGCAAGTTGACTAATTGAGTCTGCACCGCATAGCATGTCGTCCACGTAAAACGATAATTTAGTGATCTCCGACCCTAATTTAAATTGCGAAGAGTACTGATCAGCAAGATAATTCAGACTACGCACTGCAAGGAATGGTGCGGCCGCGGTGCCATAAGTGACTGTATTTAGTGCGTATGTCTGCTCTTCTTCGTTTTCTGAGCTCCTCCATAAAATATATTGATATTTGCGGTCTTTCCTGTCAACAATTACATGCCTATACATTTTAACAATATCGGCTGTAAGCGCGTATCTGTATAGCCGGAAGCAAATTAATAGGCTTAACAAATGCTTCTGTATCGTCGGATCCACCATCAATAGCTCGTTTAAAGATTTTTGAGAGGTAGTTACGCAAGAGGCGTCGAAGACCACTCTGAATTTTGTGGATGTGCTTGTCGGCTTAAGAATACAATGATGAGGGATGTAATAGTGGTGTGACTATACTTCATGACTCTCAACTACGATGTTCATCCATGAAAGTGGCATACTGTATTTTTAAGTCATTGTAACGACTCAGACGGCGCTCTTGGGCAAGTAATCTACGAAGGGCCGTATTGTACGAATGGCCTAATTCAGATGGATCATCATTAAATGGTAGTCTTACAATAATCCTACCTTCAACATTGCGGCTCACATTGTCATTATAAAACCTTTCGCATTTTACATTCTCATCAGTCCATCTTTTCGACGTTGGGAAGATTTCTTCAATTTTCCATAACTTCTCTAAGCTTTCATTGATCGAATCATCTTGAAAAAGCACATAAGATGACTGCGAAATATCAGATGAACAAGTGTTTACGTTTGTGTAGCGACCAGCAATAATCCAGCCAAGCAAAGTCTTCTGCAAAGTTAGTAGACCATCGCCTAATTTGACTTGACCGACTGACAATAGATCGTAGAAACTCTCAGCTCCCAGAAGCATATCGATGGGGTTGGATTTGAAGAACTTGTCATCTGCAAGCTGAATATTTGCTGGCAAGTTCCATGCGGAGAAGTCAATTTCATAGTCCGGCTGGTATGAAATGTGGGGCGTTATGCAAAACTTTAGCGATAAGTCCAAATCTGTAAATCGAGATCTAATTGTCGTTGATGCTTTGTGCTTAATGGTAGTGTGTGAATCACCTATATTTAATATGCGAACTGATTTCCTCTCTCTTGTCAGTCTTAATTTTTGTGCAAAGTTCTCTGTCACAAAGTTGACCTGTGAAAAAGAGTCGAGAAGCGCCCTGCCAATGTGAAAAACACCTAAATAGTCTCGAACATGTACCAGCGCAGTGGCCAGAATGACATGCTCTTGCGAAGATTTTTCGACATGCGTATGAGTGGAAGCAGTGTTGTTTGGTGGTGTTGTTTCTGACGACGCAGATAATGAAATCGGCAGAGGCTGCGTTTGTCCACGATGCAGCAAACTATGGTGCGAACGAGAGCACACCTTGCATTTCTGTGTAGAGTAGCAATTAATCACCCGGTGGGTATTAGCAAGACAGTTTATACAAACTCCAAGACGTTTAGCATTATTGAAACGATCTGGTACATTCATGGCTAGAAACTTGGAACAGTTCCTTAATGTGTGGTCTGGATTTGCACAAAGCACACACACGCGTTTGGTAACTGCAAATGACGAACCTTGATGAGGTACACGACGTTTATCATTAAAATAATTTTTTTTAACATTAATCGAATCAGCTGCATAGAAGTGGTTTTTGCCCATAGACTCCAAATACTGGCAATGTCTATCTAGAACAAAAGTGCATTCTTCCCCTCTTGGTACCTTAGAAAAATCGAGTGACTCTTTCCACTTTCGCTGGGACTCAGCATCGACTTTTTCCATGACTAAAAAAAATTAACATTGCGTTGCAAATATCTCTGTCGGTGCCCAGTGAAAGCAAGGAACTATATAATGCCGAGACGTTGCCTACGAGGCTTCTTAGTTGGGACGCATTTTGTTTGGAAACCTTTGGTTGCTCAAAAAGGGTCGTGATGTTTTCCATGAAGATGAGCGTGTTATTGTCGTAACGAGCCTTTAGTCTACCCAGCGCCTTAGGGTAATTTTCAGCCGTTATCTGAAAGGCTTTTACAGTCTCCAGTGCTTGACCCTGAAGACAATTTAAAAGGTGGTTAAACTGTTCAATATTAGTGAGGTTAACTTCTCGATCGACAATCTGTGTAAATGATGACATAAAATTCTTGTACTCTGAGTACTTTTCTCCGAATGTAGGTAACTTCAGTGCAGGCAGCTTGGAACTTACTGTAGGAACAGCAAATGTATGTTCAACGACTGTTGAACTGTGTTGCTCCTCTGCCAATTGCTGTTGAATCTTGGATTTGGTGGAAACGTACAAATCTTCAATTTCTGTCCGCTCTGAATCCGAGTTATCCAACCCTTTGATGTGATTTTGAAGATCAAGAATCTGTTTGAAATAATTCTCCACAATCTCTAACCGACATTTAAGTTCTGGTGGCGGAATTGTTTGCTCATCGACCAAGTTTTTAATGCGAACAGTACATTTGATGATGGTTTCTCTTTTTGCTATATATTCTTTCAGTGACATCTTGAGGCGAATTCTAATTTTATAGTTGTCAGAAAACAGCGAGCAAATAATGTAGTTAATAGACGTATCAAAGTCAAGCTGACAGCTACTGCGACGAGTAAAAGTTGAGCGAAGCGATATATACAATTGAATTGCAAATGTTCGTCGAAATTCCGAAAGAAAAAAGAATCAGGTTATTCGAACGAGTTTGAAGGTTTGCTGTCGAGGTTACAAAGTGCAGCGAAAATAAGCGATGATAAAGCGAAGAAATAGAAAAATCAGCTTTGTTTCTTGACGAGTGCAAACAATTAATCGAGCGATCTAAATGTTGAAGTCGAAGTTGTGAGATGTTTGATACAGCGAAGAAATTGCGAAAAGAATTAAATTAGCCGTGCGTCAACAGCTATGTGTTGGTGCAGCCGAGTATGAAGTTTCACGGGTGTTGAAGTGTTTGAGGAAAGGTTGCAAGGCGTTTGAAGCTAGACGGACGAAGTTTGAAGGTTAGATTAAGTTGCTTGGCGTAAATGACTACCAATCTGCGTCTAACCAGTTTCCAATAATCTTAACAAATGAATTTATATGAATTGTATCATTAAATATAGAAATATTTAAATAAGGTATAGTCACCGAATGCCTTTATGACTTTTGCTAATCGTCTGCCACTTTGTGCTGAAGTATTTGATGACGTAATTTGATGCAATTAAGTAAACGTTCATAAACTCAGACTTCTTGTGATGCCAGAACGTAACAGAAGTCAACAAAATTTCGATTAAACCAAAATTTGTTTAGTCTCTGCTTTATTTTATTTAATTAAAACATTGAACTATCAAGAAAAAAGTTTATGCAAATTGCTTCAATCGTGCCCCACGTTGGGCGCCAAAATGTAAAACCAAAGAGTTTTTGATTGCTGCGGATCAAAACGACTTAACACCTCGTATTATTTTTTCCAACTGTTCTTTAATATTCTAACATATTCTAGTTATGTTCTTACAAAATTATTACAGTTCATTTCTCTTTTGAGTATATAAAAAAATGTATGAAAGTGTATGTTGAGTTAAACTACTTTACAGTGGGCAAATACACCCACTTTATGGTATTCCATAAAGTCTTTAGAAAAATTAATAAATTTGAATTGAAGAGTAAGTTTGTTATAAGAATATTAAAAATGTAGTCCGTGACCGAACAATTGGTGTATCAAAATCTTCAACACTGATTTTAAACAAAACGGGATAGCGATCCGAGAAGGTAGAAAGAGTTGTAATTTGCTAGTTGTTATTTAACATATTTGTCAAGTGAGTTGAAACCAAAAACTGATCATGAAAAGAAGAGCTTCTGGGAAAAGAAGGAGTGGCTGAGGCAATATTGATCAAATTCACCAAGTGGTCACGTTGCCAGTTCTCAAGAGATTTGCCATTTAAATTATACGAGATATCCCAGCATCTTGGGCTCCTGGCATTCAAATCACCACCAAAGATAGCGCCATCAAAGATATTTGTCATGGCTTCAATTTTATATAAGTCATCAGTCAGTTTACTTGTTCTACAGTTAGAAGGAATATTAATAGACCCAAATAGAAGCTTTTTAAAACCGCTTCTTATCTCCATCAGGGTTTAAAACTTATTTAAACCCTGATGGAGATAAGAAAGCCAGGAAAACTAATATTGCGAGTATTAACAATCTCATAACTAATATTTTTCTTTATGGCAATCGCAACCCCTTGATGAGCGTCATTTCGCAAAAAATGGTAACCGTCCAAAAAAACTTTGTGCCTGCTGTTAAGGTGAGTTTCTTAGATAAAAGCTATTACACAATTACTCGCAAGGAGAATTTTCTGCATTTCTTTTCTCCTACTGTGTTCAATTAACGATGAGATATTAAATCTTAAAATGTTTAAAGACATTATTTATCAGAATATCAGTTAGAACCAAAGTGGAAAAAGGCATTAAAATAGGCGATCAAGTAAAATTATCAGCAAAACTCTTCCCTCTAAAGATTGCGCCCTCGGAGCATGCATATGATTTTGCAAGAATAGCATATTACCAGAAAATAAGTGCAATCACTTAAAATGACTTAATTTAAAAGCTCTAAATAGTGCATTCTCTTCTCTTAAATTGATGAACAATTGTTAATGTTCTTCATAAAATTCTTGATCCTACCCAGCAGGTCCTGCACATTCGTACCAAAAAGATCTTTTGAAAGACTAAAAAACTGACTCAAGACATTCGTTTTGAAACTGTTAATATTTAATGAAACTGAAGAGGGATTTTCCATAACTTCTCTAAGCTTTCATTGATCGAATCATCTTGAAAAAGCACATAAGATGACTGCGAAATATCAGATGAACAAGTGTTTACGTTTGTGTAGCGACCAGCAATAATCCAGCCAAGCAAAGTCTTCTGCAAAGTTAGTAGACCATCGCCTAATTTGACTTGACCGACTGACAATAGATCGTAGAAACTCTCAGCTCCCAGAAGCATATCGATGGGGTTGGATTTGAAGAACTTGTCATCTGCAAGCTGAATATTTGCTGGCAAGTTCCATGCGGAGAAGTCAATTTCATAGTCCGGCTGGTATGAAATGTGGGGCGTTATGCAAAACTTTAGCGATAAGTCCAAATCTGTAAATCGAGATCTAATTGTCGTTGATGCTTTGTGCTTAATGGTAGTGTGTGAATCACCTATATTTATTATGCGAACTGATTTCCTCTCTCTTGTCAGTCTTAATTTTTGTGCAAAGTTCTCTGTCACAAAGTTGACCTGTGAAAAAGAGTCGAGAAGCGCCCTGCCAATGTGAAAAACACCTAAATAGTCTCGAACATGTACCAGCGCAGTGGCCAGAATGACATGCTCTTGCGAAGATTTTTCGACATGCGTATGAGTGGAAGCAGTGTTGTTTGGTGGTGTTGTTTCTGACGACGCAGATAATGAAATCGGCAGAGGCTGCGTTTGTCCACGATGCAGCAAACTATGGTGCGAACGAGAGCACACCTTGCATTTCTGTGTAGAGTAGCAATTAATCACCCGGTGGGTATTAGCAAGACAGTTTATACAAACTCCAAGACGTTTAGCATTATTGAAACGATCTGGTACATTCATGGCTAGAAACTTGGAACAGTTCCTTAATGTGTGGTCTGGATTTGCACAAAGCACACACACGCGTTTGGTAACTGCAAATGACGAACCTTGATGAGGTACACGACGTTTATCATTAAAATAATTTTTTTTAACATTAATCGAATCAGCTGCATAGAAGTGGTTTTTGCCCATAGACTCCAAATACTGGCAATGTCTATCTAGAACAAAAGTGCATTCTTCCCCTCTTGGTACCTTAGAAAAATCGAGTGACTCTTTCCACTTTCGCTGGGACTCAGCATCGACTTTTTCCATGACTAAAAAAAATTAACATTGCGTTGCAAATATCTCTGTCGGTGCCCAGTGAAAGCAAGGAACTATATAATGCCGAGACGTTGCCTACGAGGCTTCTTAGTTGGGACGCATTTTGTTTGGAAACCTTTGGTTGCTCAAAAAGGGTCGTGATGTTTTCCATGAAGATGAGCGTGTTATTGTCGTAACGAGCCTTTAGTCTACCCAGCGCCTTAGGGTAATTTTCAGCCGTTATCTGAAAGGCTTTTACAGTCTCCAGTGCTTGACCCTGAAGACAATTTAAAAGGTGGTTAAACTGTTCAATATTAGTGAGGTTAACTTCTCGATCGACAATCTGTGTAAATGATGACATAAAATTCTTGTACTCTGAGTACTTTTCTCCGAATGTAGGTAACTTCAGTGCAGGCAGCTTGGAACTTACTGTAGGAACAGCAAATGTATGTTCAACGACTGTTGAACTGTGTTGCTCCTCTGCCAATTGCTGTTGAATCTTGGATTTGGTGGAAACGTACAAATCTTCAATTTCTGTCCGCTCTGAATCCGAGTTATCCAACCCTTTGATGTGATTTTGAAGATCAAGAATCTGCTTGAAATAATTCTCCACAATCTCTAACCGACATTTAAGTTCTGGTGGCGGAATTGTTTGCTCATCGACCAAGTTTTTAATGCGAACAGTACATTTGATGATGGTTTCTCTTTTTGCTATATATTCTTTCAGTGACATCTTGAGGCGAATTCTAATTTTATAGTTGTCAGAAAACAGCGAGCAAATAATGTAGTTAATAGACGTATCAAAGTCAAGCTGACAGCTACTGCGACGAGTAAAAGTTGAGCGAAGCGAAATATACAATTGAATTGCAAATGTTCGTCGAAATTCCGAAAGAAAAAAGAATCAGGTTATTCGAACGAGTTTGAAGGTTTGCTGTCGAGGTTACAAAGTGCAGCGAAAATAAGCGATGATAAAGCGAAGAAATAGAAAAATCAGCTTTGTTTCTTGACGAGTGCAAACAATTAATCGAGCGATCTAAATGTTGAAGTCGAAGTTGTGAGATGTTTGATACAGCGAAGAAATTGCGAAAAGAATTAAATTAGCCGTGCGTCAACAGCTATGTGTTGGTGCAGCCGAGTATGAAGTTTCACGGGTGTTGAAGTGTTTGAGGAAAGGTTGCAAGGCGTTTGAAGCTAGACGGACGAAGTTTGAAGGTTAGATTAAGTTGCTTGGCGTAAATGACTACCAATCTGCGTCTAACCAGTTTCCAATAATCTTAACAAATGAATTTATATGAATTGTATCATTAAATATAGAAATATTTAAATAAGGTATAGTCACCGAATGCCTTTATGACTTTTGCTAATCGTCTGCCACTTTGTGCTGAAGTATTTGATGACGTAATTTGATGCAATTAAGTAAACGTTCATAAACTCAGACTTCTTGTGATGCCAGAACGTAACAGAAGTCAACAAAATTTCGATTAAACCAAAATTTGTTTAGTCTCTGCTTTATTTTATTTAATTAAAACATTGAACTATCAAGAAAAAAGTTTATGCAAATTGCTTCAATCGTGCCCCACGTTGGGCGCCAAAATGTAAAACCAAAGAGTTTTTGATTGCTGCGGATCAAAACGACTTAACACCTCGTATTATTTTTTCCAACTGTTCTTTAATATTCTAACATATTCTAGTTATGTTCTTACAAAATTATTACAGTTCATTTCTCTTTTGAGTATATAAAAAAATGTATGAAAGTGTATGTTGAGTTAAACTACTTTACAGTGGGCAAATACACCCACTTTATGGTATTCCATAAAGTCTTTAGAAAAATTAATAAATTTGAATTGAAGAGTAAGTTTGTTATAAGAATATTAAAAATGTAGTCCGTGACCGAACAATTGGTGTATCAAAATCTTCAACACTGATTTTAAACAAAACGGGATAGCGATCCGAGAAGGTAGAAAGAGTTGTAATTTGCTAGTTGTTATTTAACATATTTGTCAAGTGAGTTGAAACCAAAAACTGATCATGAAAAGAAGAGCTTCTGGGAAAAGAAGGAGTGGCTGAGGCAATATTGATCAAATTCACCAAGTGGTCACGTTGCCAGTTCTCAAGAGATTTGCCATTTAAATTATACGAGATATCCCAGCATCTTGGGCTCCTGGCATTCAAATCACCACCAAAGATAGCGCCATCAAAGATATTTGTCATGGCTTCAATTTTATATAAGTCATCAGTCAGTTTACTTGTTCTACAGTTAGAAGGAATATTAATAGACCCAAATAGAAGCTTTTTAAAACCGCTTCTTATCTCCATCAGGGTTTAAAACTTATTTAAACCCTGATGGAGATAAGAAAGCCAGGAAAACTAATATTGCGAGTATTAACAATCTCATAACTAATATTTTTCTTTATGGCAATCGCAACCCCTTGATGAGCGTCATTTCGCAAAAAATGGTAACCGTCCAAAAAAACTTTGTGCCTGCTGTTAAGGTGAGTTTCTTAGATAAAAGCTATTACACAATTACTCGCAAGGAGAATTTTCTGCATTTCTTTTCTCCTACTGTGTTCAATTAACGATGAGATATTAAATCTTAAAATGTTTAAAGACATTATTTATCACTTAAAATGACTTAATTTAAAAGCTCTAAATATGCATTCTCTTCTCTTAAATTGATGAACAATTGTTAATGTTCTTCATAAAATTCTTGATCCTACCCAGCAGGTCCTGCACATTCGTACCAAAAAGATCTTTTGAAAGACTAAAAAACTGACTCAAGACATTCGTTTTGAAACTGTTAATATTTAATGAAACTGAAGAGGGATCATCCTGCTGTCTAAAGTAACTGGCGTAAGAAACAGTTAGTGGTGGTGGAGCTTTTGAATTGACAAACACTTTTTCATTTTTCAAACTTATTTTGTCTTTCAGTTTCTTAAAATTTTTTTCCCTTTGAATTGCATATTCTTTGTAAGCTTTGTAACCACGTTAGCAAGCAGGGTGATCCCTCTTGCAGGTAACACAACAGGCCCTCTGACCAGATTCTTCGGTGATGGAGCATTCACCTGGCTGATGCGTAATATTTCACTTTACGCAATAAAAACCAATTTGAGCAAGCAACTCTTCAAGTATTTTCGCCTTTTTATACTCAGATGTGAGTCCTTTTAAAATTAAATTTGTGGTCATTTCTTCTCTTGGCGTGAATGAGTAAGCCTGAATACCAGGGCTATCTCTGATTTTCTCAAGCAGAGCCCGATGGATCACCCTGTCCTCAATAAAGATTTTACTTTTTTGGCCCAAATTGACCACCTTAAAAATAACATTATTTTTCCGCAAATCAAGAGTTAGTTGTCGAACATCTATGTTTTTAATAAAAATCGGAGGGCAAAACTTACCTTTCTTCCCTTGAGGTATTCTTGTATTCGGGCTTGTAACCCCGCCTTCGTTTATATTATTAGCTGCATCCACATTCACTGCCTCCGCGTGCACCTGACTTTGCATCACAGGACTCTGCTTCTGCCTACTGAGGCCGGATTCTGAAAATCGCCTAGTTAAAGCTAAATCTCTATCGCTTAAATGATAAAAAATGCTTCGTTCAATTCCTTAGCGATTTCGCTAAAATGCGATTCTAAGTTTCAAATCGCCTAGCTTAAAATGTTGCTTCTACTACTCGCCACAGAAAGCGTTGTTTTAGCGATTCTTATGTCAAAAAATTGATTTGGTTATGGCTGTGTGCCAGTTGGAAACTTTTTACTATAGGTTCTATAGGAAAGAAAATGTTGAGTTGAAAAAAGAATTTCTATCTGTTGTATTTAAATTGTCATTTTTTGCTGTGGCAAATGAAACCTGAAAATGTTATCCAAAAATTTTTACGTCTTCTCAGCGAATGAACGAGTTTTTTAAGACGCATTTGACTGCCACTACTACTATAAATTATTTTTGTATTCAAAATAATATTATGAGCTACAAAGAATGTAACTGTTTTAAGTAAAATAACTTATAAAACCAAAACTTGTGTAAACATTAAAAATTTGTAAAAAAATTAAAATTTTTATTCATGATTATTTTGATGTATGTATTTTGTCTAATTAGCTTAGAGATGGAATAAATTGAAAACATGTTTTAAAATTATATGTTTAGATTTTACTCCACTTATAAAATATACTGTAGTAAAAAAAGTATCAGTGTTAAAGTTTTCTTGTCAACTGGACCTAAAAATCCTTAACCTAAACTATACGCGAGGATAAAAATCGCACTATACCTAAAGGTTGCCATACCCGTAATACACTTACTGCCAAATTTTAAGCTCAATCGACTGTAATACGAAAGAAAATATTGACTTATACTCAGTCGATCACGCAGCTAACCATAAAACATCCTTATGCATCCTAACATAAAACTTAATACATTGCGTATATCAGAAGTAATGAACTTTCAAATTTAACATGAATATTTATTTTAAACTCTTTAGCTCCTAAGACTGGCCTAGTTTTAAAATTCTTAAAAAAGAATTGTAGTAATTTTTATTGACACTTAAATAAATTAAAGACGACTGTTAACACAGCAGAAGATGCCTATGTGTGTCAGCCAAGGCACACATGTTGAGGCATAAGCAGTTGGGCTCATGTCACAGTCAATGACCTAGTCATGAGTTGTGCTAACTTAATATATTGTAGCGTTTTTTATATTACGCAATTGTAGCGTATGCATTTTAACTAAATTAAAATGTATTAAACTTTTTGTTATTTGTAAGCGTTTTTATTTTACGATATTATTAAAGTGTAGAGTATGCATTCTAGTTAATTAAATTGTATGTATTAAAGTTTTGTTGTTTGTAAGCATTTTGTTTTTATGCAACCATTAAATTAGCGTATGCATTCTTTTGTAATTAAATTATATGTGTTATAGTTTTTGTTTATTTTTGAATGCAGTATAAGCATTTTTTCTTTATAAAAGACTTATAAGAATTAAATAACGGGTCAGAACAAAATGTGAGGTTTCTTTTAATAGTGTGTCAAGCAACTGGTCTCAGTGGTTCAACTAAGGTCCAAACAGATCGAAATCAAGCAGCAAAAAATTAATGGTTTTAGTGATTCTACTAAGGTCCATTCCTTGAAGATTTTGATACAAATTAACATTTGGTGACCCCGACCAGGAAATTCAAATTCCTGGACAAACAAAAATAACGCGTAAAGTGGAAAAAACTCAACATTTGGTTATTGGAAAAGTTCGATATGGAGACATTTCAAGAGTTGGTAGCTGCTCAGCAAACCATTGCTGTGAGAATTGAAACAATTTTGACGAACGTCAAAAAGGACCCATCTTCAAGAAAGACGAGCAGCTACTATGAAGAAAGGATCAATCGGTTGGATGAAGCATGGGCAGAATTCGAGAGCACGGATAACAAGATAAGGTGTCTCGCTAATTTGCCAATGCAACACGAATACTTCGTTGACCAAAATTTGCGCATTTCGGACCTGACTCTCAAAATTAAAGAGATGTTTGAAGCCGAAATGCAGAAATTGACGAAAAATTCTGAATATGCACCTTTACCTACGGCCCCTCCATGCAAGGACTGCAGGCCTGCCACGGCTGGTGGTAAGCAGGAAGATGGCATCATAGCAGATCAACATATTGACGAAGTGATAGTGAAGGTACTTCGTAATCAACGAGCTTTAATGAGAGCGTTAAGGCGAAACATTGAAGAAATCAGGGTTCAGGCAAATCAAAGTCACCCTGAATCGTATTATCATAACAAAGCACCACTTATCGACAAATACATGAATGATTTTATTGTGAACAACGATGTCCTATGGCAATCAACAAACAGTGATGACATAGAAGGATATACGTTGGATGAGTATTATAAAATGGAAGCAGAGGTGCACAACGTGTTAAGCGGATTACAACAGCACATCAGCAGTGCAAATTTGGATGCTCATTAGAGCACCAGCAGAAATGAACCACTTCAGGTGCAATTGCCTAAAATTGAGTTACCAAAATTTCACGGCAGCTACACACAATGGGTAGCGTTCAAGGATCTTTATACTCAACTGATTCACAACACGACAATAAGCGACGTTCAAAAAATGTTTCATTTAACAACACACTTGGGAGACGAGCCAAACAATCTTATAAAACACTTACCAATCACAGGTGCCAATTATGTATTGCATGGAACATTTTGGTCAACAGGTACGACAACAGGAGGTTAATTGTGACAACATTGCTGAATAACTTGTTATCGCAGACGAAAATGAAAAACGAATCAGCACAAACGCTCAAATCCTTACACGATATAACGAAAGAGTGTCTTCATGGTTTAGGCGCACAAGGACTTCCAGTGGGCGAGTGGGATGTCATAGTAGTTCATTTACTGTTGCAAAAATTGGACCAAGCGACGCAAACAACATTTGAACAGTCGCTAAATAACAATAAAAAGCTTATAACCTTACGTGAACTACTTAGATTTTTAGAGCATCGCTTCCAAGCACTAGAAACGCGTGGAAAGGCTCATGAGCATCTCTTTTCCGGGGGAAAAGATAGAGCAAAAACAACAGCAGCAATTTCAACATCAAGCAACTGCAAGGTATGTGGATCGACAGAACATCCAATATATTATTGCGAAAAATTCCTGAAGATGTCATCAGTTGAAAGATTACAATGGACACAGAGGAATAAGCTTTGTTTTAACTGTTTCAAACCCAATCATGCCGCCAAGGTATGTCCTTCACGATCCTGTACAAAGTGCACAAGTAAGCACAACACATTACTGCATTTGGAGACTTCAGGAAAGCGACCCAATTCAGCAGCAAAATCAGCATCAGGTGAAATCAAACAAACGCAAAATATAAGTTCAAACACACCTATTGTAGCAGCTGCGAACAAGCATCAGCATAACGAGCACTACATACTATTAGCTACTGCAAGAGTTAAGGTAATTGGAAACAACGGCCACATCGATGAATTTCGAGCCTTATTGGACTCCGGGTCTCAGGCCAACTTAGTGACGGAAAGAGTCGTATCAAAACTTTCGCTACAAACATCGGATGCATCGCTTTGCATCGAAGGAATAGGTCGTAAAACAAAAAATGTAGCACAGCGCGTAAATTTTGAGATTCAAGCACACGCTCACAGTTACTCCACCAGAATTGAAGCATTTGTTCTTCCCAACATAGTGTCACCGCAACCTACAAAAACGTTAGATACATCCAATTGGTCACTTCCTGAAAATATCAAGCTGGCCGATCCAAGATTCAATCAAACGGATAAAATCGACATACTTATAGGAGCCGAGTTCTATCAGCAATTATTGCGGCCACAACAGTTCAAAATTAACAACGAATTTCCTACTTTTCATAACACCGCACTTGGTTGGATCGTGACAGGAAAAATAGAAGGATGCGGTAATAATTCGGCAACCTGTGCAATGTTTAGCCCAGACGAAGAGACAACGAATCAATTGATTGAAAATTTTTGGAAGCTTGAAGACACAAATGACTCAGAGCATCAAATGTCATTACTAGAACAGCGCTGCGAAACCCATTTCCTTCAAAATATAAGAAGGAACACTGATGGTCGCTTTGTAGTCCGTCTGCCATTCTCAGAGAACCCCATAACCCTCGGAAATTCGAGACAAATGTCCGTCAATCGATTCCTATCATTGGAAAGACGACTCAACAGTAATCCCAAACTAAGAGAGGACTACAACAAGTTTATGGAGGAGTACGAAGCTCTAGGACACATGGAAGAAATTAAAGAAAGTGATATTCCAGATTTAAACTATGTCATGCCCCATCACTGTGTTCTTAAACCAGAAAGCTCTACAACAAAACTTAGAGTGGTGTTTGATGCATCCGCTAAAACCAACAGTGGGTCATCTCTTAACGACATTCTACACGCTGGGCCAACGGTACAGAGTGATTTGTTTTCAATATTATTACGTTTTTCGCATGCATCGCTTTGTTTTCACCGCTGACATAGAGAAAATGTATCGACAAATATGTGTCAATGAGGCTGACCAGATGTTTCAACTTATTATTTGGAGATACAATCAAAATGAAGACATCAAATTTTACCGATTGAAAACCGTTACCTATGGAACTTCACCAGCACCATATTTAGCAACAAAATGGCTCCAATACTTAGCTTCGCAAGGCCTTATGAAATATCCTTTAGGAGCAACAATATTGCGTGATGATTTTTATGTTGACGATTGTCTTAGTGGCACGGATTTTATCAACACTGCTTTAGAATCACAAGGTTAAGTTCAAGCATTACTAAGGGAAGCTGGCTTCAAATTAAGAAAATGGTGCTCTAATCACGTTAAACTTCTAAGTGGAATTCCACCAGAAGACCAGGAAATCAACCTGGACTTAGACGAATCAGCGAGTGAGTCAATAAAAACTCTCGGGATGATATGGCTACCAAAATCTGACCAGCTGTGCGGGCGAGCGCAAATATCATCATCAAGCAACATCACAAAACGAATAGTGAGCTCAGAATTAGCACGGATCTTCGACCCATTAGGTATTTTTGGGCCAGTTGTCGTCAGAGCTAAAATATTTCTGCAACAGCTTTGGCAATTACAATATCTTGGGATGATGAATTACCTACAAATCTTCAGCACGAATGGAACAATTTCCGCGCAAATATAGTAGCACTCAATACCATAAGGGTGGACAGATTTGTATTTAAGCCTCAAAAAATTGTATCCACAAAAATTCACACATTTGTGGACGCATCCGAACGAGCTTACGGAGCAGCAGTCTACATTGGTTCAACCTACACAGACAAAACTGTAGGAACCAGATTAATTTGTTCAAAATCACGAATAGCACCACTTAAAAACAAACTCTACCACGGCTAGAATTATGTACAGCTGTGTTGGGTGTGGAACTTACAAGCAGAGTAAAGAAGGACATACGGTTACAAAACACTGAAACGTTCCTTTGGACTGACTCGCAAATTGTATTAGCTTGGATAAAGTCAACTGCAGCTTCATTTCATACTTTTGTAGCAAACCGAATAGCAAAAATTCAAGAGTTATGCATTCCAAGTCATGGAGACATGTCAGTTCCAAGGAAAATCCTGCCGATGCAATATCTCGAGGACTAGCACCAGAAAATCTATCCAAGCATTCAATTTGGTTTTATGGTCCACCTTTTCTATCCGGGAAGAGCAGTCAATGGTCTGAACCATATTCACAAGACATTTCTAGAGCGAAAAGAAACAAAACGTGTCTTAGCAATATCAAAAACACATCAATCGTTAGAAGAAACAATCTTCAAAATCAATCATCGAAATTCATTCCGATTTTTGCAACGCACCGTCGGTTATTTACTGAGGTTTATTCGAAATTCAAGAACAACCCGTCAATTGCGACCAAGTTACAAGGCGTTAGATATTCATGAATTGGATGACGCTCTTAGAATAATTATAAAGGTCATTCAAGCTGCAGGATTCCGAAATGAACTAGAAACCTTATCAAAAAAAATGCCTGTCAATAAGTCTAGCTCCCTGGCTTCATTAAATCCGTTCATGGATGAATATCAAATAATGCGAATTGGCGGTCGACTTGAACAATCATCATTACTGTTCGAGGAAAAACATCCAGCAATTTTGCCGCACAACCACCTCATGGTGAAACTATTGTTGCAAATGCTTCATGAAAATAATCGTCGTTGTGGTCCACAAGCTCTGCTAGCAGCATCCAGAGCACACTTCTGGATAACCAGTGGGAAAACTATAGCTCGCAGTATCGTACATAAGTGTGTACGATGTACGAAAGCAAAACCAAGGCTCTTCAAACAACTTATGGGAAACTTACTAGCTGTAAGAATAACACCGGCACGTCCATTCATAACATCAGGAGTAGACTACTTCGGACCGGTTTGGATTCATCATAAAATTAGAGGCAAAAGACCTGACAAGGCCTACATTGCTGTGTTTTGTTGCTTAGCTACAAAGGCCATCCACATGGAGGTGGTTTCTAACCTATCAACAGACGCATTTATAGGAGCCCTAAGACGATTTATTAGCAGAAGAGGTCATTGCAAAACATTGTATAGTGATAATGCTACAAATTTTGTCGTAGCAAGTAACAAATTGGCTGAATTAAAAGAATCCATTTATTCTCAAACAGCTCAAGAAAAACTTATACGAACATGTAGTGAACAATCAATTGAATTCAAATTTATTCCACCCAGAGCACCACATTTTGGAGGGCTTTGGGAGGCGGCAGTAAAATCTGCAAAACACTTGTTGGTTCGAAGCGTATCAGCGGCATCAATGACATACGAAGAACTGGAAACGGTTATCATTGAAATAGAAGCTATACTCAACTCTTGACCACTGATCCCAATGTCATCAAACTGCGACGATCTCGAAGCACTCACACCAGGTCACTTTCTAGTGGGTGAACCTCTGACAACGTCAGTTGATGCAAATACACAAACAATAACTGCATCTCTTGGCTCACGATGGAGAATCACATCAGAACTTAAACATAAATTCTGGAAGGAATGGTCACAAAAGTACTTACACGAATTGCAAGAAAGAGGCAAGTGGAAAACACCGTCACCGAACATAACTGAAGGCATGCTAGTGATCATAAAAGAAGATAACATTCCTGTACTTCGATGGCCATTAGGAAGAATTACCCGGGTATACAAGGGCGACGACGGACTGGTTCGAGTAGTCGATTTGAAAACAATAAATGGAACGTTCAAAAGACCTATTCACAGATTGGCCCCACTGTTCAATGACACCAACTTGGAATATAAAGACTATGACAACCAAATTATACCACAGAACTCTCAAAAAAGAATACATTCCCGTTCATCAGAGTCTGGCAAAGAAGGTACACGCCCAAAGAGGAGAGTGGTGTCACACACTTCACAAGGAATCTTCACAACTATCATAATTTCACTTCTCTTTCTACCACTAGTACTTGCCTCATCAGTAAAAATAACTAATTTTAAGGAAGAACCAGGAATCTATTTTGAAAACATCGGCACAACAAAACTTTCATCAGCACACTGGACGTTCATGGTATTCTATGACCTCAGCCCAATGTGGTCAGATATGAAAACACTAGACGAAGGAATAAATACTCTGATAGATATGTGCATAAGGCCATCAATAGAAACATGATGTGCTCTAATTATTCATCATTTCAAGCATACGTTCAGTACATTGCTACAAGAAGAAATGCTTCTGACAAAAAAACGGCAGAAGCGAGGAGCATTAGATATAGTCGGTAATATGGCCCATGCCCTGTTTGGAGTACTAGACTCAAACTACGCAGAGACTATGTCAAAAACTATAGAGAATGTCAAACTCAATGAAGAACACCTCATGAATTTGTTACGCAATCAAACATCAATAATTGATTCCACGTTGACATAATAAAGGTTGATGAGAAGGCAACCGAAGTTAATTTCAAGAAGTTACAAAGGTCAATATATGAAGATATGAATCACATCGAAAATGAAACAACAATACTTCGACAATCAAATCAGCTCACGGCATTAGTGACTCAGCTGTCAATGATCACAACAAGCATGCAACAAATACAATCAGAGTTACTTCATGCATTGACTCAATCGCATAACGGAAATATTAGTCCATTGATCTTAACTCCACAACAACTGAAGCAAGAGTTACAGATAATTCAGGCTCATCTCCCTTCAACACGAACTCTTCCTACCGACAACGAAAACCTACTCCAATTTTACAAACTAATGACCGTGCGTTCTGCGGTGAACGAGAAATACATAATGTTCCTACTAGAACTACCTCTGGTGGATCAAGAAGCACATTCATTGTTTAAGCTGACCGCAATCCCTACTAAACTCAACGAAGGCATGGTAGCAATTATTCCGAAGACACAATTCTTGGCGGTTAACAATCATCGCGATCAATATGCAATGTTGACAATATTGTAGAAGATTTGAATACATGTACGATTTTATTTTATTTATTTTATTTATTTATTTATTTATTCCTTCGAATTACCGGCACAACAAGATTAAAAATCTTATGAACAGTACCGGCATTTAAAATGTACATAACACAAATTATATATTTAACTAAATACAGAATTAGCTTAATAATATGAACAATGTAATATTTAAATGATTATTTTATGATTGTGGTATTAAAACATAACTTAATAATAAAATATAAGTATTAAAATTAAAATATTAAAATTTGATTTTGATATGCAACTTAAAATGAAACAAAATTTAAAATGAAACAAAATTTAAAATAACGTTTAAACAAATATTTCTTGAAAATCTTTTACACAGAAGAAAAGTATAATGATAAGTGTTTTTTAAACAGCACGGCGTTACTTAAGGATCTTAAACTATTAGGGATGTCGTTCCAAAGACGGATAGATTGTACATAAAATTGTCTTTCAGACGTGAGACAAGTATGACGTGGATTATTAATTTTGTTTGTGCGACTAGAGCGAGAAAAAGTTAATCTTGAATACAGATAAGTGGGTTCAGCAGTATAGATTATCTTATGCAAAAATATAAGTGTGCGGTAGTTTAATAAATTATCAAAGGTCATATTGTAGATTTTTTTGGCATAGATTGAAACATGGTCTCTTCTTTTTAGTCCATAAACATATCGAGCAATATTATTGAATAAAACATTTAGTTTATGCTTATCAAAACTGTCGCAGTGTGCAAAAATTTCACAACCGTAAAGCAATGTTGGAACAAGATAGCTTTTCGCAAGTAGAAGCCTGATATGGAGTGGCGTGAAGTACTGGGTTGTCCAGAGTGCGCGGAGCATACTGTATACCTTACCGACAGCAATATTAATATGATTATGCCAGGTTAGAGTTCTATTAAAAGTTACACCTAAATTTTTCGACGTCTCAACATAGTCAATATTGCATCCATTTAGTGTAAGCTGAGGGACTGCAGAAATATCAATGTGTTTTTTTGAAATCACTAGGCATTTGGACTTCTGAGGATTAAGGCTCAAACTGTTATTTCGTGCCCACGCTCCTACACTCTCAAGTGCGTTATTAAGATGGATAGTAAAGTTGCTTATGCTGTCTTTTTTACAAGATGCATACAACTGTACATCGTCAGCGTAAATATGAATTTTAAGATTGTCTAAGACACTGGGAAGGTCATTGATATATATACAGAATAATAGAGGACCCAATACTGACCCTTGGGGGACACCCTTCCTGACAGGGAGAAATGGCGACGAAACATTATTGACAAAGACAGCTTGCGATCTATTAGTAAGGTACGACGAGATAAGGTTAGCAGCGGTTACAGAAAAATTAAACATTCGATTAAGTTTGGTCAGTAAAATACCATGATCGACAGTGTCAAAGGCTTTAGAGTGGTCCAAGAGAACTAAAAAGCTCACTTCATTGTCGTCCAAGCTAACTCGTAAGTTCTCAGTCACATCAACAAGAGCAGTTGCACAGCTATGCTTGACTCTAAATCCAGATTTTCTATCAGTCAGAAGGCTGTACTTGTCAAGATAAGCATTAATTTGGTGGCACATTATCTGCTCCAGCGGTTTCGAAATAAATGGAAGGATAGCAATTGGACGGTACTCATCTTGAGTTTTCGGTATGGGAATTATTTTAGCCCTCTTCCAGCTCTCCGGGAAAGCAGACTTAGTAAGCACAGTATTAAAAATATGTGTAAGAAACGGCAGAATGTGAGGGAGAAGAATTCTCAAAAAAGTTGGATTGATTTCATCACAGCCAACAGCATTTGACTTGATTGACAGAATACTTTTAAGTACGTCAGTTTGACTTACACATTCAAAATTGAAATTATGGTTAGCATTATATGAGCTCGTTAGTCGCTGATATATATTTTCACATACATATGGCAGTGATGTCCCAATGAACTTTTCATTTAAATCGTCAACATTAACATTATCACAGTCTCCATCGCTTTTCCTGCCAATACCAATACTACGTATTTCTCTCCATTTCTGTTTACTGTCTACAGCAGAACTAAACTTTCTACCATAATATTTATGTTTTGCAGTTTAAACTTCCTTCACAACTAACGCACGCAAACTTTTAAACTCTTCATATAAAAATGGTGTCTTAAAGCGTTTCCATCTATTGTAAGCATTGTTGCGCTGTAGTATTCGATTTTCAATTAGTTTATTAAACCAGGGCCGTTGCTTATGCTTGATCTGAGCATGTTTAATAGGAACAAATTCACTAAAAAGTTTATTTATATTGCTTTGGATGTATCCAACCTGATCGTCAGCCGAGGTCATATCATATATTGAAGTCCAGTTTACATTGGTCACAGCAACTTCAAGACGATCATAGTCGATGTTTTTAAAGTCACGATAGCTAAAATAACGTATGGCATCTGTCATTTGGAAATCATAAACAAGAAATATCAGGTCATGCTTAGAAAAGTTTGGAACAGATAGTTGGTCATATAAA
The DNA here is from genome assembly GCA_963920525.1 of Dichetophora obliterata. Classification (NCBI taxonomy): domain Eukaryota; kingdom Metazoa; phylum Arthropoda; class Insecta; order Diptera; family Sciomyzidae; genus Dichetophora; species Dichetophora obliterata. The sequence continues at coordinate 142,444,315 of OY986436.1, read as the reverse complement.
ATAATTTTTGTTTTTACGCTCACTAAGAATAAGTCAAGTAGAGTGTTGTTTGTCTTTGTGTAGTGAGTTGGCATAATTGTATTTACTGGAAAAAGATCTAAAACTTCCATGCTTTGCATTAATATGCTTTCAGTGAGTAAGTTACTATTAAAATCAGCGGATATAACAATTTCTGTGAAGGGTAAGGCAATATTCACAAGCATGCTTAAAAAGGGAGTAAAATCAATAGAGCGATTCGGTCGGTAGACACAGCCGAGAAGCAGGTTACTATCACCGTTTGTAATTACCACAAACACATATTCAATATTACTGTCCGATGACGATTTAAGTAGTATCTTACACGAAACATTATCTCTAACATAAATTGCTACCCCACCAGCATGTCCTACCCTGTGCGCACGAAATATTTTATAACCATTTAAATTAAAAAGAGAATCTGGTGTATCCGTCTTAAACCATGTTTCACTCACACATATAGCATCAACACCAGAACCTTCAAAAACATATCTCAGCTCATCAATTTTGTTAACTAGGCTTTGCGCATTAAGATGGCATACCTTGAAACCACTTCTTTGTCTAGCAAGAATTCGAATCATGTTGAAATTGCTGTCTTTAGAACGAACATTGACATTGCTATGAAAATTTGACATGGTTGTAAACTAATATAAGAATTAGAATTCTATATAACGCGTGCATAATATAACTTAAGATTTCCTTCAAAATTGTAAAATACAGAGGAGTAACATAAAAATACATAGTAAAAAGATTTAAAATTTTAGTTGCATATACTACATGCTTTGTGCGGATAAAAACAAACAAAGTAATATTATATGAGAGGCTCACGAAAAAAAATATCGGTGATTTCGACATCGTTCTCACTGTTAGCAACATGAGGAGAGAGAGGATTGCTGTTTGAGGCATTTTGTCGATCAATGCTGGGAGCGTGCTGAACATTGCTGTTACGATGGTCTGTATTAGGAGGAAATCCAGCAACTTCATTAAGTTTTTGCAGTGTGTCGACATTTATAGCGCTATCGTTGGCAGTGCGCTTGACGTGCACAGTACCGCGACGAGTGAATGCTGCAGTAAGCAGATGCTGCCGTTTGAAACGCAACGCATGCTGTAAAATTACCGAGTTCGCTTTGGTAAGGCCTTCGTTTACATAGATGGGTTTTGTTGAGTTGAATCCCGCATGTTGTAATCGCAAGAAATCATTACATGAGCGTCGAAATTTAGCAACAGAGTTGAGAACAAAGTTCCTGTCATAAGGAGTCTCGAATTTTGCGATGATGGTAGTGTCTTTGTTGTTATTCATTGATTTGTGATTTAGACGAAAAATGTTTTTTATATTGGGAGGTTTGATGTTTGTAGAGGTGCAAATTTGGGAGAGTATACCCCGTAGATTCTCTCCTTCAGAAAAGGGAATTCCATTTATGCGAAGATCGCAAGCAACAGCTACATTATCATGTCTGGCCAGCTGTGCTTTCAAGTCTTCTACCTCTTTTCTAAGAGCAAAAACATCACCGGCATTAACATCGGCTGCTTTGAGTGTGTTGAGCTCAGCTCTAAGAGACACAATATTAGCAGCATTTTCTTCGAGCTGAGTAACCCTTTTGGTGACATCGCAGAGTTCCGTCTTTATTTCCGTAATATTGCGGCGAAGCTCATCTAATATTCTCTTTTCACTTGCATAGATTGCAGTAGTGAATTTATCATTTAAGAGCTCAATATGTTTACTAAAACGAGAGTCCAACATTTGGTTCAGCTGGAGCATCAACGAATTAGCGCCGTACTCATTCTTTGGTGTCGATGACTCACGCTTATGAGGAGTGTTAATATTCACCGCTGGATGGTTCGCGGGTGCTTGTGGGGGTGCGGGTGGAGTTAACACTGCATTTGCGTTTGCTTGTGCTAATACAAGAGAAGGATTAGAAATAGGTGGAGAAGAGTGGAGAGATAGGCGTCGAGCCGCAAGACACTCTTTGCATTTATATGGCGTATTGTTTTTTTGCATATATTCCAGATCACTTTTTTTTTAGTTTGACGCAGTGACTGTGGAAAAATACATTGCAGCTCACGCATTTAATTTTCATATCGTCGTGACGTTCAACTTTAGATGAGCAAACACACGGCATGTTTAATATTGTTTGTTCTTAATTTTATCTTTGTTAAACTTGCGAATAGTTTTTAATGGTGATAAAAGAAGTGTTTACAAAATAAAATTTTGTTCGATTTGAGTGCTTATTTATTTTTTTAATTTGTTGGTTAGTTCTATATATGTAGTTAGAGCGAGATGGCACGAGTTATACAGCTGTGGTTTTTTTTATTGTTTATTTTGAGTTATTTTGTTTACTTTTGTTCGCTTATTTTAATGGAAAATCGCATATGTCCAAATCAACAGTCAAGATTCGGAATTGAGTATCCTGCTTTTATTTGTGAAATCCAGTTATTCAACAACAAAACGGCAATAAATTGTGAGTTCACAAAAATCCACAATAACATCACCTTCACGGTATTGCACCATACAAACAACTGGATGTTTGCAACCATGTCAGTTATAGAACTTTCTGCAGTTTGCGGCAACGACATATCACGGGAACACCTTGTGGGTTCGGGAATTCTCACCATCGAGCAAAGCTGCGTGTTGAAAAACAACATGATCATTCTTCAAGGCCATGAAGAACAGTCGAGCCAACAATTACTTTCATATGCGTCATTTGGAACCATTTCTAATACCAGTATATATACTGAGGTGAAAACTGGAAGGGAGCACATCGAAGATTTCCAAACTCAAGTGGATAAGATCACCAATCTTCAAAGTCAACTTATAAAAATCAGGAACTTGCCAGCTAACCTGCAGCCCTCCGTAGTCCATCATCAATACATGAGCGGGGCCGCTTTGTTGCTGTCAATAATTATAATTGCACTATTTACAGCGTGGCGAATCAAATTGCAATGTCAGAAAAACTCCTCTATCAATTTAACTCCAACAATACCAAAGCCGATGCCAAGACAACATTTTTTGGAGGTTTAATTTCATGTTATCGCAACTGCTCAATGCGGCGGAGAATGTTAACACAGCAGAAGATGCCTATGTGTGTCAGCTAAGGCACACATGTTGAGGCATAAGCAGTTGGGCTCATGTCACAGTTAATGACCTAGTCATGAGTTGTGCTAACTTAATATATTGTAGCGTTTTTTATATTACGCAATTGTAGCGTATGCATTTTAACTAAATTAAAATGTATTAAACTTTTTGTTATTTGTAAGCGTTTTTATTTTACGATATTATTAAAGTGTAGAGTATGCATTCTAGTTAATTAAATTGTATGTATTAAAGTTTTGTTGTTTGTAAGCGTTTTGTTTTTACGCAACCATTACACTAGCGTATGCATTCTTTTGTAATTAAATTATATGTGTTATAGTTTTTGTTTATTTTTGAATGCAGTATAAGCATTTTTTCTTTATAAAAGACTTATAAGAATTAAATAACGGGTCAGAACAAAATGTGAGGTTTCTTTCAATAGTGTGTCAAGCAACTGGTCTTAGTGGTTCAACTAAGGTCCAAACAGATCGAAATCAAGCAGCAAAAAATTAATGGTTTTAGTGATTCTACTAAGGTCCATTCCTTGAAGATTTTGATACAAATTAACAACGACTGAAGTGACGACCATGCTTTTTAATTGCTCCTCAAGCCTGCATTTTAAGCCTAAAAATAAATATTTTCTAAATATTAAAAGCAAAGCACAATCCTTTTTTTTATACAGAAACATAAATAAAATTACTTTTTTCAGAAAAAATACACAACCCTTTTGCTTCACTCAAAAATTCTTGTGCCGGTTGTCAAAATTTCTACTAGTCCCTGGGGCTACATGAAGTTTTGACAATAAAACTCACCTCACTGATATCAAAATTTATATTTCCGACTGTCAAAAATTCATCATCTGAGTGAAAAGTTTTCGAAAACTTTTTAATGTTTCTTTTGAACCTAAATTAAATTAATATAATAATTAAAATAAGCTTGTTTCTTATTTTTAAAATAGTTTACTAACTGCACCAATATCTAAATAAAAAGTGCAAAATAAAAACATTCAGTTATTTTAAATCAACTTAAATTAACATACTTAAAAATTTGTGGTTAATTTTTTAAGTATATTTACACGAGTACTTTATGATTTTTCATTAAATATTCTCGTGTTGTCATAGAATAAAACTATGTAAAAACTAGTAAGGATTTATTTTGACTGATTCAACTTTAAATACCAAAACGGTCGTGGCTTATTGGAGGCTAAGGTTTCATTCAATTCTTCAAAATTTTGCACTCTGAGTACATTTTACATATTAAAAATTAAGTGCAAAATTTCTTGTCAATTAATGACTTAATTGCAAACTAACTGCATTATTCCGTATAACGTAGAAGCAATACTTTCTTCCATATAGAATTATTTTGCTTCTATTTAGCTTATTTTACTATTTAGCTTGGAAAAAGTGTTAGTTCACGAAAACCTAACTGCACAACTGCACAAGTCCGCAAATGCACAGGCAAGTGCACTGAAACGTGAAACCTGTAATATTAGACAACTAATATTAATACTGATAAATACAAACAGCAAGTTTTCGAAAAAGTGCTTTAAATTGGTATATTTTTTTTTTAAAAACATTCAAAAGAGACAAAGCATTAATTTTTCTTAATATATATATCAAAAATTACAATTTTAATTGAAAAATCTTTTAATTTTTAACTTAGCGTTAACAAAATATTGGACTTTAAAATTATAGCTAAAAATAAACTTAGAGTTTCTGTAAATCGCTAAAAAAAGTTTAGAATCGCAGCAACCGCTAAAAATTTAGCTATGACAGCTTTTATTTTATTCTTCATTAAAAGCTCGTTTAGTCTCTAAATTTTTAGCATGAAAATAAGCGATGGAGTTTTTCAGAATAGCAATATCGCTAAAAACTATAAATTTAGCTTTAGCGGTGGAGATTTAGCTTTAGCGTTTTTCAGAATCCGCCCTCTCATCTTTTCTTTTAATATTATTTCGTTAAAAATCGCAAAACGATTATCACGCTTTGGTGGTGCATACTCATCAGTAGACACGCTGCTGCCTGAAGAACGCCTTGCACGTTTGGTAACCTCCTGCCAATCCTGCTGCATTTCCTCAGCTAGTTGATGACTGCCCATTTCTAGCATTTTTGCTTCAACATTAACTGCAGTTTTTTACCTCTGCAGACGATCACTGTTCTGTGGTGGTGTTGCACCCGATGAAAGAGCGACCAACTTCGGACTTTCGTGGGCTAATTATATTATTATAGTCCGCCCGTCCCTCTCAGCAAACTCATGGTATAATTATTTGACAAGGTAGCCGTGACAGTTCTTGGCGTTTGGTAGTTGTCAAAAACAGCTAAAGGAGTTGTAGTTTGCTGCTGTATACTAGATATGTGCTTATTTTTAACATTTCTTTGATTAATTGCATGTACAGCTAATTTGGCAACTACCCATCGCCGCTCATGAGAAAAAAGCCAGTCTACGCTACAACCTTGTCAGTAATTGTACCATGGCAAACTAGTAAAGCAAGCCATGTGACCGAGCGTTTGCACTGCCCGAACGAACGAAGAATTCATCGCGAACAAAATGTAGCGATGAATTCTTCAATCGCTATAGCCGTTTGCACTGCACGATCACAAGTTTTAACATTGGTAAGTCACCATCTTGTTCGTTCGAACAGTAGAAATACTTAAATAGAAAGTTCTTTTGCCTTAAGTTTTTAATTTATTTTGTCCCTTTTTTGTTTTTTTCCCACGTACTTACCATTTCAATAAATCTTTATTCACTTTGTTCACTTTATTCACAAAGAAACATCGGATTCGCCCAAAATGTAGAGCCGGCCGATCAGAGCGAACGACGAAATCTTCGTTCGTTCGTGCTGAAAGTTTTTCCACTGCACGAATTGCGTTCGCGAGCATTTTGAAACAACCAATGTTCCGAACCTTGGTTCGCACCAAACTGTTTCCACTACCTGAACGAACGATGAATTCTTTGTTCGTTCCGGCAGTGGAAACGCTCGGTGATGGATGGAAATAGTAGAGATATTCTCGATCAAGAGCTCCGTGCAAAAGAGCGCAATTGTTGCAAAAAATAGGTCTACAATAACAAAATACACGTGTTGTTAAAATTGAGCTTATTTAGGAACATTTTACCATAAGCGACAAAGGCCTTTTTATTTTTTTTTTTCAAAATGTAAATTTGAGCTAAAAAAGCTAATAGTGAAAAAAATAAAGGATAGCTCTAGAGTCATTTAGAAGTGACAGGGGTCCAAAGTTAACAAAATGGGCTCAAATAACTTGCTATATCTTTGCTATATATAAAAAAACGCACGATTTTTTATAAAATTTTTCATGTGTTGATATATTAAGTTGGAAGTCCAAATTAAATAAACAACTCTTAACTTTTGGTACATTAATAGGGTTATATCTTAAAAAGTAATTAATGAAATTTTATGGTATATATAATTGTTTTTTTACGTTTGTAACCTATACGGTCACATTTGTCTCTTTCGTTTCCACCTCCTTCATCATAACTGCGTCAGTCACGACTTTTATTAAAACAACCAAATCAAAAACTTAATGAACTCGGCAGATCTTATTTGTAATGCACGGCACTACTTTAGTGCTAATTTTGCAAAAATATTTGCAATTTACACGTTAAAAGCGATAACTTCTTCAACTTGCGTTAATTTATTTTTAATTTATTGACAGTAATCAGCTGTTTCATAACAGAAGTTAACGGAATTGTAATAGATTTTTGCTATTATTGCTAGAAAAATCTTCAAAGGCTTCTTTTCTTTAATGTCGTACAGTGCGCTTTTTTCGATTTTTGGATGACATTTGCATTATCTCGGAACCTATAAAAACTAGGGCCATGAAATTTTGTAATACAAATCAGTTTTAGCCTAATTTAAGTAACAGCACAATTCTAAGTCAACTGCATCCAGGTCAAATTAGAATTCTAGGTCATCTAGGTAGGTGGTGCACTTCTCATACAAACCCAATTTATTTAATAAAAAAAAACCCGCTAAAAATTGCTTATTTATGTTTTTAAAGAGTAAATTTAGTTTATTTAATTTCAACTAAACGTTATGCTAAAAATGTTTCAAATCGGATAACTTTTAGATATATATCCTATAAAACAATATTACCAAATTAACGAAATTAAAAAAAAAATTTCTAAAAGGGTTGCTAGTACAAAATAAGATCACAACTTGTTTTAAATTATTAATTTTATTTTATTTTCCTTTAAATTTAAGAATACTTACAATTTGTCTTGGAAATCAGTTCATTTTAGGGCAAAATTTGATTTATAAGACTTTTTTAAAATTAGGTGGTTTTTCTTAATAGCAGCTAGATGCAGCAGGTTTTTACAGGAACAGAAGGTAGAAGTACGATGTTTTTTAATAGCTATAGCCTTCGGCTTTAACAATGCTTAATTAGCTAGATATTTTCTGCTAAATTTTACTTCAATTTTCATTCCTTGAAATATTTAAATTCACATTTCAATGATTTTTCTATTATTATTTATTCACACCCGACTGCACTTTTTATAATAAATTCAATGGCAACTACGACATAAAAAGTCTAAAAACAAAATATACTAAAAATATACTTTGTGCTCAAAGTTATTATTGTTTAAACTTGACTTTATTTTTTGGGTTTTATTGAGCTTGTTTTTGTTGAACAAGTTTCAACTTTGACGAATTTTATAAAAAAACCATACAATATATCAAGTTTTTAATGCCACATTTATAATACATGTTTTATAATCTGACGAATAAAAATATTTTTTTATAAAATTTAAAAAAAAACCCCAAATATCATCCTTAAATTAAAAAAAGCGTCGTAAGAAAAATTATTTATTTTGAAAGAACGGTCTCAATGTTAGGCAATTGTCCATCCATAATTTTTCTCTAATTTTTGCCAATGATCTAAGAAGTAAGAGAGCTACTATGGTAGGAATAAAATACACTTGTGCGCAGTCTGCGTGAAACAAGTTATGTTTTGTGAACTGTGTTTTATTGTATTGGTGTAGGCATCCCCTAAATAAAATATGAAGACTTCACTTATGTATGCGTGTCATTACAACGTCACTAGAGCTTTTTCGATGTGTGAAATTTCGCTCACTTTAAGTCTCCTGCCTCAACCCAACTCTCTTGACTAAGAAAACCGATTTCACGTAGACTGCACAGAGCACTACAGTGTATTTTGAGCCGTAAATAGCGACCATCAACATTATTATTAAGTTTTTTATAGCTCATACTCGTCACACTTTTCCCCAAGCAAATGCTCGTCAATTTCTGCCAATTCTTCATAAGTTTTTAAAAATAACTTTTGCTGCTACTACATTCCATAGAGTCTCAGATTTCGTCCAACATATTCGTTTCAGCCAACAATTCAGCTAGCTTATCTTGTTTATCCTCCATTGCACCTAACCTGGCCGTAATCGAGGTATTAATCTCAGTTATTTTTTAAAAAAGTTTATCTGAAATGGTTTTCAAAATACTGGTCCCTGTTGATAGAGAGTTCATACATACCTTGGTTTAAAGCATGAATGCTTTTCGTGGAACACCTTTTTATTGAAAATTAAATTAATTTTATTAAATTATAATAAATAACACAGTGGATTATTTTCCTTTTAATTTTGTTTTGTTTTCGTTTTTTATTTGAAATATTTTTTAAACATTTTAAAATTAATATTTATTTATTCAAAATAAATATGAATACAACGTCGTGAAAAACTTTTTTTGGCATGTAACGAATTTTAAAATTGTGCTCAGTTCAAAATTTCCAGACGCAATAATTTCACATTTTGACGCTTCAACAAAAAATTTTCTAATTCCAACTCAAATATATGTAATATAGTCGAACTTTGAAGAATAAAAATGTCAATTTATTTAAACTGTTGGTCAGTGTTGCACGCTGGATTGGAAATGCATTTCAATTCTTTAAATTCAGGTTTAAATTCAAATTAAAATTTAAGCAAATTAAAGCAAATTGTAAATTTATTATAAACACTACAAATTAAAAGGTTGGGGAGCCCTGGCTCAACCACAAAACCACAAAACCACACAACTCCGGAGTCCAAGTGTTGGGACTCGGACCACACTTTTCTACCCTACCGTGGAGGAAATCGGGGCAAAACAAAAATATTTTTTCTTACCCAATGGCAAAACCTTAACTCCCCGACCAAATAAATTAACCCTTAGTTAGCCGTTTTTTTCTGTGTAATTTAATTATAATCTATAGGTAATGTTTCTTTCGAGATTATTTTGGGGAAACGTTAACACTTTTTATGTATGTAAACTTGGGGGCGGGAAGCAGAATTTGTAAATAAAACACGTTGATGAACTTAATAGACCGGAGTCAGATTTTATTCTAAAAACTCTTAAAACAAAACAGATTTTAAGACCAGGCAGCGAGAAGCGCTGCCCGAAAAGAAAAGAAAGGAAAAGTGCAGGAAAGAGAGCGTAACTTGGCAAATCACCACTGTGCCGACACTATACAGGGTGTTTATCAGTGGGCGCAACATGCACGCTGTCCTGATAAAACCCATCCAAAGATGGAATTCTGGGAAAACGGCATGCTGAAACCCATCGGCAGGCTTTCATGCTGCATTACCCTCGCGTACACGTTAATCCCTAGTAGAAGCCGTACCGGCGCCCTTCTGAAGAAATGTGGATCAGCCAAATTGATGTTTGGATAGCCTTGGCTGATCCGGTCGTCAATGTCGCGGGATGGTGTGATGGCCTCCAACCTGCGCTCGACCCTGGCTGTGGTCTCTAGGTAGACACTAGACCCGTGCCGACCGCGCAACACTAGTGTGCACACCTCTCGTCCGTCGACCATGGAAGTTGGAAGCTTCCACTTCCGGACCAACTCACTGGCGATCTGGGACTGGGGAGGCATGTATCCATTATTGCACGTTCCTGCACCAGACCACCATGTGCCCACGTGCTAACCACAGCTGTGGGGATTAGCAAAACAAGGCGTTGTAGGCTCGTTGTTGTTGGTCGTTCGGGGGGAGACTGCTTCGGGAAATGGTCCCTAGACGTAGATGCCTGATCGTACGACTGCGGCCTCTTCCGGGAAGGGGAGCGCTTCGGGACATGGTCCCTAGACGGCGCCACACGAGCTGCCGACTGTGGTCCCTTCCGGGAGGGATTGTGTGCGTCCCGACCCCCTGACCCTTTCGGCTCTTCAGCTGTAGATGCAAACTGGAACTTCGAGCTCCTTAGTTTTTGGTTCCGAGAACGTCTGGCACGCGATCTCTTGGAGCGGGCTCGATTAGTTCATACCCGTGGGCGGAAATGGAGCAGGCTGTGTTGATCGTCACCACAGTGACGGCATCTCACATTGCTCCGGCAGCCCCTTCGCACATGAACAGCGGAGAGGCAGATAGAGCAGTAAAAATGGAGCAGTACTGCTCGCAACCGCTCCTCCATGTTCATGGTTAAGAACTGTCGGCACGATGCAAGATTGTGCTCCGTGGAGCACAAGCCACACTTAGGGTCGGTGTCACTGCGCGCCACTAAGGTGACTACGCTTGGAAGCGGCCTTCGTGCTGGACTGACTACTTGTAGGCTGGCTTCGCTGCAGGGTGTCTTTTCTCGCACCGTTCCGCAGTCGATGGCTGCCATCTCGGAGTCAGTCTGAAACAGCATTTCCTCCAAGAGATCATGCCCAATATTGGTGGTTGACATCCTGAAACGAGACGAGAAGAAATGAAAGAAAAGAAAATAAAGTGTTAGATGAGGAAAAAAATGGTGACAGAGCTAGTTCGCAGGGATAGCGATAAGCTTCACAATAGGCCACTTGATGCAACCTCTATCGGTGCGGACGTCAGCTACGCAGACTCTATTATCACTACCAACGTATGTTTTTAAAACTCGACCTAATCGCCATTCATTCGTGGGTAAATTGTCGTCTTTGATAACAACTAAGTCATTTATTTGTAGGTCCAATTGAGGAGTTTTCCACTTTACACGCCGATGCATCTCCTTCAAGCACTCATTTTTCCATCGGTGACAAAAGTGCTGATGCATCGCCTTGACTTTTTGCCAACGATTGATGATATTCAAAGGCGGATCAGTTATTTCTGGCTCCACTGGGGAGAGCAGTGGGCCGCCAACCAAGAAATAACCTGGAGTCAGAGATTGAAAATCAAACGGATTTTCGGACATGGCTGAAAGTGGCCTCGAATTAAGACACGATTTGATTCAGTAGCGTTGTGTATTCTTCGAAAGTATACTTCATACTTCCGGCCATTTTTTAAAAATAGGCCTTAAATGTTTTTACTCCAGCTTCCCATAAACCTCCCATATGGGGAGCGCCAGCGGGGATGAAATGCCAGGAGATTTCGTGATGTGCATACTGGGCTAAAAGGGCATCATGTGACGCACTCAGAATGTATTTGAAGTCCTTTTTTAGAACATTTGAGGCGCCAACAAAGTTTGTACCATTGTCGGAGTACACGTTTGCTGGGCAGCCACGCCGAGCAGCAAAATGGGAAAATGCTACGAGAAACGTAGCGGTCGATAAGTCGCTAGTGGGTTCCAAATAAATTGCTTTTGTCGAAAAGCATACAAACAAACAGACGTAGCCCTTACTTATTCGACACGATCTACCTATGTAGCTTTTTATGTCGAACGGGCCAGCGAAGTCAATGCCAGTGGTCGCAAAAGGTCGTGAGATGACAGTTCGTTCAGCTGGCAGAGCCGCCATTATTTGTGTCCTTTGGCGCTTCATGTGTACTACCTAAGTTTGACAATTATGTAGCGTCGACTTTATGAGGGTTTTAGCACGTGGAATCCAGTATTGCATTCGAATAAGTCGAAGCACTAACAGATTTCCCCCATTTAGAGAGATCTCATGGACAAAACGTACTAACAGACGAGAAAATTGGCAGTTATATGGCAATATAATTGGGTGTCTTTCGTCGTATGACAAAATTGGGGAAGAGGCCGTCCACCAACACGCAAAAGCACCAATCGTGATTTGAAAAACTTAATTTCTGCACTTTCTAGACACGTTAATGTTTTTGAAAAGGTCGCACGATACTGTGGATGAGTGCGATGCAGAAAACGAAACGCGTAAGCTAACACTCTTAACGCTCGTGGCAATGAATAGGACCGCTTTAAAACATCTTCATATTTTGAAAAATATGCAAAGTGCACTTTCACAGCTTTGCGTTCAAGCGATGCTTCTAAAGCTGCAGACTGAACTTTTATTTGCCACGACGATCGTTCTAGTGGAAGCCAAGACGGCCCATGCCACCAAAGAGTGTTGTCAGTTTTTTGGTGTCACTCCACGCGTCGCTAAATCTGCGGGGTTTTCATGTGTATCTACATGAAACCAGTTGTGAATTCCAACTTTCTCTGCCACTTTAGAGACTATTGGCTACGAAGGTGGTCCACGAACATGGGGCTTACAAAGCCAAGCAAGCACTATTGTTGAATCCGTCCAACAATACACTCGCTGCTTTTCAATTTATACGCGGGATAGCAAGGAGTCTACCACATCCGCGAGAAGGGCTGCACCACATAATTCAAGACGAGGTAATGAGATAGTCTTGACGAGAGCCACTTTACTTTTTGCGTATAGTAAATGACTGACAATACAATAATTTTTCTTGACACGAATGTATATCGATGCAGCGTATGCCTTTTCAGACGCATCGCAAAAGGCGTGAAACTCTACGTCGGAATATGGCGAAAATCCAACAAAACGCGGTATGCGAATATCATTAATATTCTCATAATCTAGCAAAAAGGTTTGCCAAGACTGAAAAATATGAGATGGGAGGTGTTCATCCCAATCTATATCATCCAACCAGATGCGCTGCATTAGCATTTTCGCTGTCACCACTATAGGTGCCAGCCAACCTGCAGCATCGAACAGTTGGGCTATCATTGATAGCACTTCACGTTTTGTATAAGGTGATTTAATCTCAAGACGTTTAGCAGTAAAATAAAATAAATCTGAAGTGGCATTCCCACGAATTCCTAAAGCTTTAGCGCAGCTTGCATCTTCTAACTTTAAGAAGTTCTCCTGCAAGAGATGCTCTGTAGGTAGGCCGGCTAAAATGCTTGCCGCATTTGAAGTCCATTTTCGTACCTGCAGAGCCTAAAGCAGAGATAAGCTCATTTCTAGCTGTTATTGCACTTTCAACGTCATGAGCGCCAGCAAGAGCGTCATCGACATAAGTGAAATCTCGCAAAATTTTGGCAGCAAGCGGATACTGCTGCTGAACATCATGTGCCAATTGCAGCATGGTTCAAATGGCTTGATATGGCGCGCAATTTAGGCCAAAGGTTACGGTTTGTAATTCATAATCATGAATCTCATCGTCAGGTGAATTTCTAAACAGAATTCGTTGAAAAACAGAATGTTTTGGGTCAACCAATATCTGGCGATACATCTACTGAATGTCACCATTGAAAAAATATTTGGAAAACTGCTATTACAACACCAGCAGCGTTAAATCAGCTTGAAGAACTGGTCCTGAATGCTCACTTCTGATTGTGCTCTTGAGCTAGTTAGACGTGTTTTTTTCAAGTGTGTGCTTTATTAAAGTTTTACTTTAAATTGTGTGCGAAGTATTACTTTGTAGTGGAAGTATTTCATCCGGGTGAAATTATATAGGGTTCTTAATATAATATATTGGTTTCAGGTGAGTTTTCCTTGCCATTTTACTAATTATATTGTATTTTAATTGAATTGAAGCTAATTGCTTGTATTTTGTTGCTGTATTCTATAATTTTTTGTTGCTTTTATAGTAGCAAGGTTATTGGAGTACAGTACATTCTTTGAGTGTGCCGTTATTTAAACAAACTTTAGTTGTTTGTCACGTGATTCTTGTTCCAGTACTTACTTGAACTTGCCTGAAACTTGTTCCAGTACTTACTTGAACTTGCCTGAAGCTTGACTTTTTGGCCACCTGTTGGCTGTCTGTCTGAGAGGTGGGTGTACCTACTACATCCCACGGGCGGTTGTTGTATTTGGTTTGGGTTAGTACTCCAGTGCTTCCTAAACTTGATTATTCCAGTGCTTCTCAAACTTTTTCGGGTTCGATTTATTCCAGTGCCTCTCAAACTGTTACTCCAGTGACTTTCAAACTGTTACTACAGTGACTGTCAAACTGTTGAGTTAATTTGAGGTGACTCTCAAACTGTTGAGGGGGCCCTGTTTGACTGTCGAACTTTTGACTGTCAAACTTTTTGACTGATAGGTTGTGGAAACGTTTTGTGTAATCCCACGGGATATCACAACTGTTTGATTTTGGTTGGGGATTTTTTCGGAAATCCCAGTTTACCCGATTTTTTTCCGACTCCCGGAATTTTCGTGGGATTTTCGGGATTTTTAGGAAATTCCCAATTTTTTGCCTGTGAGCGTCTTAAACTATAAATTTATAGTTGGGGTGAGGCTACAGGGCTTCGATTATGACATCGAGTGACACGTCAGGGTGCGATGCGTCGCCTCCTGATGGTAGGCTGAAGAGGCTGAAGAGGTCGAGGAAGAAGGGATTGGGTGAGGTCTCGAGGGAGGCGAAGTCGGAGACTTCGATGGATAGGATTAGGTGTGAGGGGAAGTATGGGATTATAAAATCCATTTCTTCTGCCGAGTTGAAGGCAGGAGGTGAATCGGGTGCAAATTGTCCGGTTGTTGATAAGTGTGGGGGGAATCCGTCCGTTCGAAAGAAAAAGAAGGCAGCGGCTATCGTTGGTAAGGGGAAGGGTGAGGCTTTGCTGAAGAGCTCTTCTGGAGTTGGGGACGTCCCTAAAGATCGTCCGGATGGTGGAAACCCGAAAGGGTTGAAGCCAATTGGGGGATTGAAGGGGGCTACCTTGCCGGTGGGGCCTTTGGGGGAGTCGTACTCGGACGATACGACCGGAATGAAGGAGGAGATCTTGCTGGGCAGTGTGCCGTTGTCTGGGGGTAAATCGGAGGGGGCTAAGCCTAGGGGGTGGAATTCCGGAGGGTTGACCGCAGGCTCGCTTTTGTCTGGCGGGGCACTGGCTGGTGGGTCCTCGTCGGACGGTTTGTCTGACGAGTTCTTGCCGGGGGGTGTGTCGGTGACAGGTGATGCCCTGTTGGGAAAACCAGCGTCTGGTTTTAATTTGGCTGGCGCAGT
This sequence comes from Dichetophora obliterata, assembly GCA_963920525.1. Lineage (NCBI taxonomy): Eukaryota > Metazoa > Arthropoda > Insecta > Diptera > Sciomyzidae > Dichetophora > Dichetophora obliterata. The sequence goes on along the minus strand of OY986436.1, from coordinate 142,429,134 downwards.
TGGGTATGGAGGGAGGTCAACCGGGGTGCCATTGTCTGGCGGTGTGGTTGAGGTGGTCCGCCCCGGTAAAGGGGTGGTCGCATCGAGCGCGTCGTTGACTGGTGGTCGCTTGTCAGGTGACTCCAAAGGACGGCTGACCGAGGTGCCCTTGACTGGCGGTGCGGTGTCTGGGAGGTCTGCTCCTGGGGTAACTGCAGGGCGGGAAGATTCACCTCTTGTCTTGTTGAAGGGTGTTACCAGTGAATTGGTAAAGACGGTGTTTGAGGCAAACATGGAGGGCAATCTGGCCCGGAGTATTATTGATACTGCCGGGAAGTATGAAATCATACTGATGTCCCTGATTGCTGAGAACGAGTGGTTGAAGGGGCGTTTGGATGTAACCCTAAACGAGAGTGAGTGATTTGCCTTTGCCTTTGGCAGGCTTTCCTGCATTGGGGGTTAAGGGGGTTAAGGCGTCTGCGGCTCCTGCTGCAGTTGCTGTGCCTGTCTCTGTGCCGATTGCACCGGCTAGGCCTGTTGTGGAAACATGGTCGCTAGTTGTGAAGAGCAAAGGCAAGGCTACGCCTCAGGAGGTGGTCAAGGACGTCGTTGACAAGGTTGGTCCTACACTTGGTGTGCGGGTCCATGAAGTCAAGCCGATTCGTGGTGGTGGGGCACTTATTCGTACCCCTTCAATTGCTGAGCGTGACCGTATTTCTAAGAACATTAAGTTCGCGGAAGTCGGTCTGGACGTAATGGTCAACAAAAGGCTGAATAAGCGTGTTGTGGTCCAGGGGGTTCACTCCCAAATTACCCTTGAAGAGTTCATGGGTGATTTATATGAGATGAATCTCAAGGACAAGATGACTGAGGATGAGTTCCGTAAGGGTGTTAAGCTGGTCAGTCCTCCATGGAAAGTGGGAGATAATGGAGTTTCGGCAGTCATACTGGAGGGTTGTGGCACTGCCATGGAATTCCTTCTTGACGTCGGCCGTTGCTATATTAAGTGGTTCTCATTTTTTGTGAGGGCTTACACGCAGCACCTGGGATGTTATCGTTGTATGAGTTTGGACCATAGGGTGAGTGAGTGTAGAGTGAAGGAAGTGGTTTGCTCTTGTTGTGGTCAGTCTGGCTACATTGCTAGGGTGTGCGGCAATCCGTTGAATTGCCGCAATTGTGCGTTTAAGGGTTTACCTTCTGCGCATCGCATGCTGACGGAGGCGTGCCCTCTGCATTGTGCGGTACTGGCTAGGGCGAGAGCAAGACACTAGAATGAGTGTGAGAATACTTCAGCTCAACTGTCAGGGTGCATATGCTGCTATGTGTGATTTGGGTGCATTGATGCTTGATGGTCGCATCAGCTTTGCTCTTGTTCAGGAGCCATACTCAGCCAATGGTTGTTTACGGGGCTTACCTTCTACTTTGAGGGTATTTCCTGATACGAGGTGCAATTCTGCTGTGATTGTTAATGACATTGATGTTGAATGCATGGTTGTGAGTGTGAGTGAGTGGGGTGTGTGTGTGTGTGTGGATGGTGTGTTTGGAAGTGTGTATCTGGCGAGCTTGTATTGCAAGTTCGGTGATCCTCTTGAGCCATATCTTGCGTATATGGACTCCTTGCTATTACTTGCGAGTAGCAAGCCACTGGTCCTGGGTTTGGATGCGAATGCATCATCTCCTATGTGGTTCAGTAAGGCACCCAGACATGCGTCTGGTTACCAGAACCACATTAGGGGTGAGATGCTGAGTGAATGGTGTTTGAGTAGGTGCTTGTGTGTGTTGAATGAGCCAAGCCAGTGGTATACGTTCGATGGGCCAAGAGGGGTGAGTGATATCGATGTTACAATCGGTAACAGCTTAGCCTTCGGTATGTTTGAGTTTGAATGGAGAGTGCGAGGTGGATGTGGTGTGAGTGATCATAACCTTATTGAGGTTGTGCTTACTTACGAGCGAGTGTTGCATGATCGGGTGAATTTGAAGCGCACACGTGGTGTCAATTGGGATGTTTATGGTGTATTTCTTTATGAAATGGCCATGAGCGTTCCAATTGAACACTTTAGATGTATGAATGTGGATGAGAAAATTGCTCTGTTGTGTGATTGGGTTGAGGGTGCCAACGACGCTTTGCTTACGAGGTGTCAAGTGGCAAATCGTAGCAGAGTGAAGTGGTGGACTAGGTAGTTGGGGGTAAAAAGGAGGCTACTCAGACGTCTGAGGAAGAGATTCCAAAGGGCTAGAGTGGTTGGGGATCCTGAAGTGCTCCAGCATAGACAGCGATATAGGGAATGTTTGAGTGAGTACAAGCATATGCTTGTAAGTGTGAAAGAGAAAGAATGGAGAGACTTTGTGTACCGCTGTAGAGATGACCCATGGTGCATGGCATATAAAATATGTCGTGGGCGGGGCAGATCTACAGATGTGAATTGTATTCGTCTTGGCGATACCATTCTGTCTGAATGGAGTGATTGTGTCCATGCTTTGTTGAGCTCATTCTTTCCGAGATCGGAAGGTGAAATCTCTTCTCAATCCAGAGAAGAGTTGGATCCTCCGTCTTTGGGTATGGGCGAGATTGAGTATGTTATCAGTCTTTTGCGAAGTCGGAAGTCTCCTGGTATGGATGGTATGACTGGAGAGATGGGTAAAGCCATCTGGAAGGTTATTCCTGAGTATCTCGAGGCTATGTATGCAAAGTGTGTGTCTGAGGCTTACTTCCCCACTGTGTGGAAGGAAGCAAGAGTGATTGTGCTCTTGAAGTCGCCTGATAGGTTGAGGAGCAATCCTCGCTCCTATCGGGGTATTAGCATACTTCCAGTGCTTGGAAAAGTGCTGGAAAGGGTTATGGTGGAACGACTTCTTGATTGTGTGAATGCGAGCCTTTGCGAAAATCAATTTGGTTTTCGTAAGGGCAAAAGTGTGATTGATGCGTGGATGTTTGTAAAGAATGTTGTTGCGGTAAGTAGCTCCAAGTATGTCTTGGGGTTATTTATTGACTTCAAAGGGGCTTTCGACTATCTGTGCTGGGAGAAGGTTTTAGATAGGTTGAGTGTGATTGGGTGCCAGGAAATTAAGCTCTGGAGGAGTTATTTTTCTGGCAGGCGTGCATGTGTTGTTGGTGTAAACCAATGTGTGTGGATGGATGTTGTTCGGGGCTGTCCGCAGGGGTCTATCTGTGGTCCATTCATTTGGAACCTCATGATGGATCCATTGCTAAGGCGGTTTCGTCAACTGTATGAATGTTGTGCGTATGCTGATGACGTCCTTGTCTTGGTTGAAGGCCGGTCTCGTGCTGAGCTGGAGGCTAGGGCAAGTGCGGCCATGGGCATGGTGTGCGATTGGGGGAGGGGTGTTGGTGTGAGTGTGGCCATGGACAAGACTGTGACGATGCTGCTGAAAGGCAGGTTATCGTTGAGTCGAAATCCATGTGTAAGAGCGAATGGGGTTAGCCTCAGATATGCGACTGAAGTCAAGTATTTGGGGATAACTATGTCTGAACGTATGAACTTTGTTGCCCATCTGGTGACATTGAAGGGCCGATTATTGTCGGTCGTGGGGTGTGTGCGTCGTCTGCTTAGGAGTGAATGGGGCCTCAGTAGGCGGGCTGTGCGGCTTATGTATGGGGGCCAATTTGTTGCTTGCGCGACTTTTGGAGCTCCTGTAAGGGGTCACGTGGTCAGGTCTGCTGTGGGATATCGAAAGATACTCTCTTGTCAGAGAGCCATTATGATTGGGTGTATGCCTGTGTGTCGTACAGTATCTACGGATGCTTTACAAGTGTTGTTGGGGGTACCTCCTCTTGATCTTGTAGTAATGCAACTCTGTGTTGCTTATGGGATCAAGAAAGATGTGTCCTCCTTATTGTTTGAATGGGTTTCGCAATCTGATGTAAGGTGTATGAATGAGGGTGAGTGGAAGGCTTTGCTGAATGAGTGTGTGAGGTCTAGATGGCAATCTATATGGGATGAATCTTTGAATGGAAGGGTCACGTATAAATTTATACGTGATGTTATGTTTGTGAATGGTCGCCCTGACTTTTGCTTTAGCTTGAGTCTGGGTTTCCTTTTGACTGGGCATGGTTCTCTCAATGCTTTCTTGCATGAGAGAAACTTGAGTGTGACTGCGGAGTGTGATTGTGGGGCAGTCTATGAGGACTGGTTGCATGTTCTTCGTGAATGTTCTTTTTATGAAGACATTCGTGATTTGCGTGCAATGGGTGTGATGCGTGAGAATGGGGATTTTGACCTAATAAACGCACTCGCTTCTAGTGAGCAAGTTTCTAGGTTGGATCAGTATGCATGTCAGGTGTTTGAGAGGCGGTGTGGCAGGCGTTTTTGAGTTTGATGTATTCGTTTTTTCGTTCTGCTTTGTGTGAATGTGTTGGTCCAAATTGAATGGTGTGTGAATGTGGCTGTTCGATTTTTTGTTGATTTGTCCATTTTTGTTTTATTGGTTACCAGTCCGGAGCTGTGATGAGCTAAAACTGGTAGGAGTATGCTTTTAGTATGCTTCGAGGTCCGACCAAAGACTTAAAAGATGGTACCACGATGCTACACGGGCAGTCAGTAGCCCCTTGGCATGCGCCAGGTTGACTGATTGGGTCGGCCCTTCGGGGAGATTCGTGGTGGCTGTGTGTTTATCACCTATATCGCGGGTAGAGCTGCTCAGCTCGGTGTAGGTTTGCATTCTCAAACCGGGTGCCGTACCCCAGAGTACGGAAGAGGTTTTAGATAGGCCTCCACCCCTACCAAGGGTTGCGACATGTCATCATAACATTTAGCTAATTTGGTACCTTTGAACTCTCAAAGGGGCGTTGGCCGATGCAATATTTCGGTCCCATGCTATCCTATGGATTTTCTGGTCCTGAATGCAGAACATCATTCAAGCTGACCCCATTTGAAGTGGGACTCGACGCATTGAATACTACCCGAACTTTTGTGGTAGTACTCTCTGGCTTTATTACCGCATGATGCGGCAAATAATAATGAGATGGCGACCTTTCAAATTGTGGGGGTGTCACCTTTTTCATGTGAACTAATTTGAGATACTCATTCACCATTTCATCATACTGCATTTTTAATTCTTGATTTTTACTCAAACGAGCTTCACTTCTAGCCCATTGCTTGAAAGCGATGCCTCGAGAAAATCCGAGATTAATGTCATGGAGAAAATCTCTTTTAAATGGTAAGATAACTATATATCTACTCCTTTATCTAGTTTTCCTCACAAAACTTATCAGTTGGGGATACAAATTGTTTTTTAGGCAGTTCCTCCAACTCCCAAAACGTGCGATTTGTTTATCAATCGCAACTTCACTGTTATGGCTCAAGCAGGTTGTGAAGCTGGATATCTCATTACGTGACATAGGGCCTGTAAAGATCCAGCCAAACACTGTTTCTTGTGCCAAAAGAGATCCAAAAATGTTTCTCGTGATGCCATCGAGAACTATGGCAGGGTACAAATCGCCACCAATAAGTACATTAATTTGATCACTTCTGAAGAAATGGGGGTCTGCCAAATGTATATCTGGCAAACTCTCGCACAAAGAAGGATCAATGGAGCAAGATGGCAGATTCCCATTTAAGCGTGACAGCACAAAAGCTGTAGCTTCAATTTGGAATTGCCTATTTCTAGGTGAACTGAGGATAATTTCGCAAGTTTTAGTTACTTGCGCTGAAACTGCGTTATTTAGCCCCAAAACTTGAGCGCTGATGGCTCTTGTGGGTAGCTTCAATAGCTTCTGCAATCTTTCGGATATGAACGTACCTTCAGAGCCAAAGTCTATAAGAGCTTAAGTTGTTTACGCTGATCCTAGATGACATACGCTCACCATTGCTGTACTAAGCAATACGAGTTTGGTACTGGTAGCGAAGCACTGAACGTCATTTCTAGTGGACTGTATAAGATGGGAATGGGATTGTGTGTTAGAGCCCAGGGGTTGGATCGAGAGCTTGAACTACTTGAGTCAGTGCTCGAAGCAGGAGATTGGGGTGGAGCTGAGTCAAGAGCAAGAGCGTGTTATGACGTTGTTTGCATATCACACACGTAAATTGACTCTTGCACTATTTAACTTCATGATAATGAGCTAAACAATTTAGACAAAACTTGTGTTTTCTCACCATTGATAGCCGTTGACTAACATCCATTCTCAAAAACAAGGGACAAAAGCGAAGTGCATGCTGTTCTGAAGTGCACAGCTTACAACTTGCCGAAGTAATTTTAATTTGATAATTGTTTACCTTTTTACCAGATGTGTGAAGGCTAAACTGGCATGCTGCAATGTTCACACATTGCATCAACAACAGAAATGACAACACCACGAAGCAGCATAACATCATTCATCGTGAGTCACCCCTGTTTCATTTTGTATTTTATTCACTCCTAAATAATTTTGTTTTAATACTGTAATTAATTCAAATCCAAAAACATTTTATTTCATACAATAAAGTAAATTGTAACACTTAAGTTCATCATTATTATCAACATATTTAATTGTTTATATGATTATCATCTTTTCATTTATTGTTAATACAAATCAAGAGAATTATTAATTAGTATTTAACTAACGATTTGAATTTGTTTACAATAAGAATTGTATTATATAAAGCTAGCTTCGTATTAACTCTGCTGCCGCTTATAATATTAGATTAAGTAGATGAAATAAGACAGCGTCATCTAGCAGGAAACCAGCACACCAGTGGCTAGTGCAAGGCACCCATGGCACAAACCACGAAAGCACACGGTCAGCTGTTATAAACATAGCAATCGAAAAGCACCAGATCAGCACCAGTGCCAGCCAGTGCCAGAAAGCGAGAAGAGAGCTTGCATTTAGAAAAAGCTCTGTGACTGCGAGACATAGTTAGATTTAATCGACTTCTGTTCAAGCCACGGCCTGGGTAAGTTATCTGGTAGTAATAGTAGTAGAAGAAGTGCACAAGTAGACCAATCTGGGGTTTTACTACAGATTGGTAGTGCAAACTTAACAGGCCGGAGTGACGCAAGTAGGCCGACCTGGGGTTTTACTACAGATCGGTAGCGTAACTCAGCAGTTAGACGAGGTCGACGCAGTTAGGTGAGTTTAGCGCAAGTAGGCCGACCTAGGGTTTTACTACAGATCGGTAGCGTAACTCCGCAGTTAGACGAGGTCGACGCAGTTAGGTGAGTTTAGCGCATGTAGGGGTTTTACTACAGATCGGTAGTGTAACTCAGCAGTTAGACGAGGTCGACGCAGTTAGGTGAGTTTAGCGCAAGTAGGCCGACCTGGGGTTTTACTACAGATCGGTAGCGTAACTCAGCAGTTAGACGAGGTCGACGCAGTAAGGTGAGCTTAGCGCAAGTAGGCTGACCTGGGGTTTTACTACAGATTGATAGCGTAACTCAGCAATTAGACGAGGTCGACGCAGTTAGGTGAGTTTAGCGCTAGCAGGCCGACCTGGGGTTTTACTACAGATCGGTAGCGCAACTCAATAAGCGAGGTCGAAGCAGGTAGGTGAGTTTGGCGCAAGCAGGCCAACCTGGAGTCTTACTACAGATCGGTAGCGCAGCTCAAGTTAGCGTAGGGCCACGCAAGTAAACCAACGAAGATCACAACGCGTGTTGAAAGGCCAATTCGTGCTAGACCGACGAGAGTGTAAAAGAGTGAGTGCCACGCAAAAAGGCAAACGTGCATGAGAGTCACTTTATAACGATTGAGACAGCGGCAGCTGAGTACTTATTTATATAATAAAAGAGTTGAAACAAGATAAGCTAGTTTCATTGTTTTTTCAACGTAAATTCACTACACAGTCCGATAAATATAAATTTTTGGGAACGAACCCTGGAGCCGGCGAGATATACCTCGGCTAGAGAAGAACAGGTTCATTACAATGGCACCCGAGCAGGGACCTAGTGCGGAAAAAAAGAGCCGAAAAAAGATACAGAACGCGAAAACCTATTGCGTGAATTAACGAGAAAAAAAGAGACACAGAACGCGAAAACCTAGTGCGTGAATTAACGAGAGAAAAAAAAGAAACACAGAACGCGAAAACTTAGTGCATGAATTAACTAGAAAAAAAGAAAAAAAGCCGAGAAAAGGAAAAGACACAGAACGCGATTCCCTAAAACGGGAAGAACTCGATAAGTACGCCGCGGAATTCGATCTTGACAAAGCCAGTACCGTTGAAGAAATGCGTAAACGATTCGCAGCATTTGTCAGCGACAAAACGCATGCGCAGCAGGTGACCCAGCGCCTAGTGGAGCTACAAAGCAAGCACCGTCGAGACGTATTGCCTACCCCACCGCAACCGACCACGCTAGAGATCCCGCCACCGAGCGACTTTCAGAGCCACTGCGCAGAATGGACATTTCCATCAAGGAAGGTGACTACGCCACAGGTCGTTGTAATCGAGCAGGTAAGAAAATGGTCGATTAAGTATGACGGGGGTAAGGATCCGCTATCATTCGTCGAAAGACTAGAAGAATTGGCCTTAGTCTACAGTGTCGACAGAAATTTCTTGCCTCGAACAATGCCAGAGCTACTAAAAGACCGGGCAATCATCTGGTATCGCAACAATAAACAGAACTGGGTTACATGGGATTCTTTTAAATTTGACTTTTTAAAATTTTTCCTGCCAGCTATGTATTTCGAAGACGTCGACGACGAGATTCGACGTAGACACCATTAGCCCAAAGAGAAAATAAAGGACTACGTGCTCGCAATGCAAAATATGATGCAACACGTCAGTTATACAGAAGAGCAAAAATTGGATAGGATCTTACGGAATCTACAGACGGACTACCAGTGGTATATTCGGCGCAAGGACTTCTCCTCTTTAGCGGATTTCATAGAGCTTGCCGAAGACCTTGACAATCTTAAAGTCCAAGAGACTACCCGGAACCCCGCAGTGCGACCACATTCCGAACAGCATCGTATGGTGTCTGAAGATCAAGCGACCCATGTTAAAACTAAGACCGCGTGCAGCAATTGTGGAGAAGAAAGCCACATCGCTAGAGCATGCCGCCGAGGATCAGCCACCTTTTGCCGAAAGTGTGGGCGCCGCGGTGTGCGCACCAGTACATGCTGTCCGTTTCAGCCGGAAAACGGTCCCAGATTCCGTCCGAGTCGAGGGGCAGCGGCACCTTCAGCAGAGGCCCCTCGTCAACAGTAAACCACCTTAATATCAACAATCATCACTTGTTTGCTAACCTTGTCGTGGGCAACATAAGAACAACAACGACTATCGACACGGGAGCCACTAAAAGTTTCATTAGTCAGGCATTCGCTCACCAATTAGGGCAGCAGTGTCACAACCTAAATATGGATGCGTTACCAACTGCCAAAGCAGCAGCATCTGCGTTACCAACTGCCGAAGCAGCAGCATCTGCATTACCAACTGCCGGAGCAGCATCATCTGCGTTACCAACTGCCGAAGCAGCAGCATCTGCATTACCAACTGCCGGAGCAGCAGCATATGCGTTACCAACTGCCGAAGCAGCAGCATCTGCGTTACCAACTGCCGAAGCAGCAGCATCTGCATTACCAACTGCCGGAGCAGCAGTATCTGCGTTACCAACTGCCGAAGCAGCAGCATCTGCATTACCAACTGCCGGAGCTGCAGCATCTGCTTTACCAACTGCCGAAGTATCAACCGCCGTAATATAGAAACGAACAAGAAGAATACGAAAGCACCACCGCCGTCGAAAACCATATAACCGGTGTACCCAACTGAAAACGATCAGAAGACCAGAACGAGCCAATGGCTGACAGCTGTCATCCTATAGCTAAGAGTGAAGTAGACGCGGCGACTTTGGAACGACAAGACGTCAAAGCAAGAATAGCAAAAGAATTTTTAGATCACGAACTTAGGCGATTTGGAGGCATTCACGGGGTGACCAGCATCACGGAACATAAAATCGTGATGACCGATGATCGGCCTATTAAGCAGAGGTACTTCCCACGAAATCCAGCGATGTAGAGTATCATCAACAAGCTATTGTCAAAAGGATGCATCGAGCCGTCGCATAGTCCATATAGCGCACCAATTGTGATTGTTCGCAAGAAGACTGGAGCCTGGCGACTCTGCATTGACTACCGGCAGCTTAACAGCAAATCAGACTTTGCGACCATAGCGCAGCCTTTGACAGCTTTGCTTAAGAAGGGAAAGCACTGGAAGTAGGCAGAAGCCCCCGGGTATTGGCATGCCCGGACTTTAGCCAAACGTTCACAATACAAACTGACGCCAGCGAGAGCGGTCTGGGTGCAGTACTGACGCAAGAAATCGACGGGTCCGAACGAGTAAAAGCCTATGCTAGCAGGCACTTGAATAAAGCAGAGAAGAATTATTCGCCCACCGAAAAGGAGTGTTTGGCGATTATATGGGGTATCCGTAAGATGTGACCATATCTGGAAGGATACAAATTTATAGTTATCACCGACCACTTGTATCTAAAGTGGTTAAACTCTATTGAGAGCCCCTCAGGTCGAATGGCTAGATGGGTACTCGAGCTGTAACAGTTTAACTTTACGGTTCAGTATCGCAGAGGGAAGCAGAACATCGTGGCTGATGCCCTCTCTCGACAACCAGTTGAATCGCCCTTTTTATAAGAACGGATGTAGCATACCAGTGTGAGAGGAGTCTGAACGTGACCGATCCAGAGTTTAGCTCAATGCGGGTTAGGTTCAGGCTTCGCTCTCACTTGCTGGACTCTCTCTCTGATTCGATTACGCATATTTTGGGGTTGTTTCCTGATAGTGAGATCGTTGTAGCAGGCGATTTCAATGTCCACAACCCGGCTTGGGCAATATGTTGAGCTATTTGCTGAATCGAACCAATTGATTCAACTAGTGAAGGAACCCACTTTTTTCCACAAAGTGATATGCGTAGCCATAACAACCTTGACCTTTTTCTGACTGCACATCATGAAAAATATGATGTGAGTGTCAACGCACCTCTTGGTAACTCGGGCCATTGTACCATCTCCTCTGTTTTTCCATATTTTAACCCCTGCACCTCTACGCCTAAGGCCCCGAAGAGGACTGCATGGTTTTATGGAAGGGTAAATTGGACTGCGTTAAATAATTTTTATCGCAGCTTCAATTGGAAATTATGTTTCGCTGATAGAAATGTGAATGCCGCGGCTGTCATGGTACAAGAAATTATTTTATTGGGTATGCGGTCTTTCATTCCCAATAAAATGAGAAGCATTAAACCAAAAGACCACTCATGGTTTAATGAGACTTGCAGGATTGCAGTCAGGTCCAAAGAGGAAGCCTTTCAGAATTGGCGTTCTAAGAAGAATACTGATACTAAAAGACTTCGCATCGAGGCAAGGAATCGCTGTAATGCAATTTTAAAACGCGAAAAGTTTCTGCACGAAGCTCTCATTCGAGAACAGGTTCTTCTCTGCCCCAAAGGGAGCAAAAATTGTTGGTCATTTGTAAAAAGAGTCAAGAATCAGACATCGTCTTCAGCTCTTTAAAAGATGACCAAATCTTCACTGACTCGGCTGATAAAGCGAACCTATTGGCTGGATTTTTTGCACAAAATTCCACTCTCTCGGATAGCAATCAGACACTGCCCTTTGTTGGGGGTGGATCTTCTGCAATGCAGGAGATATACCATCGAATGAGAGCAGTTAAAAGGGTCCCTACAAATTTCAACGTAAACAAAGCCTCTGGTCCTGACGGCATACCGCCAATTGTGCTTAAAATGTGTGCTTCTTCGCTGGCTCGGCCGTTGCGCAACCCTTTTAACATATCCTACAGAGCAGGAGTATTTCCATCTTGTTGGAAGGTGGCAAATGTCCAGCCGATGCCTAAAACGGGTGATACCACGAATCCTGCAAACAACCGACCCATTGCGATATGCTCTACGCTTTCCAAAGTTATGGAGAGCGTAATAAACTTCAACGTTGTGAACTATCTGGAGCGCAACCAACTACTCAGTGACCGTCAATATGGTTTCCGTAGGGCTCGCTCTACTGGTGCTCTTATGGCGTTCTTAACCGAAGAATGAAATAAATGCGTTCACTTTTTCGGCGAGTGCAGGGTTGTTGCTCTGGATATTTCTAAAGCGGTCGACCGAGTGTGGCATAAAGCGCTCGTGTCATAACTTGTTGCATATGGTTTTGGTGGTAGCTTTGCTCGATGGATCAAGTGTTTCCTCAATGACGGAACGATTCGAGTCGTAGTTGACGGTATTTCGTCAGAGGTATTGCGTCGTATACGCCATTAACGCAGGAGTACCGCAGGGTTGAGTTCTATCGCCAACCTTGTTTCTGGTTTTTATTAACGACCTTCTGTCGTTGACGCATAACCCAATTCATTCGTGGACCACAGCAGCATTTGTCATTCATATTCATTTGGTAAATGCCCAAGCTCTATGGAGATTGAGAGAAAAAGGCAAAATATGAATGACACACTCCTAAATAATCTACAAAAAATCTCCGAGTGGGGTCTTGCTAATAGAGTAGAGTTCAATGCAAGCAAGACTCAGTGCTGCCTGTTAACCCACAAGCGGATGGATTGCCCTTTAGCACCCCTCAATATGAATGGTGTGGATCTTGTGGAATCAGCCGCTCTTGACGTTCTGGGCACATCGATCAGATTTGATCTTCGTTGGAATGATCATATTTTCGATGTGTCGAAAGAAGCGGGCAAGTGCCTAGGTTTTTAAAAACGGTGCAAAAATATTTCACCTCAGCTGATCTTCGCATGATTTACACCTCATATATTTGACCGAAAATGGAGTACAATTCGCACATTTGGGCAGGGGCTTCAAGATCTTATTTGGAGCATCTGGATCGAATTCAACGTAGTGCGATATATTTGATAGGAGATGAAAGTATATCATCCTTTCTCAACTCTCTTGGGCATCGACGCAATGTTGGTTGCCTAAGCCTTCTGTAAAGGTATTATCATGGGAAGTGTTCAAGGGAGATACATGGCCTGACGCCACCAGCTCGTGTCTTTCCCAGGTCTACTCGGGCAGCTGTCCAAGCCCACCCTTCAACCATTGCATCTATGCCCAATAGAACCTCGCATTACCGTGATAATTCGTTCTTTCGTCGCACAGTTAGTTTTAGAATAGTCTCCCTGCGAGCGTGTTTCCCGGCAGTTTTGAGCTGTGCAAATTTTAAACAAATATTCACCGACACTACTTCATCTATCCACCCTCCAACTAACCATCACCCATCTTCCGAATCAACACAATGCTTACGCATTTATAAGGGGCATTTCCTGAGCGTTGGTTCAGTCTAAAATAAAAAAACTACAGCGGATAACCGTGAACGATGCCAAACAGCCAACATGCCCGTGGCTCAGCAAGAAACGTGCCGAGGTAATAAAATTCCCCGGTAAATATTCTGATTACGTAAATATAGAAGGTCAACCTTACCGACATATCCCACGAGGTACAAGTGATGACGATTGCGTGCCTTGGAAGTTGTTTGTTGCCACGTCACAACGAGAACGGGTTCTAAAAGGGAATCATGACAGTCCGTGTGCCGGCCACTTAGGCATCCGTAAGACGATCGCAAGACTGGCAAACCGGTATTACTGGCCGGGTATGTTTCGGGATATAAGTCGCTACGTTCGAAGTTGCGACTCATGTCAACGTTATAAGGCTAGCCAGCAAGCTTCAGCTGGAGAGATGCTCACCAAGATACCTGACGAACAGTGTGCGCAGATTTTTGTAGGGCCATTGATACGATTAAAACACGGCAACACGAAGTTACTAGTTTTCTTCGATCGCTTTTCAAAGTGGACCGAATTGGTTCCGCTCCGAAAAGCAACAGCAGACGGCTTACTCAAGGCTTTTCGTGAACGAATCATTAGCAGATATGGAGTACCCAAGGTTCTTATTACGGATAATGGTACCCAGTTCACTAGCCGTATATTCAAATGCTACATAGAAGCCCTAGGAGTTCAGCAGCAGTTCACCGCGCCGTATACGCCGCAAGAAAACCCAACTGAACTGAGCAGATAACCAACAGCGGGGCTGGGACGAGAGCCTACCAGAGATTTCACTTGCAATTAACACGAGTGTTTCCGAGACAACGGGTTACAGTCCAGCCTACTTGACTCAAGGAAGGGAATCACGTTTGCCGCACGCCCTGTACGACGAGGTTACACCAGGCACAGGAACTGAGAGCGTAGAACCCACTGAGCGAGCATCCCGACTGAAGGAGAATTTTGCTATTGTACGACACAACCTCCCGCGACCAGCTACGGATCAGGCAAGACATTATCATCTCCGCCGACGACCATAGAAACCGTTGGAGACGAAGTTCTTAAGCAGCATTCTCTATCGAAAGCGATAGAGAGCTTTGCCGCCAAGTTAGGACCAAAGTATGCTGGTCCTTATGCCGTACTGGGATTCACGTCACCAATCATCGTGCGACTAAAGAAAAAGGGTGACAACCGTATCCGAACAACGCACCTGAGCGAGATCAAACCTTATTATGGCTCGCAACGCTTGGACGAATCGGCAGACAACTTATTATTATTATTATTTATTTGAATATAAATTAGTACAGTAAGATACAAAAAGATCTTTAATTAGTACAACGCATAAGAATATATAATCAACTAATGAAATTAAAGGTAGCACTTAAAGACAGTAATTTTATAGGTAAAAATAAAATAGAAATAAACACAAAAATAAAAAAATCATAATCAACAGATGGCAAATAAATATCTTAAAGTTAGGTAACTAATTATTTATTTATTGATTCTATATACTTATAACATATGATTATTTATAATTAAAATCAAATTGCTTAAAACATCAAAATTTTAAGGCTTTTATTAAACTGTTTTAGATGTTCGAAAAATATAACATAATAGATTGTTTGAATTTGTTCGTACTGACGATAGATTTAATATTAAGTGGTAGCGAATTCCATAGTTTAATGGCGTTGATGAAGAAAAGACGTTTAGATAGTAAACAACTAAATTTCGGTATTATAAGATTACATGTTCGATTTTTGAACAGATTACACAGAAGCGCAATTTTTGATAAAGGTATGAAGGAGTCCTGTAAATAATGAGCTTGTGTAGAAAGATACAGTTTCTCGCGTTCAAATAGCTAATTATGCTACACCCCAAAATATTCTTACTGATCGCAGAGATATGTTCAAAACGACTCAGTCCGTAAACATATCTAGTCGCATCATTAAAGGCTACAAGTATTTTATGCGCTGAATGTGAATCTAGACTACTGTATACTAGTTCAGAGAATGTGATATATGGCACAATTAATTGAATAACAAGTCTCTTTTTGGTTTCAATTGGTGTAAACCTAGCAGATAACCGAAGGCATCGCAACGTGTAATAGATTTTTCCAACTATACTATTGATGTGATCAGAACATGACAGTTTTGAGTTAATAAAAAACCCTAGATTTTTTACTTTATTCACAAATTCCAAACTTTTATTATTTAATAGTATAGGAGGGATTTCAAGGTTGCTAAGTTTATCCTTGGAGATAGGCAGAACATACGACTTCTTTGCATTAAGGCAGAGATCATTGTCAGACGCCCACTTACTAATTGCTTTGAGATCGTCATTCAACCTGCAACACAAGTCATCAAGTAGTCCGACACGGTTTGAACAATACAACTGAAAGTCGTCGGCATAAGCATGCATCAACACATCACTGCACACAGTAAAAATGTCATTTATAAAGACACTAAATAGCAAGGGCCCAAGAATTGAACCCTGTGGCACACCAGTTACAATATCCTTAAGGTCTGAAAATTTATTTTTAATCTTAACTCTCTGCCTTCTACCTTCAAGATAGTTGGCTATTAATTTTACAGCAGCATTATTGAAGCCAAAAAGTAGCCTAAACTTCTGGATAAGAATAGAGTGATCGACGCAATCAAAGGCTTTGGAAAAATCCAATAAGCAGAGAAGTGTTATATGTCGGATATCATCAACAACTTTTATCATGGCAGTCACACAGCAATGCCCAGCTCTGAAACCAGATTGGTATGGAGATAGAAGGCTATGAGTTTTTAGATGATTATTAATTTGTTTGGCCATGAGGGACTCACATATTTTAGAAAATGTAGACAGAATGCTAATGGGTCTATACTCTTTCATAGCAGAAGCATTTGTAACCTTTGCAATTGGAATGACAGTAGCAATTTTCCACGATTCAGGAAAACACGAAGTTGCAAAGCAATGATTAATTATATGAGTCAACGGTTTAATTATATAGGGTAAAATTAACTTATAAAAACGCAAAGAAATACTATCGTCTCCAACAGCATTTGATTTTATGCTCATAACAGATTTAGTGACGTCATTTATGTCAACATTAGAAAATGAGAATTGATCAAGTTCATGAAACTGACGCTCATTACATTGAAATGTGTTGTTTCCTAATGATGTATTGGTAAGAAAATAGTCATTTAGAGCATTTGGATCAATATCACACTGATTATTATCTTTGCTACGTACACCAAGTTTACGTATATTTTTCCAAAGATTTTTCGAAGAAAGTGAGCTGTCGAGCTTACTACGAAAGTATTTTTTCTTAGACTGTCGAATAACATACACAGCTTCATTGCGGGCAATCTTGAACAGTCTCCAATTATCATCAGTGCAATTTTTCTTCCATTTACCATAAAGTGTATTTTTTTTCATAATAGATGCTTTTACGAATGAGGTGAACCACGGGCAAGTCTTATTCACAACAGTCACTGCACGGAGAGGCACAAAATTATCAAAAGCAGTTAATACATGCGATGTGAGAACAGTCAATTTGTCATCAACAGACACACAAAACCAACATTCATCCCAACAAATTTGAGAAAGATAACCATACAATAGTGAATAATCGATTGACTTGTAGTCGCGATACGACAATGACATAGAGGACGAATCACAACATGTATAAAAATTGAAGGAACAGAAAAGCAGATCATGGTCCGAAATAAAGGAAATTTGATCAAAGAGTGATAGTAAAGTAACATCTGAAACAATAAATAAATCAATTAAACTAGGAGTCGCATTTGGAGCAAATCTAGTTGGACACGAAGAATTTACAACTGTCATTCCAGCAGCCTTAACACGGTCAATTAAACTGTCAGATATGTTGTCTTTGTTAAGCAGGTCTACATTTAAATCACCACATACAATATAGGAATCAAAATCAGTTACACGTGTCGACAGATCACTAAAAAAAGGTTCAAGACTGCAGCATCTATTAGGATTATATACACAAGAAACAAGTAACTTAGCATTATTATTATTAGAAATTTCAACATTTAAAAACTCAACATCTGAGCCACTGGACAAATTAACAAGCCTTGTTTTAAGAAATGATTTGCAGTAAATAGCAACACCACCTCCCCTTTTACCAATCCTGTCATTTCTATAAAGAGTATAGTTGGAAATGTCAAAATAACTGTTGGGGATGTGACTATTAAACCAGGTCTCGGACACACAGATAACATCGACATTAGAACTTTCAAAAACATATTTCACAGAATCAAGTTTTGCTGGATTTAAACTTCTCGCATTAAAATGCACAACAGAAAGGCCATCGCGTTGTTTACATAAAACATCAATTAGAACCTTACGGCTATCATCAACGCCAAATGAACCAGAACTCATAGTTACTACACACAACATCGACAGACGAACAGCACACAGGTACAATAATAATCAACGTATAAGAAAAAAATTTAAGAAAAAAAAACAACTCCATACTGTCTGAAATTTATATTAACTAATACTTTTCTGTCTCTTCAGTCATAAAATAGTGACGAAGACCAACCGAAAGTTCGAAGCAACCTGAGCAAGGTTCAGACAGAACATGTTCAAGGCACCCAGCCGCGGACGTCGCACGAAAGTACTGGGAGAAGACTTTATAGAAATACCAAGTAAAGCCGACGGGAGCCGCATCCGAGTAGTACCACGATCCAATCCATCAAACTGCTCACCATGTCAAAATAAATCTCCATCACGCCGATTAAAATATTTTAATCAACGTGCCGTTCTGTCTACACCGGTAAGCACTAGCCGGTGCCGAAGTCCAGCAGAGTCCGCAACATCACCCAGCACCATCAGGCCCCAGGATACGGCCCATACAGACGACACGCCCGGAACGTCACGACGAGACCACCTCGCGCCTGCGGAAGATTTCCGTGGGATAAGCGAGCGTGATGCACCACCGATAGCGACGATAGTCCTAACCGACACCGAGAGCGAAGAGACATCGCTATATGATTCCACGAGACCGACGACACCTGAAACCTCGCCAGATAACGACGAGCCTGAAGACGAAGAAGCCCCTCCCGATAGTTATTCAGATCGGGCAGCTACGAACAGAGTCGACGAGGAGCAGCTAAAGGACACTACGTCAGACACTCGCAGCGTGTTCGGGTACTTGTATTCAAGACGAAGCCCAACAAGTGAGGAAAATGAGCAGCAGCTCGAAGCTAGGGTGCCAACACCACCCTCCTCTTGGTCACCACTTAGCTCGTCAATAGATTCGAGTGACGACGAAAGTATACGGCCGCCAAAGAAGAAGGACATATTCGGATTGTTTTTGTGTCGAAAACGATAATCGAAAATGATACAAATTTTGATTGCTACGATATTGTTTCTATATTGTTGCAATATCTGATATTGAATATCATTTGGTAGACTGGGTTATAATAAAAAGATACTAAACGTAAAGTAATTTGAATTCGAGAAGAAGGGTTCTGATAACCAGTTTATATTGGCGTTAGTGAAGACTGTTTTTGAGTATTGTAAAGTTTTGTTTAAAATTTTTGTTTTCAATAATAAGGACCTGCCTCAAGTTTTTTGCCGGCGCTTAATAACGCCACTGGCACTAAATATTTATATTTTTATTTTTAAAAGTCAGCCGGCATGCACTAGGGGTTAAAATGGCTTAGGCTTAAAATGCACTTAGGCTTAAAATAAAAGGATGAAGCTGATTTAAAGCTTGCAGAATTAATAATCTTTATTTTTCAATTTCGGTGCCAAATAACGGTATTTTGTTAAAATCGAAAAAGTGCATAATTTTTAACATAAAAAGTGCATGAGTGAAAAACAAATATAAACTTAATGCGGAAGTGCGTAATGCAAAATAAATATATAACAAAATATATAAACATTGAAAGTACGCGAGTGAAAGAAATATAACATTAGCTTAGTGCGAAAGTGCGTAATGTAAACTTAATATATAACCACGGGTCATTGTGCGTAGTGAATAACAATAAACATAGTTACAGTGCAATCAATATGTTTGTGTACGTTTGGTTGCCTAACTCGGTATAAGTATAAGTTTGGTTGCTTAACTCGGTGTGCACTACACCCCCATCCTTAAGATAAAAATTATTTGAAAAAAGAAAAATAATTTTTAAAATTATACAATTCAAACTTTCTTATTATAATCTAATTTTAGTAATTTTTTTTTTTAGTAATTTATTGAAAAAGAATATTAGCATACAAGAAAAAGCTCTTTTAAATGCAACAATTTAGATATTCTAAATAAAAATTACAAATAACAACAACTGGCATAACAACAGCTTAAAAAGAAAAAAAATAATAAACAAATTTTTATGATTATGTTGCTAAAGATAAAATTTAAAAACTATTGAGATTTAAACGTAACGTAAGAGGAAAAACTAGTAAACAAATTTTATGCAAATGATTGTTTGGCTGAAGATAAAAATGATTTTAATTTGAAAGTAAGTAATCCGTAAAATAAGAAAAATAAGTAAATGGGAAAAATGAGTAAAAAAGAGAAAGTTAAGGAAGAGTTAAGAAAAGTATTCAAGAACTGATTGCTTAAAGTTTGTTTCGTTGTTAACGCATTTTAAGTTATATGGTAGGGAATTCCAAAGCCTTATTGCGTTAATGAAAAACAGCCGACTAGATTCATTATATCTGAACTGGGGAACTAGGAAGAAAACATTTCTGATGGATCTGCAGAATTGGAGTTTTTCAAACAAGTAATTAGGACTAATAAATTATTTAATCTTAAAATATAATATTTGTTTCATACATTTCAAATATTCTTATTAACTATAACAGATTATATTTCATATTTTATTACAAAAATGGTTTCAAAATAGATATATGATTTATGTTATTAAAAATCATACAAATTCAAATTGTTTATGAAATTTATACAATGCAATTGTTTCAATTAATAAATTTTTACTTTATTTGAAAATTTTTAATTAAATCCATTTTTTTAGTTAATTATTATGGTATTCTTTGATTTTACCATCTACATTAACTTTAGAATTCACTCCATTTTTAGCAACTATAGTATATGGACCATGATATGGTGGTTGGTTTTTCTTTCTATTCATTTTCTTTATCATTACTTTTTCACCAATTTTTATATTTAATGGTGCAGAAGTGACATTATTTTGAATTCGTTTAATCTTTGCTATATTTATCAATTTGTTCGTTTTTTCTAATGAGTATTTTAATCTTACTCTCAATTCTTGCGCATAATTGTCTGTGTTGTAACATTTTGAATTATCTAGTTTATCATTTAGTAGGTTTGCTAATTTGCCAAATATAAGTTCAAAAGGAGTGTAATTAGTGTCAACATGAGGTGTTGTATTGTAAGCAAATGTGAAGTATGGGATCCAATGGTCCCATTCATCATCTTAGCAAAAATTTAATAAAAATTCGTTCAATACTCTGTGGTTTCTCTCTATTGAACCTAAAGTCTCATGATGATAAGGCGTGCTAAATATTTGTTTAATGTTAAGTTGTTTGCAGATCTCTGACATCAATTCATTGGTAAATTCTGTACCCCTATCTGATTTAAGAACTTTAGAATGACCATAGATTAAAATAAAATTTTCTATTAAGGATTTGGCTACAGTCTTTGCGTCTTTGGTCTCCATTGGACAAGCAATGACATATTTCGTTAACTCACATTGCATAGTTAATATATAACGTAAATTATTTGATAATTGCAAAGGCCTTACAGTATCTATTGATATTGTTTCAAAACTAGTTCCTGGTGTGTCTGTCAAAGTTAATTCCTCTTTTGTATGTCTGGTTTGTTTGTTGATTTTACATTGTTCACAATTTAATATATGTTTCTTAATCATTTTGTTCTTGTTTTTCCAAATGTATTTTTGTTTCATTTTTAAATTGGTTTTTCTAATGCCCATGTGTCCTCCATGAGCCGAATTATGATATTCTTCAATTAATTTATTTTGTATATCTTTATCAATTATTCTTGTTGGTTCATTGTATATTAAAATTTATAAAGTTTCATTATTTTTTCTTTGTAAATTATTAAACATCTCTTTAAATTTATCGAATTTTATGGTTTCAAATATTTTATCATTTTTACTTAACGCGAGCTCGTTTATATTTAACCTATACATTTTTGACGACAGTTTCTCCAAAGTCAGCTGTGTGATCGATGGATTATCGCTGCATCTTGCAATAACTTCTCTATTATTTATATATATTTGGGTACAATTGTAATTTCTATCAGTCACGAACCTTAATTTTATCATTTTGTTTTGTCCGATTTGGATGTGCATTCCCAAGCAAAAAGTTGATCAAACTTCTTGTTAGTAATGTCACTTGTTTTTAACGTGTCGAAAGCATTTTGACAATCTTCAGTCCAATTAAATTTAAAATTTTTTTCAGTAGTGAATTCAAAACTTTAGCTATTTCTGCAAATTTGGGTTTGAACCTCCTATAATAATTGCAGAAAGCAACAAATCTTCTGACTTCATCTGTATCTTTTGGCACAGGGTAATTTTCAATGATTTTATTTTTTGCTGGGTCAGTTTTAATGCCCTTAGCTGTTATGAGGTGTCCTAGGTATACAATCTCTGGTTTCAAAAATGAGCACCTGTGTGCATTTAGTTTTAAATTAAATTTCCTCATCCTTTCAAAAACTTTAGCTAAATTTTCATTGTGATCCCCTAAACTGCATCCAAACACAATAATATCGTCTACGTATAAAAATGCTTCAGCATCTCAACCACTCAATGCTATTGTTAGCATACGCTGAAAGCTGTTGGACGATATTTTTAGTCCAAAAGGTAGGCGTTTAAATTGGTAATGTCCGTTATTTGTTGAAAAGGCAGTTTGTAGTCGTGAGTCTTCGTGTAATCGTATTTGGTGGAAGGAGCTCGTCATGTCCAAAGTCGAAAAGTATTTAGCTCTTCCTAATTTGTCTAGTAAGTCTTCTATTTTTGTTAGGGGAAACTTGTCGTTAACTATTTTTTCGTTTAGTTTCCTGAAATCGACCACTAATCTCCATTTTTTCTCATCATTATTCGATTTTTTGGAACAACTAAAAGTGGCGAATTGTAAGGGCTAACCGAGTGTTCCATAATGTTGTCTTTTAAAAGCTTGTCTACTTGTTCGTTGATCTCTGTCATTTGTGTCTGTAGGAGTCTGTAGTTCTTTATGTATACCGCTGTTGAATCAGTAGTATGAATCTCTTGCGTGTAAAAATTGTACACTGTCAATGGTTCTCCGGGAAGGTGGAATACATCTTTGAATTGTTTTAAAATGTCAATTGTTGATTTTTCTGCCTCCGGTTCATTGCATCCAATGTCTAATGTTTTTAAAAGTTCTTGTAATCTATGTGCATTAAACTTGTTAGTTTCTTTGCTTGTAAATATGTTGTAGTTTTTTAATGGTTTTGTTTCTATGTTTATATCCTCTAAATTTATTTCTTTTTCTGTCGTGTTTAAAATTTTCACGTATGCTACGCCATTCGCAGGTATTATGCTATTTGCAATGAAGACTCCATTATTTATTTCTTTGTTAAGGATTAAACTATCTTCATTAACCCTAATATTTATGGGGACCACTGCTTCTGATCGAGCAGGTACTGTAAAATTTTTATAATTTAAAATTATTGGTAAAGTTAGTTCTTTTTCATTTATTAAAAATGTTACTGTGTACGTTTCAAAATCTATTTTAGACATATACTTTCTCAACATGTCACGCCCTATTATGCCATCCGTTAATATTGGAAATTCATTTTCTACTAAGTGGAAATTGTGTGTAATTTCCTCCGTTTCAATTAAAAATTTTAAATATGATGTAGTGAATATATATAAAATATAACTAAAATTCAAACTATCAACGTTCATTTTAAATTAAACTTACGTTTATCAACACTTAAAATTAACGTTATTAAAAACTACTCATTTAAGCTAAAACAACAATTGTAATTAGAAATTAATGTTACTAAAATATTCCTATACTACTTACGCTAGTTAATTAACGACACTTAATTTAACGTTTACCAACACTGAAAAATTAACGTTACAACAAACCACTCAATTCTAATTTAAAGCAACTAATACAAATTAAATACTAATGTTAGTTAAGTACTAAAAAGAATGCTTCACTACTTACTCTAATTAAATTATTACATGCCTCTACTTAGACTAATTATAATTCTAATTTGTTCATAGATTTAAGGATGATATAAAAGAGGGAACTGCTTCCCAAAATAAACAGTCTTTAACGAGATTCAAGCTTAACATAATAAGCTGCCTTTTTATTTTAAAGTTCCTGGCACTCTTAAGTGCCGGCTTTCATATTTAAAGTTAATCCTTTCTTGCCCGTGGCGTTTTTAAGCGCCGGCAACCTAAATTAGGCAGGGCCTATTTGACGCTGCAAGGACCAACACTATGCGAACACATGGCGATCCTGCCCAGCTCGGAATTTATGCTGGAAGAACAAGACAACATTCTAGAAGAACACGCACAAAATTTTATAAATAGCTACAGGACGTGGCTATTTTACATAGAGGAGGAAAAAATAAAAGAAACTAATGACGGAGGAGTACATCCCAAGTGGACCAACCACCACAAAGGCACCCGTCTACATACCGTGCAAAATAACAAGCACGCACAAGATTTCCATAGAAGAGTACCGCAGTCGGCAGTCATCAAAACAACAACCACAAGCTATAACTATACAAAGCTACAACAGGCGGCAGGAACGGAGAAAGGTAGCACTGCTTACCGCGATTCCCAAAACGGAAAAACCGAAACACCGACGTGCCGGACAAATTGTGCGCGAACGCAAGCGCCAAGCAAGCATAAAGAGGAACTCACCAGAAAATACTCTGCCAACTACGTCGCAACAGCAGCAACAGCAACAGAAACAGTCAAAACGCCACCATCGCTCTGGACATCTGGTGCGTTTGAGAACGGAGCTTGGCACAACTAAGCGGCTGATTCATGCCGACCCACCACCACCGTTCGAGATATCCGGTCACTTGTGGGCACGAGTCGATGCCATTGAAGAGTAAATCGCGAGTCGTACCAACAAGAATTAATAAACATTATTTTTCACTATCACATTCACTTTTAACTTTATTCGTTTTTTTATTATTATTTAATATTTTCCGTATTAAAATGAAATATTCAATAAACACATGAACATTATTTTAAAGTTTATCTTATCACTTTTAACTTAATCCGTTTTTTTATTTTATATTTTCCGCACTAAAATAATATTCAAGCATATTTTTTTTTAACAAATCTTCTTTTTCGATTTGTTTATACTTTTTTCATGCTGGCCTGACATTTTCCTTTGTGCTCTGTTCGTAATTTTAATAGATAACAGACACATACCAAAAGAAGGGAAGTGTTCAGAACATAGTAAACAGAGTTACCAACTCACTACTTTTAATACTACTTTTTTTTATAGACACTACTTTTCTCTTCACTGAAAATTTTAACATTAGAAATGGAAATTTTAAATGGAAACTATTGATAAATACTTACAAGAATTAGAAAAATTGAAATTAAATCTAAAAAAAAGTAAAAATAGGTTATATAGCGAGCAATATATAAAAAAGAAATTACACAGACTTGAATTCATTAAATACGCTATAGAAACTTTTAAAAATTCAACAGAATTTAATGCTATTATATTACAAATTGAATTAATTCTTGAGGAAATTTTTAAAATTCTTGGTAATTTGAATATAAAATCAAATGCAAAAAAATTTTCTGAAGAATTAGAAATTGATTTAGATCTAACAAACGTTTGGGAAGAAGAAAACTCTCCAAAAATGGCTAGTTTTGATATTAATACTGTAGGCAAAAATCTACAAATATTTAAAGGTAATTTTAATAACAAACACAACTTTTACACGACTTAACAAAAAATGAAGGTCGTGAAGTATTCATAAAATATGTATATAATTTTAAAATTTCAGCACAAATTCGTAGTATTTTAGGACGTGCAAATAAACCAAACACATTTGCCGAACTAAAAACGTTGCTAGAAAACGCGTATCCGAACCCAAAAACCATTCAGCAAGTTTTAACGGAGTTAGGTACAACTCAACAAAACAATTTAAACATAGCAGAGTACAGGGAAAAAATATGTGAACTTTGCGACCAGCTTAGCAACTTTGAAATAAAATCACTTACAAATCAAACACAGGAAGCAAAAGAAGCTATATATAAAATAAGCGAAAGCATGGCTTTAAATCTTTTTACGAAAGGCGTAAATATAGAATACCAACATATTCTATTAGCTAATGCGCCAAAAACATTTCAAGAAGCAATAGACACATGCATGACAGCTGAAAAAAGCTTAAATTCAAATAAAACAAACATCTTTCATATACACAATAGAACAAACAGAAATATCAACACAGATTTTAGACAAAACAATTCTTTTAGACAAAACTACAGGTCTAACAACATTAATCAAGGACAGCGAGACAATAATTTTTCTAGACAGAACAACAGATACGAAAACAGATATTACAGAAACAACAATTACAATAATGATTTTAACAACTATAACCGAAACAATATCATCTAAAGAGAAAGACATTACAATACAAACAATAACGATTCTTACAGACCTAACAATTTTAATAATTTCAGTCAAAACAACACAAACAGATACCAAAACAATAACGAATACAGACGGAACAATAATAGACAGGGAAACTACAATGGCCGGATGGCAGAAACTGCTATCCGAAGAGGCCAAAACTAATATACAAAATTTCAGAAAATTTAAAAAACTGCATTAAATTACAATATACAGAAAATAATAAAATTTTAAGCTTTTTAATTGACACTGGCACAGATGTCTCATTTTGCAAGATAGATAACACAAAAGAAATTAATACAGAAAACATTTCAAAACTAACCGGTATAAATACGGAATCCATAGAATGCTTAGGTACGACTAATCTTAACTTAGTCATAGAGGAAGAAGAAATAAATCATACCTTTCATATTGTAGATAATAACTTTCCTATTAACACAGACGGAATAATTGGACGAGACATACTGGAAAAATTTATGACAAAAATCAACTTTGAAACATACACAATAACATTCATTATAAATAGCAAAGAGTTTATTGTTCCAATTATCTCGAAAAATGCAAGAAAAAACATAATTTTACCAGCAAGGACTGAAACCATTATACCTATAGACTTAAAAAGAACAGAAGACAGCATAGTTCTGAATGAAGAAATAAAGGAAGGAATTTTTTTAGGCAATTGCTTAATACCAGAGAAAGGTATAGCACATATTAAAATCTTAAACACAACAGATGAGATAGTAATTTTAGAAGATTTCAAGTGTCAAATCAAACCATTACAAGATTATGAAATATTAAATATAAATAGAAAACAAATTAAAAATGATCCAAGTAGATTACATAAATTATTAGAAATTTTGGACATCGGACACAACGACCCACAAGCTAAACAATCACTCGTTGACATAATTACAAACTTTCAAGACATTTTTCATCTCAAAGGAGAAAAACTCAGTGCAAATAACTTTTATACACAACATATTCAAGCGACAGACTCAACACCAGTTTACATAAAAAACTACAGACTGCCACAGACCCAAATGACAGAAATAAATGAACAGGTAGACCAACTCTTAGAAGATAATATTATTGAACATTCTGTTAGTCCATACAACTCGCCACTGCTTGTTGTTCCAAAAAAATCAACAAAGATGAAAAGAATGGTGGTAGACTATAGAAAACTAAATGAAAAAATAGTTAACGATAAATTTCCGCTGACAAAAATCGAAGATGTGCTTGATAAACTGGGAAGAGCCAAATACTTTTCGACGCTTGACATGACTAGCTCTTTTCACCAAATCAACTTACATGAGGACTCTCGCCCACTAACAGCCTTCTCGACAGGAACTGGACATTTTCAATTCAAAAGACTACCTTTTGGGTTAAAAATATCTTTTAACAGCTTTCAACGAATGCTAACAATAGCGCTGAGTGGACTGGATGAAGAAGCATTCCTATACGTGGACGACGTTATAGTATTTGGATGTAGTTTGAAAAACCACAACGAAAATTTATCCAAAGTATTTCAAAGACTGCAAAAATATAATTTGAAACTAAACGCGGACAAATGTTGCTTTCTGAAACCAGAGGTAATATATCTTGGCCATTTAATAACTGCCAATGGGATTAAAACGGACCCCGCAAAGAATGATGTCATCAAAAAATACCCAGTACCTACTAACGCAGTTGAAGTTAGGAGATTTGTAGCCTTCTGCAATTATTATCGCAGATATATACCAAACTTTGCTGACATAGCAAAAAGTTTAAATAATCTTTTAAAGAAAAATACAAAATTTGTTTGGGATGAAAACTGCGAAACATCCTTTCAAGAATTAAAAACTAAATTATTAAATCCACCGATACTTAAATTTCCAGATTTCAACAAACCTTTTATATTAACCACTGACGCATCAAACTATGCTCTTGGTGCAGTCCTTTCGCAAGGAGAAATAGGTTCAGATTTACCAATCGCATACGCAAGTAAATCGTTAAACAAACATGACTTAAACAAACCCATTATAGAAAAAGAACTACTGGCTATACATTGGGCTATAAATTTTTTTAGACCTTACCTATACGGACGAAAATTTTTTGCATTTACTGACCACCGACCTTTAATATCACTGTTTTCCCACAAAAACCCATCGTCGAAGATGACACGCATCAGACTTGACCTTTGCGACTACGACTTTGAAATCATCTACAAGAAAGGCAAGATGAATACAAATGCAGACGCGTTATCAAGGATTATTGTTAATAGTCAAACTTTACAAGCTATGATTCCAACAGGGAATGAAAATGAAATTCTAGCAATTACAAGAAATATGAAAAAGAACTTAAATGAACAAAACAATAACAGCAACAAAACAAAAGAAGATACTTCCAACGATAAGCCAGATCAACTTTTCGTTTGGGAATGTACATCTCTATCCGACATAACCAATATGAAAAAACTTAAATTTATTACACACAAAATTTATAAAGGTACCAAAATAGAAGTTTATGATAAAGAAGTAATTACAAGATGCAGTGATAACCCATTGTTCACACAGCTGACCCTGGAAAAACTGTCATCAAGAATGTATAACTTAAATATAAAAGCGCTAGCATTAAATAAAAATGATAACATATTTAAAACCATGGCCATGGATAAATTAAAAAATACTTTTAACAATTTAAAAAGAGATAAAGAAAATGTAAAAATTTTATTATATAATGAACCAAAAAAAATTTTAGACAGAGAAACACAAAATAAACTTATCTATGAATACCACAACTCGACACACGGAGGACACTTAGGGATAAGAAAAACAGTTTTGAAACTCAAACAACGATACAACTGAAAAAACATGAGCAAAATGACAAAACAACATATACTAAATTGCGAACAATGTGAAATTAACAAACAAACTAAATATACGAAAGAAAAACTTACAATCACTGACACACCAGAGAGTAGTTTCGAAGTAGTATCCATAGATACGGTAGGACCACTACGTCTATCGAATGACTATCGTTACATATTAACAATTCAATGTGATCTAACTAAATACATAGTAGCATGCCCTATGGAAACTAAAGACGCCGAAACGGTAGCTCGAACACTAGTAGACAACTTTATACTTATTTACGGACATTTTAAGACTTTAAAATCTGACAAGGGTACAGAATTTACAAACCAACTTATGTCAGAAATTTGTAAATTATTAGACATACGGCAAATTATCACCACTTATCACCTTATCACCACGAAACTTTGGGTTCAATAGAAAGGAACCATAGAGTTCTCAATGAATTTTTGTTAAACTTTTGTAAAAATGATGAATGGGATAACTGGATACCTTACTTTACATTTGCCTATAATACAACACCTCATGTTGACGTAAAGTATTCGCCTTATGAGCTTATTTTTGGAAAGTTTCCCTGCTTGCCAAACGATGAAATTTTAAAAGAAACAAAATTTTACAACACTGAAGATTACGTACAAGAATTAAAACAACGGTTAAAGTTTTCATGTGAAAAAGCAAGAAATTTAATAAACACAGTAAAAGCGAGAAGAGTTGAAAACAATACTTTAATTAAAGAGTTAAATCTAAACGTAGGAGATTTAGTTATAGTTAAAACAATGAATAGAAGAAAATATCAAGCACCATATCATGGTCCTTATCGAATTTTAAAAAGAAATGGAGTAAATTCAATAATAGACATAAATGGAAAAAGTAAAGAATATCATAATAATATGCTTAAGAAATGGATATAAAAAAAATGCTTGAATTTTGTATTATATAAAATTTAATTTGTATATATTTTTTCTTTATATTTTAATATATTCTTTATTAATACATTTTATTAATCTATTAATTTAATTTTAGTAAACAAAACTTGTATTTACTTAATTCTATATAAAAATTTAGTTATATTAACAAGAATTTTATTTACTATATATATAAAAAAATTATTTTATGTACACATAAATAATTTTTTTTTCTTAAGGTTAGGGGTGCAGTGAATATATATAAAATATAACTAAAATTCAAACTATCAACGTTCATTTTAAATTAAACTTCCGTTTATCAACACTTAAAATTAACGTTATTAAAAACTACTCATTTAAGCTAAAACAACAATTGTAATTAGAAATTAATGTTACTAAAATATTCCTATACTACTTACGCTAGTTAATTAACGACACTTAATTTAACGTTTACCAACACTGAAAAATTAACGTTACAAAAAACCACTCAATTCTAATTTAAAGCAACTAATACAAATTAAAAACTAATGTTTGTTAAGTACTAAAAAGAATGCTTCACTACTTACTCTAATTAAATTATTACATGCATCTACTTAGACTAATTATAATTTGTTCATAGATTTAAGGATGATATAAAAGAGGGAACTGCTTCCCAAAATAAACAGTCTTTAACGAGATTCAAGCTTAACATAATAAGCTGCCTTTTTATTTTAAAGTTCCTGGCACTCTTAAGTGCCGGCTTTCAAATTTAAAGTTAATCCTTTCTTGCCCGTGGCGTTTTTAAGCGCCGGCAACCTAAATTAGGCAGGGCCTATTTGACGCTACAAGGACCAACACTACACCACCGTCACAAATGACACCCGAGCAGGGACCTGAATCCGACAACGTCTGTGGAAAAAAAGCATCACCCACCCACGATGAAGGAGCAGGTCAGCCGCAAAGCAACACGCAGCAGCAGTTACTGACGCGAACGTATCGCAGCTGGGCAAAGAAGCTCATAAATTAACCCCCGACTTGGTTGGCTGGGTATACCTGCTGAAAAAGGAGAGACTTGTCACTGAGTGTCAGAAAATCGGACTAGAAACGGATGGGTGTATCGTCCAGCAGTTGCGGCGGCAACTAATAGATTTTATCCAGAAGAAAAGAAGCCGACAATCAACGTAAAACATATTGCAAAAGTTAGAGAAGGAAGTTACGACGGACGAGAAAGCAACATAGTGCAGCGATGGGAGCTATACTTCGAAGGAGACTATTTATTGGGTTTTATAGAACGCATTGAAGAACTCGCCGAGTGTCAATACCTGACCCCGAATGCACCCCTGCCATCACTTCCAGCGATTCTCCGTGGCAAAGCTCTGCAATGGTACAGGGTAAAAAGAGTACGATCTCTTTATGGGACACCTTCAAAAATGAAATTAAGCGATTTTTTGCCAAAGAGATATCTCGTGTAGCTGGAAGAGTACATCTATCACCGAAAACAATGGCAGCGAGAGAAAGCACGAGATTATATACTGGCGATTCAAACTCTTATTCGTCAGCACCCTCAGCTAAAACTTCTCGTCCATACCGACCGCATATATGATGGGCTGCGAGTGGAGTATAAACTGTACGTTCGGCGCAGCGATTTTTTTTTCTATAGACGAGCGCATGGAGATGACTGGCGAGTTTAAACTGCTAAAACGAGACGAAGCCAAAAACGGTCGACTACACCCAACTAGAGCTGATGGTCCACATTTGGGTTGTAGCGACGTCGTAGCGTTTATTTTTATGTCAAAATTGACATGATGTTACGTATTGGTTACGTTACAGAGACCACTATGATTTGAAAGTGGTGCAACACAATGCCGACATTGTGTTAGTGAAAATTACTTTGAAGTGACTTGTCACATTTTAGTATACACATTTATATATAAATGCATTACAGAGCTGCCGATTGCAAAAAAATAAATTTTTTTTACATGTTTTGTTTACATTTTGCAGCCATAAATATAATTATTTTATAATTAAAATTTATATAATATATAGGAGTACAACATAATCTTAAGTGTTTTTTTATATTATTTCGAGCTAAATGTAGATGGGAAAGAAGATTTTCGGTTCAGCGCAAGCTGAATTCAGAAAATATTGCAACAATTTCATACATTAATAAAAAATGTTTAAATATAATAATAATTTGCGTCCACCATTTTAAATAACTTGGGTCGCAATTAGCTAATTGTTACAAAATATACATCTTGATGAATGATGAGTGATGCCTACACTTGGGTCGCAATTAAAGTACATCCTGTTGAATGATTAGTGATGCATTTTTTAAAGGTAACACTTGATAAATCGCTAAAACATTCTGCGACCTAGTGGTAAAGTAGTATCCTAGGAATTTTTACAAACTTTTCCCACAAAATATTTTCCAAATCAGTATAGCTGCAACATCGTTGTGTAAAAAATGTGTCTTAAGTAACCTGTGGTCGCAAAATTCTACTTGGGCAACCGTCGTTCTACCTAGGCGAAGACATTTCCTATAATAGAAACACTCACTGTTGGCGATGTTTGGGGGCATCGGCGCCACCAATGCAGGAGACTACGAAAACTTTTCTGTTCATATTGTGGCAAAGAGGGTATATATTATATTTCATGCAAATGTAGAAATTCGGACAAAACTGCAGTGCCAGCGAGTATTAAAAATCACTACTTCGTCGAAGCTACCATCTCTGGGTTGAGAACACTAGCTCTCATAGACACCGGCGCAACCCTGACATACATTAACAAAACAGTACAAGCGCACTTATTAACACAAGGCGAACGCCCACGTCAACATTCCAGGAGCGTACAATTGGCCGATTAAACTAGCGTCACCTGCAGCAAGGTTTTCCCGATTTAGATCGACTACAATAATCAGAAAACTCGCTTACTCGCCTCATACCTACCTACCCTAGCTGAACCACTGATAATGGGCATGGACTTCTTAAGCCAAAGGAAAATGAGGATTACCCTAGATGGAGTTAACTGGCCTACACCATCGAACACAACGGACCCGAATATACTCCAACAGCACGATTTTGACATAGAGTATAGGAA
This sequence comes from Dichetophora obliterata, assembly GCA_963920525.1. Lineage (NCBI taxonomy): Eukaryota > Metazoa > Arthropoda > Insecta > Diptera > Sciomyzidae > Dichetophora > Dichetophora obliterata. The sequence continues at coordinate 142,396,516 of OY986436.1, read as the reverse complement.
AGGAAGTTTGAATGTCGTGGGCGACGCACTTTCCCACAGCCCCCTAAATCAACCTAGACCTGAAAACCCCAACGTGGAAGCTCTATGGAAAGAAGTAAAGAACAACATGAGTATCGCTTCCACTAAACAAAAGAAATACTATCATCTACGATGGCGTGCCTGGAAGCCAGCAATCGAATCACTAGTACTAAAACGAGACCACCCGCTCTCATCAGCCATAGATCATTTTGCACAGAAACTAGCGCCAAAGTTCTCTGGTCCTGAGCTAGAAGATACCAACCATCCCAAACGGACTACATATTGGGCGCATATACAACACCTGAAACGTTATACACCTAGATGAGAAGAGGCCACCCAATAACCGGGGAAGTTATTTTTTTTTCTTCTCCCTCTCTTCCTTCCTCATACTATCATTTAATAAGGACCATTTTGTTTGGGTTCTTTTGGTATCATTTTTTTTCTCTTTTCATTATCATTTTTCCCCCGTCTTCTCCTCTTACTAATTCCTCTTAGAACACTATTGTGGCCGTGACTAATACACATTTCTTTCTACTTCTCTCCTAGATACAACATGTAAATAAGAACCGTTGTTTAATTCGCACATTTGGACAGGGGCTTCTAGATCTTATTTGGATCTGGATCGAATTCAACGTCTTGCGATATATTTGATAGGGGATGAAAGTATTTCATAAACTCTCAACTCTCTTGGGCATCGACGCAATGTTGGTTGCCTAAGCCTTCTGTACAGGTACTACCATGGGAAGTGTTCAAGGGAGATACATGGCCTGACTCCACCAGATCGTGTGTTTCCCAGGTCCACTTGTAAGGACCAAAACTACTGTGAATTTTGGTCTTACATGTTTAATACTAATGTAATCATTCTATTTTCAGATTCCCGCTGGGTTGTAGATCAACCTAGGGTAAGGGAGAATGTCCGAGTAGCCATTAGGGATGTGAGGACATGCCCAAGGAAGGTGTAGCTAGGCACTTCGTTCTAGGCTAAGTTATTATTATTAAGTTTAGGTTTAAGAAAAATGAAGTTTAGATATAAGAATATAAAATACTCATTTATTTTACTGACCATTTCCTTATTAAAATGTGTATTATAAAACATACATAAAAATAAAAGATAGTCTAATCAAACACTATTAAATCTAAATATAAAGTAGAATAGGACAACCAGAGTGTGTTTCTTATAGCAAGAAACCAGAGGCATTACGCTACACATAGGTATAGGTAATGTAGGCACTCATTCCTACTAGGGTGACGACACCAAACATAAGTTGTTTTTATCGTCATGAGTTTCAAGGTTAATTGGGTGCATATTAATAAAGTCGCGTGATGTATTCTTTAAAGGTTTTTTTCTTATATTTGCATGTACTAACGGGACGATCGGACGATGTCTAGCTAGAAGTAAACACCTGCAATGGAAAAAACCCAATTAGAGGAAGACAGTGGCAGGAGCCACACACGCTAGAATGAGATAGACAAGGAGTCGGATACTCAACAGCGAGGTTCGAATAAGAGAACTTGAGAGGTTCGAAGAAGAGAACTTGAGAGAAGTTCGGGCATTCAGTCTTGTACCGCGAAGAAGCTCAGATCATTCAGTCTTGTACCGCAAAGAAGCTCACATCATTCAGTCTTGAGCCACGGATCAGTGAAGACCTGTCAGTCGTCAACAATTAAGAAGTTTATATTAAATAGTGCCATAACGCGAAGTCGAATAGCTAAGTCTACGTCAACAGTGGTTGACAACTAGGGCAGAACCACGACGTCTATCAGCAGCAGCAGCGACCGGACTTATGAGCGCAATCGAGTTGGCAGCAGAGGCCTGCAACGTCGATAACTCAGTCACGTCGAAACAGCAGAGTATAGCGCCAACGGCGCAGTCACCGTCAGCAGCAGCAGAGAGTCAGCGCTAGGAGTGCAGCCACGATCAGCAGCGGCAGATTTACCGCCAACAGCGCAGTCACGATCGGCAGTAACAGAATTACAGCGCCGATAGCGCAGTCGACAGTAGCAGCATCGCCATTGGAACCTCGTGACGCACTCTACAACAACGGCCATTGGAGTTCTAAGTATCACCCCTCCGTTTATATGAAATCAAAGATTTATTAAACCGCATATATTGTATACATAATAAGTTATTATCGAACCGTAAAGTAATTTACAATCTTACTCAATATTAATTCCTTACGTGTAAGCCTCACAGCTTCTGCAGAACGGCCTCAGTGCCACAAAATCCCTAAAATATCCCACGTATCCTCCTAACCTTTTGGTGCCTGCGTAAGATGAGACTAGTCGCACAGGTGCTCTGCTCCTAAAACCCTACGTAAGCCGAAGTTATTCGCACAAGGGCCCCTAACCTATTTGTACCTGCGTTAGATAAGACTAGTCGCACAGGTGCTCCGAAAACTATCTTAAATATAGCTCAATAGCCACAAGCATCCACCATTTCCCGCATATTTAAACTTATCCACCTAACCTTTTAGTGCCTCCGTAAGATGAGATTAGTCACACAGGTACTCCAACCTTAGAACCACTTCCATTGTTTAACCTATTTTCCCCGGCTGAGTACGTTAGTAAGATTTTAGTACACCAAATCAATGAGATTGCACGTAAGGAAACAATCAGTACACATTTAAATCCATAGTAAATTAAAATATTCATTGGTAAGATTTATTTAATTATAATCCAATCTTAAATTGCAATATATTTTACATATAGAGTTTAATTAATTAATTAATGGTCGAGTAATTAAAATATAAACTATTGAAATAACTAGATTGGTTAGTCTTAAGATAGGTTAAGGAATAAGGAAAAAAAACCCCCACCATAACACAACTAACATCAGATCCGACAACTAACCACGACCATATTCCCGAGGCAACAACACAAGAATTTTATACGTATCACATAAGTATGTTTTTTTTTCTTTTCTTTCTATTCGATTTTTTTTCATTTATATAAATTTATATAATTTTTTCCCATTAAAACGTTATTTTAAGTTTTGAAGTTAACAAATGACTCAACACTTTTTTTTCTGTGCTTCATTATGCTGTAATTTTATTTTTATAAAACGTTCCTTTTATGTAATTTTATAACTGTAACGTGACGTTACAAATATATTTCATACTACATCACACTGCAATTATATTATACCTTTATATTATATAAGACACTTAATTTAAAATTAATTAATTCCCACTGTAAATAATAACAAATGCAAGAAAAAGCAATACAAGAAATATATATATATATATATGTATTTATATTACTACCTTTAAGTTATATTACCCCAACTACACAACGCTAAGAATCATAGTTAAGTTATATAAGTTTTTTCGATCACCACTGTAAATATCAAACGCAGCTGCAAGACAACAAACCGACAAAACCGACTAACTAACAACCAAACCGAAGCATATCAAGGCCAACCAGCTCAATACATACAGATAGGCTATCAACTAGAGTACTAGTGTAGATTAGCCAGTACGAAAAAAAGCCTAAGTCATATAATTTCCAACAGGTTTTCACCCTACAGCGTATATAAAGGCGCAGTTATGCCACACATACCAGCATTCCTTTTGGGTGAGCTCACAGAGTTTGACTATGTTCTCGTGTGCATGACTCTGGGTCCCAGTTCGGTTTCCATCAGATACAGCACATGGGGCACTGTTGGGGGAGTGCATGACCAGTTAGAGCAAGCACTTCTACCCAACCCCTATGCGCATGACTCTGGGTTCCAGTTCGATTTCCACGAAAGACAGTATATGGGGTTACGTGGGCGGCACTTTCATTGTGGCTTTTATACGCATGACTCTGGGTCCCAGTTAAGGTTTCCACCAGAGTCGGCACATGGGGTTACATTTGGGGGCATTTTAATTGTGGCTCCTATGCGCATGACTCTGGGTTCCAGTTAAGGTTTCCACCAGAGACAGTACGTGGAGTTACTTTGGGGGCCACTTTTATTGCGACCCTGTGCGCACTCTGGGTTCCAATTCGGTTTCCACCAGAGTCGTCACATGGGAGTATTTGGGGGAGGTTTACTACTCTGGGTTCCAGCTCGGTTTCTAGCAGAGTCGGTGCATGGAGGGGTGTTATGGGGGGTTGTGCTACTCTGGGCTCCTATCCAACTTCCACCAGAGTCATATATCATTAGTTGGGTTTTTATTTTTTTTTATTTTGGGGGGGGCTGATAGCTTGAGACGTATTATACGACGCCTCGATCAAGATTTCTGCCCGTGTTTCCAACAAATGACGTAGTTGTTGCTTTATTTCGCCAATTATTAATGAGCATTCCTTTTAGCTTTCCTTTTAGTGAATGGAACCGACCACCGACATTGATTACCGATTAGGGATTACCAATTGCCGATACCGACCTACATTCGCTAAAAACCCTCGCCCTCGGCTAAAGTAGTTTCGACCGTCATCAACGACCACTTCCTCCGACTCACACTGCACTGCGAAGTATACTAAGTCTATAATAAGGCCAATTTATCAATAAAGAATTTGAATTTAATTGAAAACTGTGTGGTTTTTATTATTTGTGGAAGTTTGTGGTCTTTTCATTTGACCCTGGCACGGCTAAGCTGACCTCAGCCATTAGATAAAACAAATAATATATCTATTTAATTTTAAATGAATTATTCTATCTTAAAAGTCAATTAATTTTTAAAGATTTTATTTAATTTTTATTTAAAACTATGTTTACTTATATTTATAAATAAATATGCTTTTGAAGAAAAATTTATTGTATTGTAGTACTGATTTGTAGTGAATGACGATTTTGATGGTTTTCAAGGTGTTAAATTACGATTTTTTTTATTTTTTTTTTTCATCCCAGTCCTGGTCGCTACGTTAGCGTTTGCTCTCAAAGCTCCATAGCTTGTTCCGTGCTCGTAGCCGATAATATTTAATTCTTCTTTTTTTTGTGCTTTTTATTAAAAATAACGCATTTTGTTTTTCACGTTGTTGCTTTTTACCTTGAAATTGTTGGCAACACTGATTAGAAGGTATCAATAATAATGCAAAAGTGCTAGTGTTTGGAATATTGTGTAATAATTGTTTTTAATTGATTTATAATATGACGTTTTTGTACCTTTTGTTTGGTAAGTAGTTTATTTTAATCTGATAATTTATCTTACCACTCAAATTTCTATAGGAACAAAACAATACATAACTATCTATTTTATGTATCATATATGTTTCTTTTTTTGCATTTTGGACTCCACATCCAGAATTTAACCCGAAGCAACCTGGAAAACTTTTTTGTACTTCCAAAAAAAATTTTTTAGGAATTCTGGTTAAGGATAAATTCGAAAATCCATGTGTACAGCTATAAATCCTCTACCCCACCTTCTAATTTTACAATTACCTATAGTTAAATCCAAATTGATTTTTCGGTCAAAGTATTTGAACTAGCAAAACAATTAGTTTTAAAGTGTTCGTCATTATATTACACAGTGCAACTCATAATTTTGGGAGTCGGGTTTGTTAATCTCGTGAAAGTACTTGCCAAAACTAGAAATTCTGCATCATTAATTTTGCCTACTTACGATCAAATAAGAGATTTACGATATCATCCTTTTTGGCTTAAAGTGGATTTTGGGCGCTTTTTCGATATTTTAACATGTTTAACGAAGCTGCCGGTCTTCCGGCTCTATAGCTGAGGTATGCTCAGTCGTGTCCAGAATTCGTCACAAAATAAGAATTTTTGTTTCAGGTTCTTCCAAATAAGGCTTTGTTTATAAATGTTTTAGATTTTATTTCTTGAAATATTTTATAAATGTTTTAGATCTTATTTCTTAAAAAGTCGTGTCCAGAATTCGTCACAAAATAAGAATTTTTGTTTCAGGTTCTTCCAAATAAGGCTTTGTTTATAAATGTTTTAGATTTTATTTCTTGAAATATTTTATAAATGTTTTAGATCTTATTTCTTAAAAACATTTTATAAAATATTAAGGCGATGTGGTGAGCAATGCGGCGGTGATTGAGGTTGTTGACGTTCGACTCTCGTTCGAAAGTGGGTATGGTGGTTGGCGGAAATTCTGGTGAATCGTCGTTGTGGACCTTGTGCCCTAACCGTGTGCTTCTGGCTAGATTATGTTCCTTGCGACCTGACGGTGCGCCTATAAGCTATGTGGTCCCTTGCGACCTGACGGTGCACCTATAAGCTATGTGGTCCCTTGCGACCTGACGGTGCGCCTCCAAGCTATGTGGTCCCTTGCGACCTGACGGTGCGCCTCCAAGCTATGTGGTCCCTTGCGACCTGACGGTGCGCCTCCAAGCTATGTGGTCCCTTGCGACCTGACGGTGCGCCTCCAAGCTATGTGGTCCCTTGCGACCTGACGGTGCGCCTCCAAGCTATGTGGTCCCTTGTTTTTCACCTGTTTTCCTTGTCACCTTTCCTTCTGAAAATTCTCACTCCGAATTCCTTGAGTAGTTCTTTTATCTGTGCTTCTTTTGTTGCGTCCGTCCAGATTTCTTCTTCCAAGTCCTGTAGTTTCCTCCAGTAATGCCAACCGCTCGATTCAACTGTCTGCAAACAACTCCCTCGTCAGCTTAACTGCTTGCTTTTATTGTCTATCAGCAACTCCTTCAGAAATTCCAACCGCTCGATTCAACTGTCTGTCAACCACTCCCTCGTCAGCTTAACTTCAAATTTATCGCATACCTCTGCTGGTTGATCGTAGCAGCATCGCTGTTATCTCGTTATATTCATGTTTTCGTTAACATGTTGACACCGCTCATTAGTGTTGCCCTTCTCTGCTACTCATGCTCTCGTCGACATGTTGATACCGCTCAGTAGTTTTCGGCAACAAACGTATCGTGTTGCTGGTCACCCATCGAAGTAATCGCGGTCCCGTTGGCGCTTAATCAAATGTTGCTAATTGTTGGTGGCTTCTCTGTTTCGCTGTTAGCCATTCGTATTCATGTTTTCGGTAACATGTTGACATCGCTCAGTAGTTTTCGGCAACAAACGTATCGTGTTGCTGGTCACCCATCGAAGTAATCGCGGTCCCGTTGGCGCATAATCAAATGTTGCTAAATGTTGGTGGCTTCTCTGTTGCTCTTGGTCCTTAGCAAACAAAATTAAGCAACAACAAGAATAGCATACACAAATATTCTTGTTGTTGCCAAATTTTTCCGCATTGACCGTTGTTCACACATATATATACATGATGGTAAACTATTTTTGTTGGCACAGGGTGCTTTGCTCAAAATACATATATAGTTATTACAGTTATTTTAAGTTATTAAATAAATTTATTAAATTATTTAAATTATTTCCATTTGTAAATAATAACTAATCGTCTGTTTATTAATTCATGTGTTGGTCTTTTAATGTTATATAAAATGAAAATATACAAGATAAAATATTTCATGTTTAAGAAAAATAAAGAGATAGTTCTTCTCATGTGCGGCAAAACTGGGGACATGTTTTGCCTCGTCACATTCCTCCCTTACTTCGCCGGAGGTTCGACGCTTGTGGTTATCGCTCCGCTACGAGAGATTCGGATCCGGTACCATGTGCCGCCTATCTGGCGCCGTCGTGAAAGCTGAGTGCTAGGTTTCCACTGCTTCCGGATTTCTTCTATTACGGTTTCTACCGACGGCTCTTTCTCTTGAATTCCTTGGATATCCTTGAGTGGTTGGGTATCTTCCACTATTTCTACGTCGGGTGGGGGTGGTTCGTTGACTTCTTCCGACCCTACCCATGGTTCGGCGTCAAGTGACAGGGTGTCGCCTTCTGCCAATAGCTCAGCCAGGAACTGGTCCGACAGGATATCACATGGTGCCATGGGGCCTGTGCCGAAGCCGTCCTCCGTCTGCGTTGCCTTTGTATTGCTGATCGAGTCTAAAGTCTGCGTGGGCCTGTCCTGCGCCCGGTAGACTCAAGGCTGTTTCACAACAAAGGGTGCCGCATCTCGGCTGGTGTTGGCCTCTTCGTGCGCTTCTGCTGTCGCAAGCCGGATGGTGGTGGGCATGTTTTCGGGGCGGTTGCACACCTCCCAGGTCACGTGCAGGGGTTGAGGGGAAGTTGGGAACTCTACCCACGGTTCATCTTGGTCATCGGCTTGGATTTCTGGGTCCAGTTCCAATATTGTGGCGCGGTATTGGAGAATATGCTGCCGCCAGCCCTGCCCCTGCATCTGGTCACGCAGGGTCCTGGTAAATAGCAACTTACGTCGTCGCGGTATATAATCTTCTTCCGCCTCGCTCGCATTTTCGGCCTCACTGCTGCTGATTGAGATAGGCTCGTCGCAAAGATCACCGTCTTCTTCAGGCTCATTGGGGGCTTCGCTAACGCTGTCGTCATCTTCGTTCTCTCCCGGAACAGGGTTTTGTGGACCCTGTACCTCTTCTTCCTCGCCATTACTGTCGATGCTTACCTCAGAGCGACTTTGGCCGTACACGCCTGCGCATCTGGGTACTTCCTGCTGGTCCTCGTTGTAGTTTGTGTTGGCAAATCGCACCTTACGACCATATGCGCCCGCTGTAGGCTCGTCGTGAAAATCACCGTCTTTTTCCTCGCCATCACTGTCGATGCTCACCTCAGAGCGACTTTAGCCGTACATGCCTGCGCATCTGGGTACTTCCTGCTGGTCCTCGTTGTAGTTTGTGTTGGCAAATCGCACCTTACGACCATATGCGCCCGTTGTAGGTTGGGCCGTGCTGCCGTTGTCATTATGATGAGACTCAGTGCGGCTGTGACCGACATTGTCTGCGCAGCTAGAGTCAGTGGGGTAGGGCTCGGCGAAACGAACCTTTCGCTGAGAAGTGGACGTCGACGGTTGTGGTTCGTCGTTGCTGTGGGTGTCGTCTGGAACTGCGACGCGTTGGAGACGCACACGCGGAAACTTCTGGTGTGGCTCGTCCACTCTCTCCTCCCAGCATGGGCTCAGCCTTCTTGTGCAAGGCATTCGCTGCTGCTCTTCTAGCAGATGTCTCCTAAACTTTTCCCGTGTTCTTTCAAATTTGTCCTCCATGTTCGCCCTTTTTTTTCTTATTGTATTTTTTTTTTTTCGTTGGGGCCTTTGCTTCACAGACTGCACTTGTGCGCTGGTTGACTACTTCTACTCGACTGACCTATCACTCAGATGCTGAGTGTGTGGTGGCTCGGGATGATGTAATTTAATTACTAACATGTTGCTGTGTGACCATGACACCCCGGTGTCAACATGTTGCTGTGTGACCATGACACCCCGGTGTCGACATGTTGCTGGGTGACTGCCTGGTTGGTTGTCTGCTTTTCGACTCCTCTCCGTAAGGTGCTGACCCACTGGTCAGACCCTTTACTATGATTTTCTTTTTTTTTATTTATGTACTGTTGCACTCGATGGAGTGGTATGGTTTAAGTTCAGCCAGGTGGGCAGTGCAGGTACGCTTCTGGCCATGCTTTCTTATCTGCACGATGACCGGCGACACAAATGCTTCTACTTTATATGGGCCGTCAAATCGGGGCGCCAATTTAGCTGCAAATTGATCCGCTGCTTTTGACAGGTGGTGTTGCTTCACCCACACCAATTGGCTCAGTTCTGGTTTCCATGTTCTGCGCCTTAAGTTGTAATGTCTAGCTTGCGATTGTGCGGCTTGCTCCATGTTTCTTCTAGCAATCTTAAACACTCCTTGTAGCCGTGCTGCATGTTCGCTAGGGGTAATCGCTTCTTGGCCGGTTCCAGTGGTAAATTCATCGAAAAGTGTTCTGGGAAGACGTGGTTCTCGTCCTTGAACAATGAACGCAGGGCTATAACCGGTGGATTCCGAGTCGGCAGTGTTATAGGCGAGAGTTAGTTCGGGGAGTAGCTTGTCCCACGTGTTTTGGTTTTCTTCTGTAAATTGCGCTATCATTGTCTTTATGGTCCTATTTGTACGCTCTGTAGGGTTCTCCTGTGGAGAGTATGGTGCTGTGTACCTTTGCTGTACTCCGAGATCTTGTAAAAACCGTTGAAAACTATGACTCGTAAATTGAACTCCATTGTCTGTAATTAATACTTTGGGCACTCCAAATCTTGCCAAAATTCGTTCTCTAAACGCTTTTATCAGTTGGTCGCTTGTTGCCTTCCAAAGTGGCATCATTTCTGTCCATTTGGAGAACTTGTCGACAAACACGATTAAAATCGTATTCCCGTGTTTTGATCTTGGCAGTGGGCCCACAAAATCGGCGCAAACGGTAGCCCAGGGTTCCTCTGCAAGGTGGGTAAGCATCTTTCCTGCTGGTTGTTGTTGGCTCACTTTATAATTTTGGCAACTTTTGCATCCTCTGACGTACTGACTTATGCTACGAAACATACCTGGCCAGTAATATTTGTTTGCCACCCTGGCTATAGTTTTGCGTATTCCTAAGTGGCCAGCGGCAGGAGCATCGTGGTTTTCCATCATAACGCGATTTCTTAGATAACTGGGTACGCATAATTTCCATGGCGCACTATCTTCGTCACCATCCGTTCGGGGAAAATGGCGGTACAATTTTCCGTTTTCAACAATGTACTCTGGGTGTTGGTCCGGACTTGTCTTGACTTCGTTTATGCGTCGTTCGTACCATGCACATTTCTTCTGATTACTTTGTTCTACAGCGCAGCTGCAAGTAGCCTCGAGGGGTTGTCTAGACAGAGCATCGGCGATAACATTCTGTGTACGCTTCCGATACTTTACATCATATGTATATTGCTGTAATTCAAGTGTCCATCGCGCTATTCGACCTGACGGGCTCTCGATAGAGTTCATCCATTTGAGTGAGAGATGATCGGTTATAACAGTAAATGCATAACCTTCCAGATAAGGTCTCATTTTGCGTAACGCCCACACAATTGCTAGGCACTCCTTTTCTGTCGCTGATTAGTTCACTTCGGCTTTGTTTAAGTGGCGACTTGCGTATGCGATAACTCTCTCTGTACCATCTATATTCCGCGTGAGGACAGCTCCTAAGCCATAATCGCAGGCATCCGTCTGAAGAGTAAATTTTTGATTAAAATCAGGGCAGCCGAGGACAGGTGCCTCTGTGAGTCTTTTCTTGAGATCGTCAAAAGCAGCTTGCTGCTCAGCTCCCCACTTGAAATGCTTCCCTTTTCGTAGTAATGCGGTAAGCGGATGAACTACTTTGGAGAACTCTGGTACAAATCGTCGGTACCACGAAGCGATGCCGAGACATCTTCGTAACTCGCGCACGTTTTCGGGAGGCCTCAATTCTTTTATGGCTGCAATCTTATCTGGGTCCGTGTGAATGCCTTCTTCACTAACCACGTGACCGAGATATTTTATTTTCTTCTTAAAAAACTCGCACTTCTCTGGGTTGATACGCAGGTTGGCTTCTTTTAGTCGACGGAATACTTCCCTCAGATTTTCCATATGTTGCTCCAACGTATTCCCGGTGACGACTATATCGTCAAGATAAGCGAATGCGTGTGGTTCCATATGTGTTCCAATGACTGTGTCTAAGGCCCACTGGAAGGTGGCAGGTGCGGAATGAAGTCCAAATGGCATCACGCGCCATTGATAAAGTCCTCGACCCGGAACGGTAAATGCCGTGTACTGCTTGCTGTTTTCCTCCATGGGTATCTGCCAATACCCGTTCTTCAAATCGATGCTGCTTATGAACTTTGCATTTTTGAGCCTATCCAAAATATGATTGATTCTCGGGAGGGGGTAAGCGTCTGGTACAGACGTCGCATTCAACTGGCGGTAGTCCACGCATAACCGCCATTGTCCAGTTTTTTCTTTACTAGCACTATGGGTGCGCTGTGAGGACTTCGCGAAGGCTCTATACATCTTTTCTCGAGCAACTCATCTATTTCGGTGTCGATTATACGTTGCATGGCTGGATTTTTGGGGAAATATCTCTGCTTGATTGGCCTGTCGTCGCGCATCACGATGCAGTGCGTGGCGATATTCGAAACTCCCTGGATTGCCTCAAAACTTTTCAGCTCTTTCTCCAAAAAGGCTTTAACTTCAAAATTTTCAATGTCTGGTTTAATTTTCATTTGTTGTGCGATATTATTTTGTTGTACAATTTTCAGTGCCGGTGTAGCTGACCTTAGTCTCACAGTTGGTACCGCAGGTGCTGCTGCGACTTTTGCGGCTTTCGACTTATTTTCTCTGCGACCTCTTCTTCTTTTCCTTTTTCTGTTGACTTCTCTTCTAGTGGTAACGATTTCTTCAGCAGTTGATGACGCAGGTGCTGCTGCGACGGCAGTTGGTGACGCAGGTACTGCTGCGACGACAGTTGATGACGCAGGTGCTGCTGCAACGGCAGTTGGTGACGCAGGTGCTGCTGCGATGGCAGTTGGTGACGCAGATGCTGCTGCGACGGCAGTTGATGATGCAGGTGCTGCTGCGACGGCAGTTGATGACGCAGGTGCTGCTGCGACTGCAGTTGATGACGCAGGTGCTGCTGCGACGGCTGTTGATGACGCAGGTGCTGCTGCGACGGCAGTTGGTGACGCAGGTGCTGCTGCGACGGCAGTTGATGACGCAGGTACTGCTGCGACGCAATTTAAAACCTTTGTGTGCTCCTGTGTCCTTGGCATTTCTGGTAGATCTAGGGAAAAATTTCCACATCGTATTGATGTCCCGATACCGGACAGAAAATCCATCCCAAGAATCAAATCATCTAACACTTCAGGGAGGATAAGTATTGCCAACCGCACATAATTCTCACCCAGGGATACCTCCGCCTCTAATGCTTCTGTTACTTCTTGTCTGCTTCCATCAGCTAAATGTATCTGCGTTTTGGTAGGTATGATGTTTAACGTAGTCCGCAGCTTGTCGGCATAATAGTGGCTGATGAAACTCCTTGTCGCCCCTGTGTCCAAAGTAGCCTCCATCCAGACGTCATCGAGTGCTACTGTGGCCACTATGTGGCCCTCTTCTGCTCGAAGACCATCTAGTGCTGTCAAGGCTCCACAAAATTTGGCCTCCACTCTCCTCGACGTAGAGGGGGCCTTCCGTCGTTTCCCTGTCTTCGACGGTAGCAGTCGTAGGTCCGAATATTCATTTTTCCACATTGCCAGCAGAAATCCACACCTTTGTTCTGGCAGTGGCGTGCTAAATGACCGACCTGTCCGCAGCGTCGGCAAGCCGTGTGAGGATCGGTGTATGCAGCCTGTGACGACTGCTTGCTACCTGCCTCTCTCCTCTGAACCTCTGCAAGGTGTTGGTTTTTGTTCGACCGCTCTAAGTCTTCAAAGTTGTCTGCCAAATTGATAAGCTCCGCCAAGCTTGCGAACTCTCTTCTCTTCACATAAAATTGAAGCTCGTGGCTGCTATTTCTGTAGATCCGCTCTAACTGTTGCTTCTTGCTGAGATTACCATGTCGCATCAGATTCTGGATGGCTATGACGAAGTCTTTAAATTTCTCACCGGAAAATTGTTGCCGGCGGCGTATTTCATCTTCCAGCCGCTCTAAAAATCTAGCGGGCAAGAAAAATCTCAGAAAGTCCGTCTTGAAGCTTGGCCAGTTATTCCAGAGTGCGTTATTGTTGCGGTGCCAGTGGAGTGCTTGCTCGTATAGCAACTCAGGCATGCACCGTGGCAACAAATCTATATCCAGGTCATACACCTCCACAAGCTCCTCAACTCGCTCAATGAAAGCTAGAGCGTCTTCCGTCCCGTTGAAACTTACTGACCACTTCTTCACTCGATCTATGGTGTCGCTGTAAAATGACGGGCGTAACCCACCCCTCTGAACGTCAGAAAGTGGTTGTGATCGCGTCTGGTAGTTCGAAACCCCGGCTGCCCTTGCTCCTTCCTCTTCCTTCACTCTTTGTGTACCTTGCGCCTCCTGGGAGTATTTCGTTATCGTTATACCTGGCGTTTTGTTTGTCTCGTTAGCTGCTACTGGCACGGGTGAACACCCTCGTCGGTGTTTGAACTCCAATTCGGCCAGCCGTATCTCCTGCTCCGGTTCGTAGTTATTTTCGTTGATCTGGGCTGCGAATCGTTTCCGCAGCTCTTGTACCGGGACTTCTGCGTTAAATTTGAATTCTTCAGCGTAGCTCAGGAGATCTTCTCGTCGAAGCGAGTACACCCACGTGGTTTTAACCATGATGCTTTTCTTCAACTGTTGTATATTTCACAAATTCCGCAACTTCCGCAAATACCTTCAAAAGACAATCTTACTATTTATATCTATGCTTGTTCAACTTTTAAGTAAAATATTTGTTGATAGTTTAAACAAATATATATTTTTTTTTTTAAATATATATATATAGGTATATGCCAGTCATCCACTTTCAAATCACTTCACATTTGCTCACCAAGCTATATTTGGAAGGTTCCCTGCTCGGACGCCATGTAACGAAGCTGCCGGTCTTCCGGCTCTATAGGTGAGGTATGCTCAGTCGTGTCCAGAATTCCAGAATAAGGATTTATTTATAAATGTTTTAGATTTTATTTCTTGAAATATTTTATAAATGTTTTAGATCTTATTTCTTAAAAATATTTTATAAAATATTAAGGCGATGTGGTGAGCAATGCGGCGGTGATTGAGGTTGTTGACGTTCGACTCTCGTTCGAAAGTGGGTATGGTGGTTGGCGGAAATTCTGGTGAATCGTCGTTGTGGACCTTGTGCCCTAACCGTGTGCTTCTGGCTAGATTATGTTCCTTGTGACCTGACGGTGCACCTATAAGCTATGTGATCCCTTGCGACCTGACGGTGCGCCTATAAGCTATGTGGTCCCTTGCGACCTGACGGTGCGCCTATAAGCTATGTGGTCCCTTGCGACCTGACGGTGCGCCTCCAAGCTATGTGGTCCCTTGCGACCTGACGGTGCGCCTCCAAGCTATGTGGTCCCTTGCGACCTGACGGTGCGCCTCCAAGCTATGTGGTCCCTTGCGACCTGACGGTGCGCCTCCAAGCTATGTGGTCCCTTGCAACCTGACGGTGCGCCTATAAGCTATGTGGTCCTTTGCGACCTGACGGTGCGCCTCCAAGCTATGTGGTCCCTTGCGACCTGACGGTGCGCCTCCAAGCTATGTGGTCCCTTGCGACCTGACGGTGCGCCTCCAAGCTATGTGGTCCCTTGTTTTTCACCTGTTTTCCTTGTCACCTTTCCTTCTGAAAATTCTCACTCAGAATTCCTTGAGCAGTTCTTTTATCTGTGCTTCTTTTGTTGCGTCCGTCCAGATTTCTTCTTCCAAGACCTGTAGTTTCCTCCAGTAATGCCAACCGCTCGATTCAACTGTCTGCAAACAACTCCCTCGTCAGCTTAACTGCTTGCTTTTATTGTCTATCAGCAACTCCTTCAGAAATTCCAACCGCTCGATTCAACTGTCTGTCAACCACTCCCTCGTCAGCTTAACTTCAAATTTATCGCATACCTCTGCTGGTTGATCGTAGCAGCATCGCTGTTTTCTCGTTATATTCGTTAACATGTTGACACCGCTCATTAGTGTTGCCCTTCTCTGCTACTCATGCTCTCGTCGACATGTTGATACCGCTCAGTATTTTTCGGCAACAAACGTATCGTGTTGCTGGTCACCCATTGAAGTAATCGCGGTCCCGTTGGCGCTTAATCAAATGTTGCTAATTGTTGGTGGCTTCTTTGTTTCGCTGTTAGCCATTCGTATTCATGTTTTTGGTAACATGTTGACATCGCTCAGTAGTTTTCGGCAACAAACGTATCGTGTTGCTGGTCACCCATCGAAGTAATCGCGGTCCCGTTGGCGCTTAATCAAATGTTGCTAATTGTTGGTGGCTTCTCTGTTTCGCTGTTAGCCATTCGTATTCATGTTTTCGGTAACATGTTGACATCGCTCAGTAGTTTTCGGCAACAAACGTATCGTGTTGCTGGTCACCCATCGAAGTAATCGCGGTCCCGTTGGCGCTTAATCAAATGTTGCTAATTGTTGGTGGTTTCTCTGTTTCGCTGTTAGCCATTCGTATTCATGTTTTCGGTAACATGTTGACATCGCTCAGTAGTTTTCGGCAACAAACGTATCGTGTTGCTGGTCACCCATCGAAGTAATCGCGGTCCCGTTGGCGCTTAATCAAATGTTGCTAATTGTTGGTGGCTTCTCTGTTGCTCTTGGTCTGTAGCAAACAAAATTAAGCAACAACAAGAATAGCATACACAAATATTCTTGTTTTTGCCAAATTTTTCCGCATTGACCGTTGTTCACACATATATATACATGATGGTAACCTATTTTTGTTGGCACAGGGTGCTTTGCTCAAAATATATATATAGTTATTATAGTTATGTTAAGTTATTAAATAAATTTATTAAATTATTTAAATTATTTCCATTTGTAAATAATAACTAATCGTCTGTTTAATAATTCATGTGTTGGTCTTTTAATGAATGAAATGAAAATATACAAGATAAAATATTTCATGTTTAAGAAAAATAAAGAGATAGTTCTTCTCATGTGCGGCAAAACTGGGGACATGTTTTGCCTCGTCACACATGGCTGTTTCGAGTTTAACCGTAGGGAAAATTGTTTTGCTATCTTAAGCAAAGTTGTAGACACTGAATTAGAGAAATGATTTGCAAAACAATCTACCTGAAAAAAACTACATATTTTGCTTCGAAATCGTAAAAATGTCCCTTTTTTAACCATTTTACACTTTTTTTGGTCAATAAATGGACTACATATCCACAAATATTTTTATTTTTTTATTTTTCACTTTATTTCTATTCAAACTAATGTTTTTCAATCCATTTCATAGCTATTAAGAAAAAGAAAATTTGAGTTCATGTTCGTTGAGTATGTATGGAAAAGAGATAAAAATATGTCAATTGTTGACATTTTTTGAACTTGACGCATGTGGTTATGATCAAAGATAACCAGATAGGAAACTTCGATGGGCGAGTTGTAGAAAGGGATGGCACGATGTACGATTTTACTTCAAATTGCCCCAATACTAGCGCAAAATATTTGACTGCGGTCGTAACATAGAAGTAAGATATAAGGAAGCGCTGTAGTTGAACAGAAAAGAAGTCTTTTTTTATTGGTGTAAGTTCACACAAACACAAACACATTCAAACAGGGCCGCATTCGGGTTTATTATAAAGAAAGGTGTAAACTGCTATTCTTAAATGCATCTATATTATTATATTTTTTTTTGTATTTCCACACGACCCCTTGAGGTATACAATTTGAGGAATACAATTACCGATTTTTTTGGGTATTCGGTTCCCCTGTAGGCCTATTTCACCCGTAAACAGAGAAACATATTAGTAAAAGGTAACAAAATATGTGAATTCTTAAAAACATTAACCCTCCGTTACTAACGCAGGGTGGATTACACCCAAAAGTTATGAAATATGGAAAAAATTTATTGATAAAGGGTGTTTTTTTAAGAGGTATAGAACTTCGAATTGAAATAAAACACAAGAAAATCGTTTTAATGTCCATCAATTTGGCTTTATTGGAAGGATAATTTTTTGCCATTAATGTTTAAATATGATTTCGGGCATGTGGCCGCCACGGCTAACTCGAATAAAGCCAATTCTACAGGTCCAATTTTCAACCACTTTTTCGAGCATATGGGGCCGAATGTCGGCAATAACGCCACGAATGTTGGCTTCCAAGTCCCCTAACGTTTCTGGTTTGTTGGCGTAGACGAGCGACTTCACATATCCCCAAAGAAAATAATCCAATGGTGTCAAATCACACGATCTTGGTGGCCAATTGGCAGGTTCATTCCGCGAAATTATGCGCTCATCGAATGTTTCCTTCAATAAATCGATTGTGACGTGCGCTGTGTGGCATGTAGCGCCGTCTTGTTGGAACCACAACTCATCCACATTCATGCCATCCAATTCGGGAACAAAATAGTCGGTTATCGTGGCTCTATACCGGTCTCCATTAACGATAACTGACTCTCCAGCATTATTTCGGAAGAAGTATGGCCCAATGACTCCACCAGCCCATAGAGCACACCAAACAGTCAGTTTTTGTGGATGTAATGGCGTCTCAAGGGTCTCATGTTGATTCTCTTCACTCCAAATGCGGCAATTTTGCTTGTTGACGTAGCCATTCAATCAAAAATGAGCCTCATCACTGAACAAAATTTTGCGATGAAAATCAGCATCGAGATCAATCTCATTTTCGGCCCATACACCAAAATCACGACGCATTGCATGGTCTCGCGGCTTTAATTCTTGCACAAGCTGGATCTTGTAAGGTCGCAAGCCAAGATCTTTGCGCAAAATCTTCCATAAAGTTGATGGACAAAGCTCCAATTGCTGTGCACGGTGGCGAATCGATTCATTCGGGTCCTCTTCAACATTTTGGTCTACAACGGCAATTGTTTCTTCGGTGCGCACTGTTCGACGTCTCTGCGGATGCGTATTATCACATAGAGTAAACGAAGTGCAAAAACGACCCATGGTTAACCGAATTAATTGCTCTGATGGACGATTATGTCGACCATAAAATGGACGGAGCTTGCGGTAAACTTCGCGAACTGAACCAATATTTTCGAAATAAATTTGCACAATTTGCAAGCGTTGTTCTTTCGTCAACCTGTTCATGATGAAATGGCAAACCAAACTGGACATAAATGACATTAGAGTTGCCAGATTTGACCACAAAATGCCAGTTTTATCTCTATTCGAAAAACAAACCTATAAAAAACACCCTTTAGTTTAATGGTGCGAACATTATATTAAATTTAATCTCTTTTTGTATATTTTGCTGTATAATAAAACAAAATTTAATACTGTTTTTTAAACTAAATTACAAAAATTACTCATTTCAAAAAGTGTCTGGGTGTTTTACACCCACGTTAGTAATAGAGGAACAAGAATTTCGGGTGGTTTACACCCACGTTAGTAATCATGTTATATTATTTACTATAAACGTGTGATTTGTTTCTCAAGTAAAATAAGAAAGGTTTTAAATAAAAAACCTCTCTGAGCAACACAGAAAATTCAAATTAAAGATTTAAACCTTTGCTTTACTCTAACAGCTTCGACGATTTCATCACTTAATGTAAATCAATAGAAACATTTTTAAGATTGTGGACGTGTTTGTGCTTGCAAGATATCATCTCATCTTTCTCAACACTATGAATTTAGATTTAGCCCAGTGGAAGTGGTTGAATTTCTCGTTGTAATATTAACGGAACATTCAATATTGTTCTATTGTATTTGACTAGCCATTTGGCAAAAAATTTTAACATTTGAACAGGGTTTTTGTCATAATATTCAATTATTGCATCATTCAATTACTTTTGTAATGGGCCAATTAGACATGGCTTAACAAGTGTGACATAGAAATCTGCTTAAAGGGATTTATGTGTATCTGATTATGCACAACATGGCAATGCTGTGACAAAAACAGAAATGCATCTCTAGATAGATAAACATAGAAGTTCTATTTTATTTTGATTTCAGCGTATTCTTCAATGTATTTGACGATTTGGCAACACAAATGTGAAATTGAAAAATTCTTTGACCAAGAATTCCTTTGATTGTTTTATTTTGACTATGTGACTAAGTTTTGCATAATCGAAATTTATTCTATGTGCTAGCCGCTTATTTACGATGCTTACGCTGTTGTGCCATGAGAGACTAATGTTTCAATTATAACGAATAATTAGAGGTCATTATTTAAAAAAATTCTCATTGCAAAAAAAATTTTTTTTGGATAATTTTCTTTTCATACATCTTTTAGCTTTTCAAATTGGCCCTCTCGAAGAACGCGGCAAATAATTTGATCTCGGAATGTGAAATTATTCAAACCATTATGATATTTGTTTTTTTTAGTTCTCTAATTAACGTTATTTTGATATATTTTTATTAAAATTGAATATTAATTAAACTGGACGAATTTTATGTTTAATAGAATAATAAAATATACGAAATTAATAAAAGCAAAACCGTTTTACTATTTTAGCGTTATTTTTTACAAATAAATGAATTAAAATTTATGGGTAGATTACACCCAGGTTAGTAATGACGTTACTCCGAATAGTAACGGAGTGTTAAAATGATTTAAAACAACTTGATAAAAATATATTTAAATTGAAAACGCATGCATGAAGTTAAATAAAATGTTATAGTTTAAAATAATTTCAAAATGTTATAATTTTATAAATTAATAAATGGAAATAAATATTAAACATTTAAAAATATAATACGTTTATATGCCTTTAAAATGAATGAATTTATGCAGTTTTTGCCAAACGGTTAGCCTTTTGTTAGATTTTTCGTTATGTAAAAGTAACTACTACCTTAACTACTACATTGAAATGTCCCGACGATTTAATATGGCCTTCAAAAATTTGTTTTCCAAGTAGGGAATGTTGCGTATTTAATAAAATTCTATTATAATACATTTGATGCAAAACAGAATTATTTTCATCTAACAAGCTACCTTTTTAGCTTTTATCTTTTTCAGCTACCATACAAACATCTTCTACCGATTTGGATGGTATTTTTAAATACCCCCGCGATTTAAAACTAATCAAAGAATGCTGATACATTTCGCCCTGTAAATCTTTTTTGCATTCATTGCATTTTAAATTTATTCTAATTTATACACAACAAACCTTGCTATATTCTTAACTAAATGTTCTGTATATTCACTTAAAACACTAGGATCTGCAAAATAACTATGATCACTTAAAAGTTGGTTTTCACTTTCATCACAATCGACGATTCTTAAACGTATTTGAGCCTTAGTCCAAAAATGTAAAAATAAAATGTCGGTATCTAATAGTTTAAGAGATAAAATTCATGAAAACTTCAAAAATTACAATTTCAAGCTTGTTTTTGACACTTCGAACAAGGGCAAATAATCTTATCTGTTAAATTTAAAATTTAATGAGAAAACTAAATGTTTTATTTTTTTAATAGCCTTAGGGATAACCACCCTCAGTAAGTCTAACACCGTCTTCGATGCCTACAGTACTTCTGGATAAAATTATCTTGTTATTTAAAAGGATTTCATATTTTTTATAATTTTTTTTTTTATTTTGTGTGATCTCATTTTTTATTTTGGGCTTTAATCGACACACTTAGTATTTTGCTCTGAATTTTGAAAATTTCGCGAATTTTATCTCCTAAGCCATTTTATTTATAGTTACGACATTTTCATAAGACCGACATTTTATTTATAGTTATTTGGACTAAGGAGGCCCAAATACTTTAAACAAAAATAGGAAAAAATATTTACGCGTGGACCGTAAACTGCAATTATGCCGATATTTGTAATATAATAAAAAAGGGCGCTTCGAAAATGTATGTCGCCCTTAGAAAGTGAATGCGCCCTTGACATGGTATTTAAGGTTTGACATAAGCTCAATCAGGAAATGGCGCGAAATATATTGGCTAAATATACACAATTTTCTTATATTTCTAATAAGAAATATATTAATTTCTTATTGAAATTCACTTTTCACCAGTCACTTTTATATAAATAACAATATTTCTTTTGAAAACTTGTTGTAATTCGAATACACTTACCTGTGAAATGAAATTAGCTTATTGTGAAGATACCGCTGACTTTCACAATTTTTCACAATACAGCGCATGTTGAATGTTTTCTTTTTTATTTTAAGACTTTAAATCAATAGTTTAGAGCGATGACAATCACTTTTAAATACAAATTTCTTTATTTAATTTGCAGTAGTTGCCAAATGGTTGGCGGTGTTTACGTGTTCGATTTACGATGTGTCAAAAAAATACTTGCTCATAATCAGAGATGTACTTTCTCACACAAACACTGTGTGTGAGCTAAACACCGCTTCCTTATCTCTTTATTCTATGGGTCGTAATTGCACCGGAAAACTTCCCTGGTTTTTGGTAATCGAAGAGAATCTCACCTTTTTCCGGCGACTACCGCAGACTTTAAAATGATACATTATTGGAATAAAATGGGTAACAAAAGGTATGACACAAAAGAAATCAGAAATGCACAGGAAAACTTCCCTGGTTTTTTGTGGTGAATAAGAAAATCTGAAATAATGCGGTGCTGTAAGATGCTGTATTATTTCATACAAAAAAGGTAACGTAAGGTATGAAAAAAAGAAGTCATAATAGCACCGGCAAACTTCCCTGAATTCATGAGGACCATGTTGAAAATCTTCGACTTCAGTGTTGCCGTTTGGCTGCAAATGAATCAATTTGGATACTTTTCTCCTTTAAAAATGGATGGATACTTTCATTTAAGCTTGTTAGTAAGGATACTTTTTTAATATGCATATATGTTTTTGTATGCAAATATATAAGAAAGTTGGTAGTTCCTTAAATTCGACAAAAACGTTAAGATAAATTATGACATTGAAACATTTTTGGGAACTTAATAAGCTTTTCCATTTTTTGTTTCTTTTTTATGTAATTATATATTATCTTGTATATTGATTTTGTACTTATAAAATTAATATAAATAAAAGGCAATAGCAACACGTTATTTATATAAAAGACTGAAATGTATGTTTATTTTTAAGCGTGAGGCATGAGATTTTTCTAATATTTCAAAAGTATAGGCTTTCGAGAAAATACTTTTAAATTTTTTAAGCATACTGAGGTTATTTCCGCTTCTACAGTCGTTTTGAAAGGTATCGAGCGCACAGTACAAATATCCACAGTCACTGTTTTAACACTTATTTATCTCAAAACTACTTTTTTTCGGCTATGTGTTGTAGAAAAGCAGAAGCTATTCAGCCGAAACATCTAAAATATGTAGATCACAACATCAGTGGCTATCGCTATCAAATTTTTATTGAAACAAAATCGTATATGTTACACTTAAAACCGGTTTAAAACTTAAATTTCAAAAGCACGTCGTTCTGTTATCATTATTTAATAATAATGGTATTCAGTAAAATTTGTTAAGTCCTGCTTAACTGCTAAATTGTTAAAATTAGCAGCTGTTGATATGAATGAACCTGTTAAGACATTGATTGAACAAAAGACAATGAAGTGCTAAACTGATTTGTCAAAATCAAAAGACAGACTTCTACAGCTAAAAATATATCGTTTTAATGTAACCAGGGGGTCAATTCCCGTTTTGCGTTAAAGTGAAGTGAAAAAAATCTTTTCACAATAGTTTTCATTTAATGATTTCACTTTTTCACTTCACTGCGCACAAAAACGCGATTCTTGTTCGCCTAATGGAAAGTAGTTGCTGAATAGCATTTGAGAGTTGCTGAATATCTATTAAACAAAGCTTTTATGAAAAATAAATTTACACAACGTATTAGATGGTAGAAAATATTTACAAAAATGACTTTATTGAACATGATGATGACTTCATTATGACTTCAACATTCTTATATTGATTTATGTAGAAAAATCCCAAAGATTTTTTATGAGTAGACTTCACCAAAATTGCGAAGGAACACTTCGACTTATATTGCTTTCCCAAAGCCATAAACTTGATTGAGAAAGTAAAACTATATATTACAAATAAACAATAAAAAAGAAAAATATAATTAATTTTGCATAAACATATATAACCAAGATAAGTTTTTCGGTAGCACAAAATAGCAGAAACTAATATAGCAAGTCGATAACACGCGTTTGCAACCGTTAACATTTCAGCAAAAAATAAACAGCTGTTGCTCTTTTAACACACAACGGGAATCGCGTTTTCCGTGTAAAGCTGAAAACACTTTTCATATGACGATAACGCAGAACGGGAATTGACCCCCAGTACTCTGTAACAAAAAATGTATTTAAATTTTTATATTACAGCAGTTTTTAGACTTTGAAGCTACAAATCAAAAATAATATGGTACTTATTAGAACTCATTCCAAAAAAGATTTATCACTTCACTCAATAAGTTTGACGTTTCCAACTTAACAAATGGTTTCGGCTAAGCAAAAACACGGAGCTGAGCTTGTTAACTTGCTGAATCTTTTCCCATACAAAATTTTGACAGGACTTAACAAATTTGTTAAGTTTATCAAATTAGCAGGGCTTGAATGATGTAGTGGATACCATTAATAATCTTTGGTTTTTATTTGAATACAAATAGAAGAGTAATTATCTACAACACCGTCCAGGCTCTTATTTAGAAAATTTATCAAAATAAAAAAAATTATTTTTTATGTGGAGTGTTACAATATACCATAGTATAATTATTATAAAGTAGGAGCGGCAGTTTTTGCTGCGATAAACGTATGTCAAACAAAAGAAAATCAAAACGAGAGCGTGCTATGGTTGCTATGGAGATTTCAAAAATGTTTTGTGTCACATGAATTAAATAAATAAATAAATTTAATTTGTAAATAGTGTATGCAAATTAATAATTTCCATAATTAATCTTTGTCTTCGTTGATAGAAACTGAAACTCCACGATACGATGTCAGCGGAGGTGCTTTAAAAAAAGTATTGAAAAAACAGAAAACTGAAATTGTTTTCTTTTGTTTGACGTTCGTTTATCGCAGCTCGTGAAAAAATAGGTTGTTGTCAAGGCTACCTGATACATTTTTGTATCATGCAATATACCTTATAAGTTTAAATATCGTTTTTTATTTTATCGTTTTATGTAGTTTTTTATTTTAAAAAAATCCTAAAAATACATAAAATTAACGAGCGTTATCACTAGAAGTTTTTATTATTTTTTATGTGTAAAATTGAGTTTCATTGTTTGAAAAATTTTAAATTTTGTTTTTGTGTTAAAAAAAATTAATATATGATTTTTCGAATTTGATACGTGGATACTCTTTTTTCTGATGTGGATACATTTGGGTACTAAATTTTCAAGGGTATTTTTTTAACTTCGTCGCGGCAACACTATTCGACTTCACTGTTTGTATAAATTCACTACTAAGAAAAATGTAAGCACATGGCAGAATGGCCCTGTGTAAGCATTTATTTATTTATTTATTTGTTATAAGTTGGGTGCTTTATATCTTTAGATCTTCAAACAATAATGCCTAATTTTATGGTCTTAGGAATTCCAAACGCATTGTGCTCTTCGATATACTGCTGATAAACAAAGATAACAAGCTGACTAAGTGGTTTTGAAGGATTAAGAAAAGTGCAAGGGCTGCGCCGATGAAGTTATCGCTGTACTTGGTCATGACAAACACGTCAGCAAACGGAGTAGTCCGTGAACATTAATGTAGCGCCAACTGTTGAGGTTGTATCTTCGAAAGAGGATTTGCCAAAAAAAGCCAGCTGTGTTAAGCTGGTAGATGACTGCACTGTGAAGATTACACAGCAAGTTTATCTGGAGCTTGTAGTGATTTTGCAGCACCGCAGTCAACACGCGAGTTGAATCGCATGGATTCTGCGGAATGTCCAGGTGATTTGGGTAAACTTAATGAGTGCGTCAGCTTATTTAAAAAAGGTTTAATCTGAACTCATTAGCCAATCTGCTTACACAGACTGCCGTCAATCAATAGTGAAAACTCGACTCTTGCAAGTGGCTTAGATGTTATAGGGTCCAAAAATGTAAAAATTGGCCTCAAAACATGTGATTTTTTATATTTTTTCTCTACTATACTAATCATTATGGGTATAAAAAAAAAGCTAATGATGTTTCCTTTTCAACGATTTATTTATCATAAAAATCCAAGTATTACTTTTAAATATATAACATTTCACGTATTATGCATACTTGACGGTTCACCCTTTTACGAAAAAATAAAAATGTTGGTGTAAAAAAACTAAATGTATTTAACTATCTCATTTCAATAGGCGGCCTTCGGCCGCTGCTTAGGGATTCCAATTCTCATTGGGTCCAAAACCAGCTACGCTGTCTACAGTACTTCAGAATATAATTCTTAATGCATTCTTAATGCTTTTTTATTTTTTCTAAAAAGGGTGCAAATATGCATAATACGTAAAATGTTATATCTTCAAAAGTAATGCATGGAATGATAAAGGGCTCGTTAAATAGGTAACATCATTAGCTTTCTTTTGATACCCATAATGATTAGTATAGAAGGGAATTAATATAAAAAAATTTACATGTTGGATCCCTTGCGAGCGGCCTGAATTGCAATCTAGGATCTCACGTTTTCTGCCCTACAAGTGGAAAAGTATGACTTGAGGAAGTTTGCCGTGCTCGTGTTGAACTGTGCGTGGGTGCAAACAGAGATCTCGAGAGATTTGGCAACGAATTTCAATCTAGGATCTCGTGTTTGGTGCCCTGAATTCAAGGAAGCAGGATTTGGGCGTTGGGTATTCTGACGATGGCTTACCGTCGTGGTGTCGTCGTCCGTCCGACCAGCTAAGTCATGCACTCTTCCTAGTGGTTCTTTCCAAATGTTTAATAAAATGCAAACATGTCCGTTCAGTTCGATGCCTCTCGCAAGAATCTTTATTTCACAATTCTAACATCGACTCACAAGTGACTGGCACCAGCGTCATGCTAATCATATATACTTATGCTATTGAGATAGCAATACATATTTCGGTTGTTCGAGCGAGCAAATAAGTAAAGTTAACAATTAAAGTTTTAACTTATTAGCTACGTTAGTGTGTGTGGTGTTATTTTAAGGGGAAATCTTAGATACTTAGAATACGTGATACAGGGTGAGTATATTAGTTCAAGTGTTGAATAATTTAACGCTATATTTTAATTCTACTTAGTGGCTAAATATAATTGTATTAATAGTTCATGTGTAATGTATTACATACATAGTTTAAGATATTAAGAAAAGAGATGACTTTAATAATGTAACCTTTAAGAATTTTAATATTGAAAATAATAAAATAGTTTGATGCCAAATATTTTATGTTTTGTTGAGGCTGTACTTACGTAATAGCTAACTTAAAATGTATACTTATAAATAATAAAATACCGTGCATGGCGTGATGCGACGGGGCTTGATGCAGTTGCTTGTTGTGTTTGTCTGTATTGGGGCGTCCCTTTGTTATCGCCGGTTGTCATGCAGGTTATGTTGGCTTGTGCTGTAACTTGTTGTTGTTGTTCTTATTGTTACTGGCTCGTGACGTAGCTGTTGTCTTAAGTGGTAGGGGCTGTAGTTGGTGTTGATGTTGTTGTAGCTGTTGGCTATCACGTTGGGAGTTAAGCGGCCGGTTCTACTGCCGCCGCTTGTACTAAGGGCCGGTTGCGGTGGGGCCACTTGTTGTCGTCAAAAGGGGTCCTTACAAATTATTTCAATAGTCTTGGAAGTCACGTTTCTTTTTTTTCATTACGTTCACGGAATGTTTTTGAGCAAAGCTTATCAATCTGAGCTTTTCCGTTATAGCCACAGCCTTGTCGGCATTTTAGATCCTGCTGTCCAATTTATTTATTTATTATTTATTATGTCTTATGTATTATGTATTATTTATTACTTATTATTTATTATTTATTATTTATTATTTATTATTTATTATTTATTATTTATTATTTATTATTTATTATTTATTATTTATTATTTATTATTTATTATTTATTATTTATTATTTATTATTTATTATTTATTATTTATTATTTATTATTTATTATTTATTTATTATCTATTATTTATCATTTATCATTTATTATTTGTTATTTGTTATTTATTATTTATTTATTATTTATTATTTATTATTTATTATTTATTATTTATCATTTATCATTTATCATTTATCATTTATCATTTATCATTTATCATTTATTATTTATCATTTATCATTTATCATTTATCATTTATCATTTATCATTTATCATTTATCATTTATCATTTATCATTTATCATTTATCATTTATCATTTATCATTTATCATTTATCATTTATCATTTATCATTTATCATTTATCATTTATCATTTATCATTTATCATTTATCATTTATCATTTATCATTTATCATTTATCATTTATCATTTATCATTTATCATTTATCATTTATCATTTATCATTTATCATTTATCATTTATCATTTATCATTTATCATTTATCATTTATCATTTATCATTTATCATTTATCATTTATCATTTATCATTTATCATTTATCATTTATCATTTATCATTTATCATTTATCATTTATCATTTATCATTTATCATTTATCATTTATCATTTTACATTTATCATTTATCATTTATCATTTATCATTTATCATTTATCATTTATCATTTATCATTTATTATTTGTTATTTGTTATTTGTTATTTGTTATTTGTTATTTGTTATTTGTTATTTGTTATTTGTTATTTGTTATTTGTTATTTGTTATTTGTTATTTGTTATTTGTTATTTGTTATTTGTTATTTGTTATTTGTTATTTGTTATTTGTTATTTGTTATTTGTTATTTGTTATTTGTTATTTGTTATTTGTTATTTGTTATTTGTTATTTGTTATTTGTTATTTGTTATTTGTTATTTGTTATTTGTTATTTGTTATTTGTTATTTGTTATTTGTTATTTGTTATTTGTTATTTGTTATTTGTTATTTGTTATTTGTTATTTGTTATTTGTTATTTGTTATTTGTTATTTGTTATTTGTTATTTGTTATTTGTTATTTGTTATTTGTTATTTGTTATTTGTTATTTGTTATTTGTTATTTGTTATTTGTTATTTGTTATTTGTTATTTGTTATTTGTTATTTGTTATTTGTTATTTGTTATTTGTTATTTGTTATTTGTTATTTGTTATTTGTTATTTGTTATTTGTTATTTGTTATTTGTTATTTGTTATTTGTTATTTGTTATTTGTTATTTGTTATTTGTTATTTGTTATTTGTTATTTGTTATTTGTTATTTGTTATTTGTTATTTGTTATTTGTTATTTGTTATTTGTTATTTGTTATTTGTTATTTGTTATTTGTTATTTGTTATTTGTTATTTGTTATTTGTTATTTGTTATTTGTTATTTGTTATTTGTTATTTGTTATTTGTTATTTGTTATTTGTTATTTGTTATTTGTTATTTGTTATTTGTTATTTGTTATTTGTTATTTGTTATTTGTTATTTGTTATTTGTTATTTGTTATTTGTTATTTGTTATTTGTTATTTGTTATTTGTTATTTGTTATTTGTTATTTGTTATTTGTTATTTGTTATTTGTTATTTGTTATTTGTTATTTGTTATTTGTTATTTGTTATTTGTTATTTGTTATTTGTTATTTGTTATTTGTTATTTGTTATTTGTTATTTGTTATTTGTTATTTGTTATTTGTTATTTGTTATTTGTTATTTGTTATTTGTTATTTGTTATTTGTTATTTGTTATTTGTTATTTGTTATTTGTTATTTGTTATTTGTTATTTGTTATTTGTTATTTGTTATTTGTTATTTGTTATTTGTTATTTGTTATTTGTTATTTGTTATTTGTTATTTGTTATTTGTTATTTGTTATTTGTTATTTGTTATTTGTTATTTGTTATTTGTTATTTGTTATTTGGTTTTTGTTATTTGTTATTTGTTATTTGTTATTTGTTATTTGTTATTTGTTATTTGTTATTTGTTATTTGTTATTTGTTATTTATTATTTATTATTTATTATTTATTATTTATTATTTATTATTTATTATTTATTATTTATTATTTATTATTTATTATTTATTATTTATTATTTATTATTTATTATTTATTATTTATTATTTATTATTTATTATTTATTATTTATTATTTATTATTTATTATTTATTATTTATTATTTATTATTTATTATTTATTATTTATTATTTATTATTTATTATTTATTATTTATTATTTATTATTTATTATTTATTATTTATTATTTATTATTTATTATTTATTATTTATTATTTATTATTTATTATTTATTATTTATTATTTATTATTTATTATTTATTATTTATTATTTATTATTTATTATTTATTATTTATTATTTATTATTTATTATTTATTATTTATTATTTATTATTTATTATTTATTATTTATTATTTATTATTTATTATTTATTATTTATTATTTATTATTTATTATTTATTATTTATTATTTATTATTTATTATTTATTATTTATTATTTATTATTTATTATTTATTATTTATTATTTATTATTTATTATTTATTATTTATTATTTATTATTTATTATTTATTATTTATTATTTATTATTTATTATTTATTATTTATTATTTATTATTTATTTATTATTTATGAATTATTTCTAGAATTTATATATTTTCTAGAAAAATATAAAGTTTAGATTCTAGAAGCATTTTAAAGTTTTTAACACGTTTTTCCGCCATAACTCCCACAAAGACGATTTATATACCGAAATGTTCACCATTTAATTAGCCACAGGACTGCATCATTAGTTTTGCTCCATATTTTATAGTTTAGGAGATATATCCATTTAAAAATTGGGATTTTATTTTTTAGTGCTTAAAAAATTTACCCGTAAAATATATATAGAAAATGCTTTCTAGAAAAATGAATGAAGCTTATTTATCGATATCTAGCCTCATTTTCCACTTATGGACAAAAAATAATTTTGATACCAAATTAAGCTCCATTAGTCTATACGACGCACCGTTTAGATTCTAAAAGCATTTTAACGTTTTTATCGTGTTTTTCCGCCGTAACTCCCAAACCATACATCACACAAGGACGATTCATTAATAATTGGCGAAATAAAGCAACAACTACGTCATTTGTAGGAAGCACAGGCAGAAGTCTTGATCGAGGTGTCGTATAATACGTCTCAAGTTATCTCCCCCCCCCCCAAATTAAAAAAATGAAAAAAAAATAAAAAAAACCTAACTAATGCTATATGACTCTGGTGGAAGTTGGATTGGAGCCCAGAGTAGCACAACCCCCCATAACTACCCCCCATGTACCGACTCGTAGAAACCGAGGTGGAAAGAGTAGTAAACATCCCCCAAATACCCCCATGTGACGACTTTGGTGGAAGCTGAAATCGAATTGGAACCCAGACTGCGCACAGGGTCGCAATAAAAGTGTCCCCCAAAGTAACTCCACGTACTGTCTTTGGTGGAAACTTTAACTGGAACCCAGAGTCATGCGCATAGGGGTTTGGTAGAAGTGCTTGCTCTAACTGGTCATGCACCCCCCAACAGTGCCCCATGTACTGACTCTGGTGGAAACCGAACTGGAACCCAGAGTCATGCGCATAGGGGTTGAGTAGAAGTGCTTCCTCTAACTGGCCAAGCACCCCCCCAACAGTGCCCCATGTGCTGTCTCTGGCGGAAACCGAACTGGAACCCAGAGGCATGCACACGAGAACAGAGTTAAACTCTGTGAGTTCACCCAAAAGGAATGCTGATTTGTGTGGCTTAACTGCGTCTTTATATACGCTGTAGGGTGAAAACCTGTTGGGAATTATATGACTTAGGCTTTCTTCGTACTGGCTAATCTGCACTAGTACTCTAGTTGGTTGCCTATCTGTATGCATTGAGCTGGTTGGACTTGATAGGATTGGGTTTGGTAGTTAGTTGGTCGGTTTTGTCGTTTTATTGTCTTGCAGTTGCGTTTGATATTTACAGTGGTGATCGAATAAACTTATATAACTTAGCTATGATTCTTAGCGTAGTGTAATTGGGGTAATATAACTTAAAGGTAGTAATATAAATACATATATATATATATTTCTTGTATTGCTTTTTCTTGCATTTGTTATTATTTACAGTGGGGATCAACTAAACTTAAATGAAGTGTCTTATAATATAATATAAAGGTATAATATAAATGTAGTGTGATGTAATATGAAATATAATTGTAACGTCACGTTACATATTAAAGGTAAAAAAATAATTAAATTCAAATAAAGTTTATTCAATCATACAGAACTCAAGATTTAAAAACAATAACGTTTAATTTTTCAGTAAAAACTGCACAATAGAATCATTTTTTTAAACATCAATATAATTCGATGATGATCGATTTATAGAGCGTGATTTTCGTTCGTCGAGAGAGGGCTCTGCTTCTCAATTGCCTACTGAGCCCAAAGAAACACCTGTTGGCAAGAGTTATTCTTCGTTTGATCTCAATGCTAATGTCGTTGGTTGAGTTTATGCTGGATTCTATTCTTATTAGTTTTCATTGAAATGGGTTTTTACGGGAGGGCTTCAAACCCGACGTACAACCTATTTCAAGCCTAGGGAGGCCCGCCGCTCAGATTAGCCACCAAAATAACGGTTGTCAGTTTTGACTTTGTCCAGGAAACACCACGTGAAGGTTTGAGTCGACTTGAGGCGATTTCACAAAGATTATGCTGGCCTCGCCAGGTTAAGACAGTCAGACATGTTACATTGTAAAGGTTCGCCCCCAGATTTCTTCGTAACCCTGCCCGAACATAAAATCACAACCTATGCCGAAGTCCTTATATTATCTATGATCTGAAAGCATTCAGTTCAAAATTAAAGTGGTTTGCAACTTTTTGTAATTGGCTTAATGCTAATATTTTATATTTTTATACTGTCTAGACCCTAAGGGGGTTTTTAACCCCTAAAACCCCATTTGTCTACGGGCCTGCTCTAGTTCCAGCGATAGCCACTGATGTTGTGAATAGCTTTGGTTTTTTCTACAACACCATGCCAAAAAAGTAGTTTTGAGATAAATGAGTGTAAAGAGAGAGTGTTTTAGACGAAACACTGTGGCTTGATATATACTAAAACGGTTGTAGAAGCGGAAATAACGCCAGTATCCTTACAAAAAATTAACAGTATATTCTCGAAAGAAAATATTTTTGATATATTAAAAAAAAAAGTAAGTTATATTCGTATAAATTCTAGACCACTTTCTTTATATTCAGACCTATATATTAAGACCATCCTTTATCAGAAGCCTTTTGAATAGTTCTTCCAATTAAAAGAGGATATTTTACAATTCCATATGTTGATACATATGGTATAAATCACATTTAGCCTGTAATATCTGAAAAATTTTTAAAATATAAAGGAATAGAAGCATGATAAAATGTACTAATTGATATATTATATATGTTAGTCCTCTAGTAATACAAACAGTTTGTCATATATTTTATATAAAGGGTAAACAAAGTATGCACGCTGTTTCATATATAAATCCTTAAGTTAAAAAATTAAGAAAAAATACTTTCGTTTGACATTATTGAATTATTTATGTACTATTTCAAATCCCTTCATTTCTTGGGTGAAATGCAGTTTTCAGTTTTGCAATTGAACTGGACATACAAGAGTTACGTTGTGAAATATACATGTACCTAAAAAAATCGGTTTTTCGACCATGAATCCAGATTTTGAAGGTGTATAAAAAAAATCAAGTATGCAGAAATTGTATGTTTTATCATATCTACAATATCTACCCAAGCGCGTCGAAAGCTAATTTCATCTGTGGGGCAGTACAAATGAGGGTGCAAAAAAAAATCACCAAAATTTCTTAAAATAAATATGAATATGAATAAACAAATCTTTTATTTTAGTTTCAAAATAAAAAAAAATATAAAACTAAATACAAAAATATTAAAATTTCATTATTTTTAAAAGTTTTTCCAATTTCGATATTAGAGATAATTTTTTAAAGAATCTTTTATATTGTAATATGAAAATATAAGAAATAATGTTTGCTTTTATAAAGCAATACTATCAGGCATGTTCTTCATTCCACTTCCGAGTGAAAGTGAAAATAAAACATAATTGAATTCGATATTTAGTGTTGCACATATAACTTAACTACATATAACACTTAAAGAACGCTCAGATGAAGCTGTTGATGCAGTCACAGTCAAAACCAAATCAACAAGTTTTACAACTTCATTTAATAGTTTTTTTTAGTGTATGCAAAATTTTTCAAATTGGAATTGCAGTAGAAACTCTTTATTTTGTTCTATCTTTTTGCAAACAAAGAGAAAGAAAATGGTTATCCGAAAGCATGCTTATGGAGAAGAGAGAAAGAAGAGCAAAATATATAATACAAAAATATTATCGTTGTTAAAAAACCGATATTTTGAACCACTTTTGAAGTTTTATTTTTAAATTGTTTATCTAGTTGAATAAGCGGGGGCAACTGCCCCTTTTTCCCCCGCTTGCTACGCCAAAGCATTTTCAGTGTGACACCGTGCAGTTGTTATGCTGTTGAAAACGGTATTAGTTTTTGTTTAAAATCTTTAAATAACTTATTCAATGTCATTTCCAAAATATTTTTGTATAAGTGATACCTAAAATCGAAATTCTCGATTTTCTTACTATCAGCTCCCAAGAAAAAAAGCATTTTCGTCCTAAGGAACCCCAAACTATTTTAGAGAATATGGTTTGGTTAATGTTCAGTGTTTTGTTGAGAAGTTTTTTGGCAGCTAAGCCAATATCCAATCCAATCTAAACCAATACACATCTTTTCTTGTTTATTCAATCCAATGGGCGCTTTATTTCATTTAACAGTTTATCCTTAGGAAAAATTTCACTTATCCAATTTGAATCAATTTCTGTTAGCAATCTAAAAAAATTTCGTTCACTTAAGACAATTTCTGAAAAAAGAATATACTCCGGTTGGTATTTGCTATAAAGCACACTTGTGGGATGGATTTTAGCACGCTGTCTGCCGTTAATAGTCATATAGAAGTTCTCTCTATGAAGTTTTGCAATGTTGGTAGAAAGTCCATACAGCAAACACTTTCTGACGAGGTCAATATTTTTTCCACAGCTAATTACTTGCAATCCAAGTCGATCTGTGATTTCTTGCAGTTGATTTCGTACTTCTAGTGTATATAACAAATTTTTATAGTTCAAAAAATTATCGTGACACCACACCTATAAATAAATTTTAAATTAGAATTAGTAAAATTTTAAATGGTTTCTTAAGCAAATATAATTTCATTTATTTCATTATTGCTTTACAGCAGTGATGACCAAACGCACACAACTTCAACTGCTTGAATGCATGTGTAACGTTTAAAGATTTTCACTGAAATAATTCACAAGTTAAATAATTTTTATAGCTTTCTGAAAGCTTATGTAGAAAAATTATAATAAATCAACTTGAATTAAAAATTATGAAATCATATAATACATTATTTGTTTATTACAAATAATTTTTGTATTTTTTCAGCAGTTTTTAGAAAGTCTATTGTAGACAAAATTTACCTATAAAACATAAAATCAAACAATTTAAAACTTGCCAACTGATGAATGCTTTTTTCAAAAAGCGCTACGTTTGTAAATTATAAAATGTAAGCAAATACTTATAATAGAACTACGATCGCATCCTCATATTATTCTTTTGGGTATACAATTACGTAAGTAAAGGGTCCGCCGTCTAACGTTTTTTTTTTTCAACTAGTGCTTATTTCGTGAATGGTAATACTACGTTCATACTACGGCATAAATTACTTAATTTGCCATAAATTACTTCACTTAAATCAACTGCGTTCAAACTAGCTGTTCGTAATTTGTTTTGACAGTTCGTTGGCAACTCATATATTTGCTTATTTTGTGGCAAAAGTAAGTAAAGCAAAGAAAGTAAATAAACCATCGCAAGGCATTAACGTGAATTTAAACAGTTTTTGTTTTATTTAGCATGTCCGACCAGGAAAAAGTGAAAAGTGACTATTTTTAAATATGTATTCTGTCCCACTATGTACTTAAAATTTAAAAAAACAAATAAAACGTTCCATAGTTGCTTTTTAATTTTAAAAATTCTATACTATAACATGTTGGTTTTTTATTGTCTTTCCAACGAGATAAATATGATTAATGTTGGACGAAATGGGAGCACTTTATATGACAGCAGAATTATATATGGGAATCATTGTTTTAGCAGTTCTTAGCAGTGTTCTTGGCAGTTCAAGGTTTCTAATATCGAATCCAGGCATAACTTCGAGGGTTTGTTTAATCGCAAGTCAATAACCGTTGATGCAGAACGACACTCTTTGGTTAGTCCCAGCTGGCCTGCATCAAAGACACCCCTTAGCTGAGGCCACAACGTCGAAAATTCTTCAACATTCAAACTGCTTGGTTCGGCTAACGATTTGCACTAGTCAGAGCAATGGATGCTCATCGCACAGCTGGTGAATGAATTGGAATTTGGAAATACGAATATCAATTTTTCTAGTAGTTGGATTGAGAAAACTAATGCTTAAGTTCTGTGAACGTTCGATAACTACCGTTCTGGATCCCGGCAGCAAACGTTTCAACAACGCATCGCTTATATGCACAACTTTACGATGGCAACGAGGAGCAGCCAAGTCTTTCACACAAATTGCCACTGGTTTATGACAGTCTTGTCCTTGATTTCATACAAATTTTGTATGGCCTTCTCATTGCTGGCATTGCAGGCTAGACCATAAACAGTGTCGGTTGGTAGAGCTATAACTTCGTCCGATTGTAAGCATCTTCGTGCTTGATTACAGCATTTGTAAAATGTGGTCATAGGTTCATCAGCAGAGCGATTTTGCATCTGCATAAAATAAGCTTGTTTGTGAGCACAAACCGAACAATAAGCATCAGTTGAATCTACGTTCTCCCAAGCAGCTGCACCGCCCATAACATGATCCACTTCCTAAAACATTGCAGGAATCTTAATAATAGTTCGTCTCAAATACTTAGAGCACTACTCACCTTTAGTCGTGGAAAGGTACGCGTTGAAATGTTTTAATTGATGTTGCAAATGTAAGGACATGTATTGCATGAAAACCGATACCTGTAGTTTCTTCCTCTACCATTAAAATATTACCGCACGTCGGACAGAACAACATTGTGAACTTTGAGTTTTGGTTATTTATAAAAATGACAGCTTGTGATGCGATTTTTTCGAATATTTATCGAAAAAATTAGTGCTGACACCGATTGCATCTTAATTTAAATGGTAATTTATGATAAATTACTTAATTTCGAAGTAATTTCATTGACAGTTTTTCCACGGCGAAATTACTTAATTTGGTCAAGATTTATGCATAAATTAAGAATGAGCCGTAAATTACGATAGTGAGAACATGGTATAACACTTAGCTCATGTCTGATTTGACAGATAATTAGTTTTATCATTCCGCTAAACGAATATGGTTGTGTATACGCTTGAACAACGCTGGGAAATATTGCGACATTACTTTGAAAATCATGGTAATGTTGCAGAATGTGTGCGAAAATTGCGTATGTATTTTGGAAGAAGAGAAGCACCATCAGTTCCGTATGTTCGTTATCTTGTAAAAAAAGTGAAAGAAACTGGCATCCTCATCGATAAACCCAAGCACCCAAAACGAGTCACTGTTTGGTGTGGATTTTGGTCCAGAGGCATAATTGGGCCATTTTTCTTCGAAAATGAGCAAGGAGTGGCCGTTACAGTCAATGGCGATCGTTATCGGGCCATGTTGTACACATTTTTGTTCACAAAAATTGAAGAGGAGGATATTGGCAACATTTGGTTTCAACAGGACGGCGCTACGTGCCTCACAGCCGAAGCTACACTCGATGTTTTGCGCCCTGTTTTTGAAAATCACATTATCAGCCGCAGAGCTGATGTCGTTTGGCCACCTCGGAGCTGCGATTTGACACCGTTGGACTATTATTTGTGGGGTGCCCTCAAAGATAAGTGTTACGCCGACAAGCCAGAGACAATTGACGCTTTAAAGGACAATATTCGTGAAGCCATTGGTGAAATACAGCTGCACACAATCGATAATGTGCTTAAAAATTGGACCGATCGTGTAGGCTACTGCATGGCCAACCGAGGCAGCCATTTGAATGAAATTATTTTTCATTATTAACCGGAAGGATTGTACTTTCAAATAGAAAAATAAATTTGAGAAAATATCCAGTAGTTTTTTTTTATAGAATTTTCAAAAAAAAA
Source organism: Dichetophora obliterata (assembly GCA_963920525.1). Lineage (NCBI taxonomy): Eukaryota > Metazoa > Arthropoda > Insecta > Diptera > Sciomyzidae > Dichetophora > Dichetophora obliterata. Next base: position 142,358,927 of record OY986436.1, on the reverse strand, counting down.
AAGTTATTTGACGGACCCTTTATGTTTAAATCAAGCAAACACAGCGACATTGCCTGCTTCAAGTCTGCCTGCAGACTGAAAGCTTTTTAGCGACGCCAGAATTTCTAAACATACGTATACATTAGGCCAATTTGTATGGAGCCGAAAAATTCGATTAAAGCCACCCCCTGTGATGATTCTATGGACAATTCTAAGCAACTTTGGTGAAGGAACCATAGGTCTATCTCGATTTTCGAGTCTTCCCCTTTTTAAAAAGTGATTTTTCCCCTATAACATCATTGATTCAAAATTCGATTTTTTATTCATCGTTATATTATCTTTTTTATGTGTATATAGGGGGTTTTTGGGGTCGAGAAATTCATTTCTGATCTTTATTTTTACCTATGACCACCGCCAGAGGGCGTTTCATGCCTATTTTAACCAAAATTATTTCTGCTGCTTTGCGGACTTTTTATCTCTGACATTTATTGTTCTTAATTTTAAGTAAGTCAATTGTTTATATCCGCACTGAACAAACTCGTCGCCCACCGCAAACTGCATTGATGTGTATTGACGGTCGGCGATGGGTTTGTGTTGTTGATGTTCAGTGCGGCCTTTTGACACTTGCTGTCATATGTTTAGTGATTTTTCTCCCGTTTTGGCTTTTCTCTCGCATTCCTTTAACCGCGTTGGTTCGTTTTTTTGCGTATGGAATTTAGTTGGTTTTAAATAAATAAAATTAAAGTAAATTAAGTGCAGAAATCGTGTTCGTATTTATAATTGTTTAAACGCGTCAGTTTTTTCGCATACTCCAGAGTGCATTACCCGGCATACCAACAGCAGCACCAGACGGCACATCACCAGACAGCCGCAGCAATTAACGACACAAGGCTCCACCACCAGCAGCAACATCATCCCCACCGACTACCAACGCACCCAGGAGAAACCAGGCAACACCAGTAACACCCACATAGTGTGTAAAAACTAATACGTTCTAACAAGAAACGAAACTAATATAAATAAAATTCTCATCATTTTTACCATTGCGTTTTTACCAATTTGCAGGTGGCATTGTGGAGGCATGCACACGAGAACAGAGTTGAACTCTGTGAGTTCACCCAAAAGGAATGCTGATTTGTGTGGCTTAACTGCGTCTTTATATACGCTGTAGGGTGAAAACCTGTTGGGAATTATATGACTTAGGCTTTCTTCGTACTGGCTAATCTGCACTAGTACTCTAGTTGGTTGCCTATCTGTATGTATTGAGCTGGTTGGACTTGATAGGATTGGGTTTGGTAGTTAGTTGGTCGGTTTTGTCGTTTTATTGTCTTGCAGTTGCGTTTGATATTTACAGTGGTGATCGAATAAACTTATATAACTTAGCTATGATTCTTAGCGTAGTGTAATTGGGGTAATATAACTTAAAGGTAGTAATATAAATACATATATATATATTTCTTGTATTGCTTTTTCTTGCATTTGTTATTATTTACAGTGGGGATCAACTAAACTTAAATGAAGTGTCTTATAATATAATATAAAGGTATAATATAAATGTAGTGTGATGTAATATGAAATATAATTGTAACGTCACGTTACATATTAAAGGTAAAAAATAATTAAATTCAAATAAAGTTTATTCAATCATACAGAACTCAAGATTTAACAATAACGTTTAATTTTTCAGTAAAAACTGCACAATAGAATCATTTTTTTAAACATCAATATAATTCGATGATGATCGATTTATAGAGCGTGATTTTCGTTCGTCGAGAGAGGGCTCTGCTTCTCAATTGCCTACTGAGCCCAAAGAAACACCTGTTGGCAAGAGTTATTCTTCGTTTGATCTCAATGCTAATGTCGTTGGTTGAGTTTATGCTGGATTCTATTCTTATTAGTTTTCATTGAAATGGGTTTTTACGGGAGGGCTTCAAACCCGACGTACAACCTATTTCAAGCCTAGGGAGGCCCGCCGCTCAGATTAGCCGCCAAAATAACGGTTGTCAGTTTTGACTTTGTCCAGGAAACACCACGTGAAGGTTTGAGTCGACTTGAGGCGATTTCACAAAGATTATGCTGGCCTCGCCAGGTTAAGACAGTCAGACATGTTACATTGTAAAGGTTCGCCCCCAGATTTCTTCGTAACCCTGCCCGAACATAAAATCACAACCTATGCCGAAGTCCTTATATTATCTATGATCTGAAAGCATTCAGTTCAAAATTAAAGTGGTTTGCAACTTTTTGTAATTGGCTTAATGCTAATATTTTATATTTTTATACTGTCTAGACCCTAAGGGGGTTTTTAACCCCTAAAACCCCATTTGTCTACGGGCCTGCTCTAGTTCCAGCGATAGCCACTGATGTTGTGAATAGCTTTGGTTTTTTCTACAACACCATGCCAAAAAAGTAGTTTTGAGATAAATGAGTGTAAAGAGAGAGTGTTTTAGACGAATTACTGTGGCTTGATATATACTAAAACGGTTGTAGAAGCGGAAATAACGCCAGTATCCTTACAAAAAATTAACAGTATATTCTCGAAAGAAAATATTTTTGATATATCAAAAAAAAAAGTAAGTTATATTCGTATAAATTCTAGACCACTTTCTTTATATTCAGACCTATATATTAAGACCATCCTTTATCAGAAGCCTTTTGAATAGTTCTTCCAATTAAAAGAGGATATTTTACAATTCCATATGTTGATACATATGGTATAAATCACATTTAGCCTGTAATATCTGAAAAATTTTTAAAATATAAAGGAATAGAAGCATGATAAAATGTACTAATTGATATATTATATATGTTAGTCCTCTAGTAATACAAACAGTTTGTCATATATTTTATATAAAGGGTAAACAAATTATGCACGCTGTTTCATATATAAATCCTTAAGTTAAAAAATTAAGAAAAAATACTTTCGTTTGACATTATTGAATTATTTATGTACTATTTCAAATCCCTTCATTTCTTGGGTGAAATGCAGTTTTCAGTTTTGCAATTGAACTGGACATACAAGAGTTACGTTGTGAAATATACATGTACCTAAAAAAATCGGTTTTTCGACCATGAATCCAGATTTTGAAGGTGTATAAAAAAAATCAAGTATGCAGAAATTGTATGTTTTATCATATCTACAATATCTACCCAAGCGCGTCGAAAGCTAATTTCATCTGTGGGGCAGTACAAATGAGGGTGCAAAAAAAAATCACCAAAATTTCTTAAAATAAACATGAATATGAATAAACAAATCTTTTATTTTAGTTTCAAAATAAAAAAAAATATAAAACTAAATACAAAAATATTAAAATTTCATTATTTTTAAAAGTTTTTCCAATTTCGATATTAGAGATAATTTTTTAAAGAATCTTTTATATTGTAATATGAAAATATAAGAAATAATGTTTGCTTTTATAAAGCAATACTATCAGGCATGTTCTTCATTCCACTTCCGAGTGAAAGTGAAAATAAAACATAATTGAATTCGATATTTAGTGTTGCACATATAACTTAACTACATATAACACTTAAAGAACGCTCAGATGAAGCTGTTGATGCAGTCACAGTCAAAACCAAATCAACAAGTTTTACAACTTCATTTAATAGTTTTTTTTAGTGTATGCAAAATTTTTCAAATTGGAATTGCAGTAGAAACTCTTTATTTTGTTCTATCTTTTTGCAAACAAAGAGAAAGAAAATGGTTATCCGAAAGCATGCTTATGGAGAAGAGAGAAAGAAGAGCAAAATATATAATACAAAAATATTATCGTTGTTAAAACAACCGATATTTTGAACCACTTTTGAAGTTTTATTTTTAAATTGTTTATCTAGTTGAATAAGCGGGGGCAATTGCCCCTTTTTCCCCCGCTTGCTACGCCAAAGCATTTTCAGTGTGACACCGTGCAGTTGTTATGCTGTTGAAAACGGTATTAGTTTTTGTTTAAAATCTTTAAATAACTTATTCAATGTCATTTCCAAAATATTTTTGTATAAGTGATACCTAAAATCGAAATTCTCGATTTTCTTACTATCAGCTCCCAAGAAAAAAAGCATTTTCGTCCTAAGGAACCCCAAACTATTTTAGAGAATATGGTTTGGTTAATGTTCAGTGTTTTGTTGAGAAGTTTTTTGGCAGCTAAGCCAATATCCAATCCAATCTAAACCAATACACATCTTTTCTTGTTTATTCAATCCAATGGGCGCTTTATTTCATTTAACAGTTTATCCTTAGGAAAAATTTCACTTATCCAATTTGAATCAATTTCTGTTAGCAATCTAAAAAAATTTCGTTCACTTAAGACAATTTCTGAAAAAAGAATATACTCCGGTTGGTATTTGCTATAAAGCACACTTGTGGGATGGATTTTAGCACGCTGTCTGCCGTTAATAGTCATATAGAAGTTCTCTCTATGAAGTTTTGCAATGTTGGTAGAAAGTCCATACAGCAAACACTTTCTGACGAGGTCAATATTTTTTCCACAGCTAATTACTTGCAATCCAAGTCGATCTGTGATTTCTTGCAGTTGATTTCGTACTTCTAGTGTATATAACAAATTTTTATAGTTCAAAAAATTATCGTGACACCACACCTATAAATAAATTTTAAATTAGAATTAGTAAAATTTTAAATGGTTTCTTAAGCAAATATAATTTCATTTATTTCATTATTGCTTTACAGCAGTGATGACCAAACGCACACAACTTCAACTGCTTGCATGCATGTGTAACGTTTAAAGATTTTCACTGAAATAATTCACAAGTTAAATAATTTTTATAGCTTTCTGAAAGCTTATGTAGAAAAATTATAATAAATCAACTTGAATTAAAAATTATGAAATCATATAATACATTATTTGTTTATTACAAATTATTTTTGTATTTTTTCAGCAGTTTTTAGAAAGTCTATTGTAGACAAAATTTACCTATAAAACATAAAATCAAACAATTTAAAACTTGCCAACTGATGAATGCTTTTTTCAAAAAGCGCTACGTTTGTAAATTATAAAATGTAAGCAAATACTTATAATAGAACTACGATCGCATCCTCATATTATTCTTTTGGGTATACAATTACGTAAGTAAAGGGTCCGCCGTCTAACGTTTTTTTTTTCAACTAGTGCTTATTTCGTGAATGGTAATACTACGTTCATACTACGGCATAAATTACTTAATTTGCCATAAATTACTTCACTTAAATCAACTGCGTTCAAACTAGCTGTTCGTAATTTGTTTTGACAGTTCGTTGGCAACTCATATATTTGCTTATTTTGTGGCAAAAGTAAGTAAAGCAAAGAAAGTAAATAAACCATCGCAAGGCATTAACGTGAATTTAAACAGTTTTTGTTTTATTTAGCATGTCCGACCAGGAAAAAGTGAAAAGTGACTATTTTTAAATATATATTCTGTCCCACTATGTACTTAAAATTTAAAAAAACAAATAAAACGTTCCATAGTTGCTTTTTAATTTTAAAAATTCTATACTATAACATGTTGGTTTTTTATTGTCTTTCCAACGAGATAAATATGATTAATGTTGGACGAAATGGGAGCACTTTATATGACAGCAGAATTATATATGGGAATCATTGTTTTAGCAGTTCTTAGCAGTGTTCTTAGCAGTTCAAGGTTTCTAATACCGAATCCAGGCATAACTTCGAGGGTTTGTTTAATCGCACATCCTGCACGTTCTCTTTTAATTTTTCCGGCTGTGACAAGTCAATAACCGTTGATGCAGAACGACACTCTTTGGTTAGTCCCAGCTGGCCTGCATCAAAGACACCCCTTAGCTGAGGCCACAACGTCGAAAATTCTTCAACATTCAAACTGCTTGGTTCGGCTAACGATTTGCACTAGTCAGAGCAATGGATGCTCATCGCATAGCTGGTGAATGAATTGGAATTTGGAAATACGAATATCAATTTTTCTAGTAGTTGGATTGAGAAAACTAATGCTTAAGTTCTGTGAACGTTCGATAACTACCGTTCTGGATCCCGGCAGCAAACGTTTCAACAACGCATCGCTTATATGCACAACTTTACGATGGCAACGAGGAGCAGCCAAGTCTTTCACACAAATTGCCACTGGTTTATGACAGTCTTGTCCTTTGATTTCATACAAATTTTGTATGGCCTCCTCATTGCTGGCATTGCAGGCTAGACCATAAACAGTGTCGGTTGGTAGAGCTATAACTTCGTCCGATTGTAAGCATCTTCGTGCTTGATTACAGCATTTGTAAAATGTGGTCATAGGTTCATCAGCAGAGCGATTTTGCATCTGCATAAAATAAGCTTGTTTGTGAGCACAAGCCGAACAATAAGCATCAGTTGAATCTACGTTCTCCCAAGCAGCTGCACCGCCCATAACATGATCCACTTCCTAAAACATTGCAGGAATCTTAATAATAGTTCGTCTCAAATACTTAGAGCACTACTCACCTTTAGTCGTGGAAAGGTACGCGTTGAAATGTTTTAATTGATGTTGCAAATGTAAGGACATGTATTGCATGAAAACCGATACCTGTAGTTTCTTCCTCTACCATTAAAATATTACCGCACGTCGGACAGAACAACATTGTGAACTTTGAGTTTTGGTTATTTATAAAAATGACAGCTTGTGATGCGATTTTTTCGAATATTTATCGAAAAAATTAGTGCTGACACCGATTGCATCTTAATTTAAATGGTAATTTATGATAAATTACTTAATTTCGAAGTAATTTCATTGACAGTTTTTCCACGGCGAAATTACTTAATTTGGTCAAGATTTATGCATAAATTAAGAATGAGCCGTAAATTACGATAGTGAGAACATGGTATAACACTTAGCTCATGTCTGATTTGACAGATAATTAGTTTTATCATTCCGCTAAACGAATATGGTTGTGTATACGCTTGAACAACGCTGGGAAATATTGCGACATTACTTTGAAAATCATGGTAATGTTGCAGAATGTGTGCGAAAATTGCGTATGTATTTTGGAAGAAGAGAAGCACCATCAGCTCCGTATGTTCGTTATCTTGTAAAAAAAGTGAAAGAAACTGGCATCCTCATCGATAAACCCAAGCACCCAAAACGAGTCACTGTTTGGTGTGGATTTTGGTCCAGAGGCATAATTGGGCCATTTTTCTTCGAAAATGAGCAAGGAGTGGCCGTTACAGTCAATGGCGATCGTTATCGGGCCATGTTGTACACATTTTTGTTCACAAAAATTGAAGAGGAGGATATTGGCAACATTTGGTTTCAACAGGACGGCGCTACGTGCCTCACAGCCGAAGCTACACTCGATGTTTTGCGCCCTGTTTTTGAAAATCACATTATCAGCCGCAGAGCTGATGTCGTTTGGCCACCTCGGAGCTGCGATTTGACACCGTTGGACTATTATTTGTGGGGTGCCCTCAAAGATAAGTGTTACGCCGACAAGCCAGAGACAATTGACGCTTTAAAGGACAATATTCGTGAAGCCATTGGTGAAATACAGCTGCACACAATCGATAATGTGCTTAAAAATTGGACCGATCGTGTAGGCTACTGCATGGCCAACCGAGGCAGCCATTTGAATGAAATTATTTTTCATTATTAACCGGAAGGATTGTACTTTCAAATAGAAAAATAAATTTGAGAAAATATCCAGTAGTTTTTTTTTATAGAATTTTCAAAAAAAAAAAGTTATTTGACGGACCCTTTATGTTTAAATCAAGCAAACACAGCGACATTGCCTGCTTCAAGTCTGCCTGCAGACTGAAAGCTTTTTAGCGACGCCAGAATTTCTAAACATACGTATACATTAGGCCAATTTGTATGGAGCCGAAAAATTCGATTAAAGCCACCCCCTGTGATGATTCTATGGACAATTCTAAGCAACTTTGGTGAAGGAACCATAGGTCTATCTCGATTTTCGAGTCTTCCCCTTTTTAAAAAATGATTTTTCCCCTATAACATCATTGATTCAAAATTCGATTTTTTATTCATCGTTATATTATCTTTTTTATGTGTATATAGGGGGTTTTTGGGGTCGAGAAATTCATTTCTGATCTTTATTTTTACCTATGACCACCGCCAGAGGGCGTTTCATGCCTATTTTAACCAAAATTATTTCTGCTGCTTTACGGACTTTTTATCTCTGACATTTATTGTTCTTAATTTTAAGTAAGTCAATTGTTTATATCCGCACTGAACAAACTCGTCGCCCACCGCAAACTGCATTGATGTGTATTGACGGTCGGCGATGGGTTTGTGTTGTTGATGTTCAGTGCGGCCTTTTGACACTTGCTGTCATATGTTTAGTGATTTTTCTCCCGTTTTGGCTTTTCTCTCGCATTCCTTTAACCGCGTTGGTTCGTTTTTTTGCGTATGGAATTTAGTTGGTTTTAAATAAATAAAATTAAAGTAAATTAAGTGCAGAAATTGTGTTCGTATTTATAATTGTTTAAACGCGTCAGTTTTTTCGCATACTCCAGAGTGCATTACCCGGCATACCAACAGCACCACCAGACGGCACATCACCAGACAGCCGCAGCAATTAACGACACAAGGCTCCGCCACCAGCAGCAACATCATCCCCACCGACTACCAACGCACCCAGGAGAAACCAGGCAACACCAGTAACACCCACATAGTGTGTAAAAACTAATACGTTCTAACAAGAAACGTAACTAATATAAATAAAATTCTCATCATTTTTACCATTGCGTTTTTACCAATTTGCAGGTGGAAAAAATATATTCGAACCAAATGTTTTAAAATATACTAATTTCAGTTATTTTTTAAGTCTTATGTATGCAATGGATCTAAATGCATTGCCGTCTACATCGCAAACCGCAACAACATCAACAAGTAACGAAACTCATTTGAAGCATTTGCCTTCGCACGATGTTGCTGTTTTTGGTGCATCTTGTGATTTGAGTGGACTCAATCTGCCAACGAAACAGGATATTTTAAGATGTTTTTTTTTTCTTGGCCGAACGTGCTAAACTCGAAAACAAAATATTTTCGTATAAAACATTCGTACCGCACGTAACAGACAAATTGATTGAAATTTGGAGTCAACTTAATGTTGAAATTATAACAAAAAAAAGTGTTGGTAGAAAATTGGGTACATTGATTGACAAGTATCAAATCGAAACTAAACATCCAAAAATCGCCACATTCAGAACGTTCGTGCAATCTACAAAAGAGTTATTTTACATCGGCAAATGTCAATGTGACTTGAAGGCAGCATTATGCTCATGTGGCTTGATTCCAGATCATTTGAAAGAGTTTATGCGAGATCAAAATAATGTCAGAAGATTGACGATACCGTAATTCGTGCCAGAAGTTGAAGAGCCAGCACCAACGTCAACAATAATACCAACAAGCGTTGAAGAGACCCATTTAGCATATGAACCAAGTACTGATGCAGATGAGCCAAGTTCAAATCCACAAGATGTTCCGCCACTGATACGAGGACCGTATACTCCCAGATACGATGCTTCGAACTTCGCTGCGATGTGTGATCGATTTGGTGTGTCAGATAGAATAGCAGCAGCACTCGCAACATCCCTTATGCAAGACATTGACGTAAAAGATGCACATGGCAATCCGATCATCATGGATAAAAATAAAGTGCGTCGAGAAAAAGCCAAATGCAGAGAAGAATTGCTTCGTAAGCAGTATGATGCATCCAATTTGATAGCATTTTCATTCGACGGCCGAAAAAATGATGCTTTAACAATGGAAAAAATCGATGAGAAGTTGCATCCAAGGATGGTGAAAGAACCACATCTAGTTGTTTTGAAGGAACCAAATTCTCGATTGATAGGCTACACAAAAGTCGAAAATGAAGATGCTGAACACAAATTGATGACATTGAATGGATTCTTCGTCGAAAAAGAAATTGCTCTCGATGCATTAATCGGCATATGCTGTGATGGTGAGCCAACAAATACTGGCGTAAGAAATGGGATTTTGCGTCGATTTGAATTGCATTTAAATAGACCGCTGCATTGGTTTGTATGCCTTCTGCACTTCAACGAGCTGCCATTTCGTCATTTGTTTAACACTTTGGACAAATCATCGACCACTGGACCACGAACAACAACCCGAACGTTGGGCAAACAAATTGAAACGTGTGAAAATCTTCCGGTATGTATCATTTTTCACATCGATTTTTTCCATTATTAAATGGTAAAATTGCATTTAATTCATCTAATTTATTTTTTTTTCAGCTTATAGATGAATTCGAGATAATCGTGCTAGAGAACATGCCACCTGATTTAGATCCATTTGAATTATACACCGATTCAAAGTACCTATACAAAATGGCCAATGCAATTTCGAATGGTGTTGTTCCTGCGGATTTGTCTCACATTTATTTATTTATTTATTTATTTATTTATTTATTCATCAACGGAATATAAACTTCCTTACTGACTACTTGATTAAAATAATACATTTCTGAATTTTAAATTTATGGATTAACGTATGAATACTTAGGTGCTAGAAGTATTACTTATACTATGAAAATAGGAAATCAAGCAATTTTTAAATGCATTTCTGCTTAAGCCTGAATTAAAATCAACATTCATGCAGACTGTATTAGCCAGTTTTAAACAACGCGTTATCGGTTCATTGCAAGTATAATTTACTCTACAATATGGCACATGAAACAAATTCTGAGATCTGAGGTCCCGCGAAGGTACATGAAAGCCTATCTTAAGTAACAAATCAGGACAGTTAATGTTACAATATATAATGTCTCTGATGAACATGACAGCAAAATATTTACGACGCATTTTCAAAGTGAGGATGCCAAGGAGTAGACACCTAACGTTATATGCCGGCATTTCAATATTCCAATTTAGGCGCCCAATTGCTATTCTAGTGAAGCGTCTTTGAACTCGTTCAATTCGGTCAGATGACACTGAGTAAAAAGGATTCCATATAATACAACAATATTCTAATATTGATTTAACAAAAGCATTATATAGCGAAATGAGAGAAAACGGATCATTAAATTCTTTAGAGTTTCTAGTAATGAAACCTAGCATGGAGTTGGCTTTAGAGATCATATAATCAATATGTTTAGAGAAACTAAGCTTATGATCAAGAAAAACACCTAAGTCTTTCATCTCAGTTACTCTTGATAATGTTACTTCGCTGAGCTTATAGGGGTACAGTAATGGATTTAAATTTTTATGAAAAGTTAAACATTGACATTTTGCAATATTAAGTGGCAATAAATTATTACGACACCAAGTAGATAGTCTTTTTAAATCCAACTCAAGTTCTGAGCATTCGGAAGTTGATTTTAGACGAGAAAAAATTTTTATGTCATCAGCATACATTAAACACTGTGAAAACTTTAGAATTTTAGGTATTTCATTAACAAATAATAAGAACAGTAGAGGTCCTAAATGACTTCCTTGAGGGACGCCAGAAGTAACATAGATAACATCTGAAAGCTCATTGTTAATACGGACATATTGCGCCCGGCCGGTGAGATATGACTTGAGCCATCTCAAAATAATTGAATGAAAACCGATTCTTTCAAGTTTGTTTCAACCAGGACCAATAGCACATTCACGTTGGCTCACCAAGGCGAATAGATTGTTGCGGTTGTATGTGTCAACTGAAAATCCATCAAGGAATTTGAAAATTCTGGCAACATACATAATGAAAGTGTATGTGCCGATGCACTTCAACATCAAGTACTATTAATTCGGTGGTCTTCGGTAGTGTATTATTTCACAAATTCATTCGTTGGACACAATATTTGGATACAAATCTACGCCAAGTTGTGAATAATGTCATTAAAGACAATTCATATTACGCACATTCCGAAAATATTCTGTTAGCGATGTTATTTGATGATAAAAAAGAGACACGAAACATCGCAATCAAGAAAATTTTACACTACCGAAGAAATCTGTACGACCCGGCACATCTTAGAGTTTATCAAAAACCTTTGATAAACTTCAATTGTACAGATTATACGAATATGATTGATTTAAATAAAGATGATGTCTTATTCGAACCACCGTTTACGCATACCATTCCGTATGATCATTTGGAACAATATATAGAATACGATGATCCACCATTGCCTGATCCAAGAATTCCGGTACACATACAAGCAACGGAAAGACATGTTCAGTTGCTGGCTAGCGTTTCTAAACGTGTTTTACAAAAAAATCGACACAGTGTTATGGCAGTTACATCAGAAAGCCGTGCAAAATACCCCAGACTGGAAAGCAAGAAAGACTTTCAAAAATAACTTATTTCGCTTTTCTTCCACTAAATTAATTTTTTTGTTTTTTTTTTGCACATGTTTTTAGTTTTTAGGTTGAATTTCTGTTGACAAAAAATAAAATAAAGATCAATATTACCGAAAAAAATTTTAATTTTTCTCAGAAAATAGACGAAAAATAGTTAAAATATGCATGAAACGCCCTCTGGCGGTGGTCATAGGTAAAAATAAAGATCAGAAATGAATTTTTCGACCCCAAAAACCCCCCATATACACATAAAAAAGATAATATAACGATGAATAAAAAATCGAATTTTGAATCAATGATGTTATAGGGGAAAAATCATTTTTTGAAAAGTGGGAGACTCGAAAATCGAGATAGACCTATGGTTTCTTCACCAAAGTTGCTTAGAATTGTCTATAGAATCATCCCAGGGGGTGGCTTTAATCGACAAAAAATTTGGCCCGCCCTAGTATACATGGTTGAAAAAGCTTTTAGCTCGAGAGCTAGTTTTGAGCATCACTGCTTTACAGGCAACCCTAAACAGTCATTAAGCAACTTAAGATTTGAAAAGATTAGTATTTTATTAAAGGCAACTCACTTCTATTGTAACAATGTAAATTTTAGGGAGGCACTCGATTTCCAAATAAAAAATTATTGCATAGAATTTTTTATTTGAAATTTGTTATTTGAAAAATGTAGTGTTGGTCCTTGCAACGTTAAAATATGCCCTGCCTCATTTTGGTTGCCGGCGCTTAAAAACGCCACGGGCAAGAAAGAATTTACTTTAAATTTGAAAGCCGGCACTTAAGAGTTCCAGGAATTTTCAAATAGAAAGGCAGCTTATTATGTTAAGCTAGAATCTCGTTTTAAGACTGTTTATTTTGGGAAGCAATTCCCTCTTTTATATCATCCTTAAATCTATTAACATATTAGGATTATAATTAGTCTAAGTAGAGACATATAATAAATTAATTAGTGTTAGTAGAATAGCAATCTTTTTAGTACTTGACTAACATTCGTTTTTAATTTGTATTAGTTGCTTTAAATTAGAATTGAGTGATTTGTTGTAACGTTAATTTTTCAGTGTTGGTGAACGTTAAATTTAGTGTCGTTAATTAACTAGCGTAAGTAGTATAGCAATATTTTTATAACATTAATTTTTAATTACAATTGTTGTTTTAGCTTAAATGAGTAACTTTTAATAATGTTAATTTTTAGTGTTGGTGAACGTAAGTTTATTTTAAAATGAACGTTGATAGTTTAAGTTTGAATTTTAACTGTAGTAAGATATCTTAGTTATATTTTATATATATATTCACTACACCCCTAACCTTAAGAAAAAAAAATTATTTTTGTGTACATTAAATAATTTTTTTTATATATATAGTAAATAAAATTCTTATAAATATAACTAAATTTTTATATAAAATAAAGTATATAAAAGTTTTGTTTACTAAAATTAAATTAATAGATTAATAAAGTGTATTAATAAAGAATATATTAAAATATATAGAAAAAAATATGTACAAATTAAATTTTATATAATACAAAATTCAAGCATTTTTTTTATATTCATTTCATAAGCATATTATTATGATATTCTTTACTTTTTCCATTTATGTCTATTATTGAATTTACTCCATTTCTTTTTAAAATTCGATAAGGACCATGATATGGTGCTTGATATTTTCTTCAATTCAATGTTTTAACTATAACTAAATCTCCTACGTTTAGCTTTAACTCTTTTATTTTAGCATTATTTCCAACCCTTTTCGCTTTTACTTTATTTATTAAATTTTTTGCTTTTGCTAAATTCTGTACCCTTGTTAGATTTTAAAGTCTTTAAATGTCCGTAAATAAGTATAAAGTTGTCTACTAGTGTTCGAGCTACCGTTTCGGCGTCTTTAGTTTCCATAAGGCATGCTACTATGCATTTAGTTAGATCACATTGAATTGTTAATATGTAACGATAGTCATTCGATAGACGTAGTGGTCCTACCGTATCTATGGATACTACTTCGAAACTGCTCTCTGGTGTGTCGGTGATTGTAAGTTTTTCTTTCGTATGTTTAGTTTGTTTGTTAATTTTACATTGTTCGCAATTTAGTATGTGTTGTTTAGTCATTTTGATGATGTTTTTCCAGTTGTATCTTTGTTTGAGTTTCAAAACTATTTTTCTTATCCCTAAGTGTCCTCCGAGTGTCGAGTTGTGGTATTCATAGATAAGTTTATTTTGTGTTTCTCTATCTAGAATTTTTTTTGGTTCATTGTATAGTAAAATTTTTACATTTTCTTTATTTCTTTTTAATTTGCTATATATATTTTTGAATTTATCCATGGCCATGGTTTTAAATATATTATCATTTTTATTTAGTGTTAGCGCTTTTATATTTAAAATATACATTCTTGATGACAGTTTTTCCAGGGTCAGCTGTGTGAACAATGGGTTATCACTGCATCTTGTAATTAATTCTTTATCATAAACTTCTATTTTGGTACCTTTATAATTTTTGTGTGTAATAAATTTAAGTTTTTTTATATTGGTTATGTCGGATAGAGATGTACATTCCCAAACGAAAAGTTGATCAGGCTTATCGTTGGAAGTATCTTCTTTTGTTTTGTTGTTGTTATTGTTTTGTTCATTTAAGTTCTTTTTCATATTTCTTGTAATTGCTAGAATTTCATTTTCATGCTCTGTTGGAATCATAGCTTGTAAAGTTTGGCTATTAACAATAATCCTTGACAACGCGTGTGCATTTGTATTCATCTTGCCTTTCTTGTAGATGATTTCAAAGTCGTAGACGCAAAGGTCAAGTCTGATGCGTGCCATCTTCGACGATAGGTTTTTGTGGGAAAACAGTGATATTAAAGGTCGGTGGTCAGTTAGTGCAAACAATTTTCGTCCGTATAGGTACCCAACTAGAACTGATGGTCCACATTTGGCTTGCAGCGACGTCGTAGCGTTTATTTTTGTGTCAAAATTGACATGATGTTACGTATTGCTGACGTTACAGAGACCACTATGATTCGAAAGTGGTGCAACACAATGCCGACATTGTGTTAGTGAAAATTACTTTGAAGTGACTTATCACATTTTAGTATACACATTTATATATAAATGCATTACAGAGTTGCCAATTGCAAAAAAATAAATTTTGTTTAAATGTTTTGTTTACATTTTGCAGCCATAAATATAATTACTTTATAATTAAAATTTATATAATATATAGGAGTACAACATAATCTTAAGTATTTTTTGATATTATTTGGAGCTAAATGTAGATGGGAAAGAAGATTTTCGGTAAAATAACAGCCAAAACTTCTTAAGAATTTAAGCGCAAGCTGAATTCATAAAATATTGCAACAATTTCATACATTAATAAAAAAATGTTTAAATATAATAATAATTTGCGTCCACCATTTTAAATAACTTGGGTCGCAATTCGCTAATTGTTACAAAATGTACAGGGTCCGCCATTAAACGTTTTTTTTTTCAACTAGTGCTTATTTCGTGAATGGGAACACTTAGCTCATGTCTGATTTGACAGATAATTCGTTTTATCCTTCCACTGTATGAATATGGTTGTGTATACGCTTGAACAACGCTGGGAAATATTGCGAAGAAATATTTTGGAAGAAGAGAAGCACCGTCAGCTCCGTATGTTCGTTATCTTGTGAAAAAAGTGAAAGAAACTGGCATCCTCATCGATAAACCAAAGCGTGAAAAGCCAAAAGCAGTGCGTACACCCGAGCATATTGCTGCTGTGGCAGAAAGTGTGCGTGAAGCGCCATCAACATCAATTCACCGTCGTTCTCAACAATTGAACATTTCGGAGACATCATTGAGACGAACTTTGCATAAAGACCTTGGTTTGACGCCATACAAAGTCCAATTGGCTCAGGAGTTGAAGCCAACTGACCATCCAATGCGTTTTCGCTTTGCTAAGTGGGTCTGCGATCGTTTTACAGAAGATGCCGATTTTGCCAAAAAATCACCTTTTCAGATGAAGCTCATTTTGATCTTGGCGGGTATGTAAACAAGCAAAACTGTCGCATTTGGGGCACAGAAAACCCGCACGCATAGATTGAAAAGCCGCTGCACCCAAATGAGTCACTGTTTGGTGTGGATTTTGGTCCAGAGGCATAATTGGCCCATTTTTCTGTGAAAATGAGCAAGGAGTGGCCGTTACAGTCAATGGCGATCGTTATCGGGCCATGTTGAACGAATTTTTGTTCACAAAAATTGAAGAGGAGGATATTGGCAACATTTGGTTTCAACAGGACGGCGCTACGTGCCTCACAGCCGAAGCTACACTCGATGTTTTGCGCCCTGTTTTTGAAGATCGCATTATCAGCCGCAGAGCTGATATCGTTTGGCCACCTCGGAGCTGCGATTTGATACCGTTGGACTATTATTTGTGGGGTGCCCTCAAAGATAAGTGTTACGCCGAAAAGCCAGAGACAATTGACGCTTTAAGGGACAATATTCGTGAAGCCATTGGTGAAATGCAGCTGCACACAATCGATAATGTGCTTAAAAATTGGACCGATCGTGTAGGCTACTGCATGGCCAGCCGAGGCAGCCATTTGAACGAAATTATTTTTCATTATTAACCAAAAAAATTGTACTTTCAAATAAAAAAAGAAATTTGAGAAAATATCCAGTAGTTTTTTTTATAGAATTTTCAAAAAAAAAAAGTTATTTGGCGGACCCTGTACATCTTGATGAATTATGAGCGATGCATTTTTTAAAGGTAACACTTGATAAATCGTTACAACAATCTGTGACCTAGTGGTAAAGTAGTATCCTAGGAATTTTTACAAACTTTTCCCACAAAATATTTTCCAAATCAGTATCGCTGCAACGTCGTCGTGTAAAAAGTGTGCCTTAAGTAACCTGTGGTTGCAAAATTCTACTTGGGTAAAGTCTAAAAAAATTTATAGCCCAATGTATAGCCAGTAGTTCTTTTTCTATAATTGGTTTGTTGAAGTCATGTTTGTTTAACGATTTACTTGCGTATGCGATTGGTAAATCTGAACCTATTTCTCCTTGTGAAAGGACTGCACCAAGAGCATAGTTTGATGCGTCAGTGGTTGATATAAAAGGTTTGTTGAAATCTGGAAATTTAAGTATCGGTGGATTTAATAATTTAGTTTTTAATTCTTGAAAGGATGTTTCGCAGTTCTCATCCCAAACAAATTTTGTATTTTTCTTTAAAAGATTATTTAAACTTTTTGCTGTCAGCAAAGTTTGGTATAAATCTGCGATAATAATTGCAGAAGGCTACAAATCTCCTAACCTCATCTGCGTTAGTAGGTACTGGGTATTTTTTGATGACGTCATTCTTTGCTGGGTCCGTTTTAATCCCATTGGCGGTTATTAAATGGCCAAGGTATATTACCTCTGGTTTCAGAAAATAACATTTGTCCGCGTTTAGTTTTAAATTATATTTTTGCAGTCTTTGAAATACTTTGGATAAATTTTCGTTGTGGTTTTTCAAACTACACCCAAATACTATAACGTTGTCCACTATAGGAATGGTTCTGAATCCAGTCCACTCAGCACTATTGTTGGCATTCGTTGAAAGCTGTTAGAGGATATTTTTAATCCAAAAGGTAGTCTTTTGAATTGAAAATGTCCAGTTCCTGTCGAGAAGGCTGTTAGTGGGCGAGAGTCCTCATATAAGTTGATTTGGTAAAAAGAGCTAGTCATGTCAAGCGTCGAAAAGTATTTGGCTTTTCCCAGTTTATCAAGCACATCTTCGATTTTTGTCAGTGGAAATTTATCGTTAACTATTTTTTCATTTAGTTTTCTATAGTCTACCACGATTCGCCACTTCCATTCATCATTTGTTGATTTTTTTTGGAACAACAAGCAGTGGCGAGTTGTACAGACTGACAGAATGTTCAATAATATTATCTTTTAAGAGTTGGTCTACTTGTTCATTTATTTCTGTCATTTGTGTCTGCGGCAGTCTGTAGTTTTTTATGCAAACCGGTGTTGAGCCTGTTGCTTGAATATGTTGTGTATAATAGTTATTTGCACTAAGTTCTTTTCCTTTGAGCTGAAAAATGTCTTGAAAGTTCGTAATTATGTCAACTACTGATTGTTTAGCTTGTAGGTCATTGTGTCCGATATCTAGAATTTTTAACAATTTATTCAATCTACTAGGATCCTTTTTAATTTGTTTTCTATTTGTATTTAATATTTCATAATCTTTTAATGGTTTGATTTGACAGCTGAAATCATCTAAAGTTACTATCTCATCTGTTGTATTTAAGATTTTAATATGTGCTATACCTTTCTCTGGTATTAAGCAATTTCCTAAAAAAATTCCTTCTTTTATTTCTTCATTCAGAACTATGCTGTCTTCTGTTCTTTTTAAGTCTATAGGCATAATAGTTTCAGTCCTTGCAGGTAAAATTATGTTGTGGTTTGTACATTTTTCGAGATAATTGGAACAATAAACTCTTTGCTGTTTATAATGAATGTTATTGTGTATGTTTCAAAGTTGATTTTTGTCATAAATTTTTCCAGTATGTCTCGTCCAATTATTCCGTCTGTGTTAATAGAAAAGTTATTATCTACAATAAGAAAGGTATGATTTATTTCTTCTTCCTCTATGACTAAGTTAAGATAAGTCGTACCTAAGCATTCTATGGATTCCGTATTTATACCGGTTAGTTTTGAAATGTTTTCTGTATTAATTTCTTTTGTGTTATTTATCTTGCAAATTGAGACATCTGCGCCTGTATCAATCAAAAAGCTTAAAATGTTATTGCTTTCTGTACATGTTAATTTAATGCAGTTTTTTAAGTTTTCTGAAATTTTGTATATTAGTTTTGGCCTCTTCGGATAGCAGTTTCTGCCATCCGGCCATTGTAGTTTCCCTGTCTATTATTGTTCCATCTGTATTCGTTATTGTTTTGGTATCTGTTTGTGTTGTTTTGACTGAAATTATTAAAATTGTTAGGTCTGTAAGAATCGTTATTGTTTGTATTGTAATGTCTTTCTCTTTAGATGATATTGTTTCGGTTATAGTTGTTAAAATCATTATTGTAATTGTTGTTTCTGTAATATCTGTTTTCGTATCTGTTGTTCTGTCTAGAAAAATTATTGTCTCGCTGTCCTTGATTAATGTTGTTAGACCTGTAGTTTTGTCTAAAAGAATTGTTTTGTCTAAAATCTGTGTTGACATTTCTGTTTGTTCTATTGTGTATATGAAATATGTTTGTTTTATTTAAATTTAAGCTTTTTTCAGCCTTCATTAGACACATGCTATTGCTTCTTGAAATGTTTTTGGCGCATTAGATAATAAAATATGTTGGTACTCAATATTTACGCCTTTTATAAAAACATTTACAGCCATGCTTTCGCTTATTTTATATACAGCGTCTTTTGCTTTCTGTGTTTGATTTGTAAGTGATTTTATTTCAAAGTTGCTAAGCTGGTCGCAAAGTTCAGATATTTTTCCCTGTACTCTGCTATGTTTAAATTGTTTTGTGTAGTTGTACCTAATTTCGTTAAAACTTGCTGAATGGTTTTTGGGTTCGGATACGCGTTTTCTAGCAATGTTTTTAATTCGGCAAAAGTGTTTGGTTTATTTGCACGTCCTAAAATACTACGAACTTGTGCTGAAAGTTAAAAATTATATACATATTTTATGAATATTTCACGATCTTCATTTTTTTGTTAAGTCGTGTAAAAGTTGTGTTTGAACGACAAAATCTTCTATATTATTAAAATTACCTTTAAATATTTGTAGATTTTTGCCTACAGTGTTAATGTCAAAACTAGCCATTTTTGAAGAGATTTTTTCTTCCCAAACGTTTGTTAAATCTAAATCAATTTCTAATACTTCAGAAAATATTTTCGCATTTGATTTTATACTCAAATTATCAAGTATTTTAAAAATTTCATCAAGAACTATTTCAATTTGTAATTTAATATCATTAAATTCTGTTGAATTTTTAAATGTTTCTGTAGCGTTTTTAATGAATTCAAGTCTGTGTAATTTATTTTTTATATATTGCTCGCTATATGTTTTTTTTTTTACTTTTTTTTAGATTTAATTTCAATTTTTCTAATTCTTCTTAGTATTCATTAATGGTTTCCATTTAAAATTTCCATTTCTAATGAATGTTAAAATTTTCAGTGAAAAAAAGTAGTGTCTATAGAAAAAAGTAGTATTAAAAGTAGTGAGTTGGTTACACTGTTTACTATGTTCTGAACACTTCCCTTCTTTTGGTATTTGTCCGTAATCTATTACAATTACGAACAGAGCACAAAGGCAAATTTCAGGCCAGAATGAAAAAGTATAAAAAATTGAAAAAAGATTTGGGCATGTATCAGCCGCTTAATTGTGCCAAGCTCCTTTCTCAAGCGCACCAGATGTCCAGAGCGATGGTGGCGTTTTGACTGTTGCTGTTGATGTTGCTGCTGTTGCAACGTAGTTGGAAGAGTATTCTCTGGTAAGCTCCTTTTAATACTTGCTTGTCGCTTGCGTTCGCTCACAATTTGTCCGGCACGTCGGTGTTTTGGTTGTGTTTCGGGAATCGCGGTAAACAGTGCTTCCTTTCTCCGTTCCTGCCGCTTGTTGTAGCTTTCTATTGTTACAGCTTGCGGTTGCTGTTTTGCTGTCTGCCGACTGCGGTACTCCTCTATCGTAATTTTGTGCCTGCTTGTGATTTTGCACGGTATGTAGACGGGTGTCTTGTTTGTGGTGGTTGGTCCACTTGGGATGTACTCCTCCGTCATTTGTTTCCTTTACTCTTTCCTCCTCTATGTAGTTTAGCCACGTCCTGTAGCTATTAATGAAATTTTGTGCGTGCTCCTCAAGTATGTTGTGTTGTTCTTCCAGCATAAATTCCTAGCCGGGCAGGATCGCCATGTAGTGTTGGTCCTTGCAACGCTAAAATAGTTAAAACATTTTGGATGCCGGCGCTTAAAAACGCCACGGGCAAGAAATTACTTTAAATTTGAAAGCCGGCACTTAAGAGTGCCAGGAACCTTTAAATAGAAAGGAAGCTTATTATGTTAAGCTAGAATCTTATTTTAAGGCTGTTTATTTTGGGAAGCAATTCCGTCTTTTATATCATCCTTAAATCTATTAACATATTAGGATTATAATCAGTCTAAGCAGAGGCAAATAATAAATTAATTAGTGTAAGTAGTGTAGCAATCTTTTTAGTACTTGACTAACATTAGTTTTTAATTTGTATTAGTTGCTTTGAATTAGAATTGAGTGATTTGTTGTAACGTTAATTTTTCAGTGTTGGTGAACGTTAAATTTAGTGTCTTTAATTAACTAGTGTAAGTAGTATAGCAATATTTTTATAACATTCATTTTTAATTACAATTGTTGTTTTAGCTTAAATGAGTAACTTTTAATAATGTTAATTTTAAGTGTTGGTTAACGTAAGTTTAATTTAAAATGAACGTTGATAGTTTAAGTTTGAATTTTAACTGTAGTAAGATATCTTAGTTATATTTTGTATATATTCACTATACCATGTACTGTCTCTGGTGGAAACCGAACTGGAACCCAGAGTCATGCGCATAGGGGTTGGTAGAAGTGCCTTCTCGAACTGGTCATGCACCCCCCAACAGTGCCCCATGTGCTGTCTCTGGTGGAACCCAGAGTCATGCGCATAGGGGTTGAGTAGAAGTGCTTGCTCTAACTGGCCAAGCACCCCCCCAACAGTGCCCCATGTGCTGTCTCTGGCGGAAACCGAACTGGAACCCAGAGGCATGCACACGAGAACAGAGTTAAACTCTGTGAGTTCACCCAAAAGGAATGCTGATTTGTGTGGCTTAACTGCGTCTTTATATACGCTGTAGGGTGAAAACCTGTTGGGAATTATATGACTTGGGCTTTTTTCGTACTGGCTAATCTGCACTAGTACTCTAGTTGGTTGCCTATCTGTATGTATTGAGCTGGTTGGCCTTGATATGATTGGGTTTGGTTGTTAGTTGGTCGGTTTTGTCGTTTTATTGTCTTGCAGTTGCGTTTGATATTTACAGTGGTGTTCGAATAAACTTATATAACTTAGCTATGATTCTTAGCGTAGTGTAATTGGGGTAATATAACTTAAAGGTAGTAATATAAATACATATATATTTCTTGTATTGCTTTTTCTTGCATTTGTTATTATTTACAGTGAGGATCAACTAAACTTAAATGAAGTGTCTTATAATATAATATAAAGGTATAATATAAATGTAGTGTGATGTAATATAAAATATAATTGTAACGTCACGTTACATATTAAAGGTAAAAAATGATTAAATTCAAATAAAGTTTATTCAGTTTATTTAATTTCAAAGTACTATTTTACCTCAAGGATATTTTATATCAAGATTTAAAAAATAACGTTTAATTTTTCAGTAAAAACTGCAGAATAGAATCATTTTTTTTACAGCAATATAATTCGATGATGATCGATTTATAGAGCGTGATTTTCGTTCGTCGAGAGAGGGCTCTGCTTCTCAATTGCCTACTGAGCCCAAAGAAACACCTGTTGGCAAGAGTTATTCTTCGTTTGATCTCAATGCTGATGTCGTTGGTTGAGTTTATGCTGGATTCTATTCTTCTTAGTTTTCATTGAAATGGGTTTTTACGGGAGGGCTTCAAACCCGACGTACAACCTATTTCAAGCCTAGGGAGGCCCGCCGCTCAGATTAGCCGCCAAACTAACGGTTGTCAGTTTTGATGTTGTCCAGGAAACACCACGTGAAGTATTGAGTCGACTTGAGGCGATTTCACAAAGATTATGCTGGCCTCGCCAGGTTAAGAAAGTCAGACATGTTACATTGTAAAGGTTCGCCCCCAGATTTCCTCGTAACCCTGCCCGAACATAAAATCACAGCATATGCCGAAGTACTTATATTATCTATGATCTGAAAGCATTCAGTTCAAAATTGAAGTGGTTTGCAAATTTTTGTAGTTGGCTTAATGCTAATATTTTATATTTTTATACTGTCTAGACCCTAAGGGGGTTTTTAACCCCTAAAACCCCTTTTGTCTACGGGCCTGTTCTAGTTCCAGCGATAGCCACTGATGTTGTGAATAGCTTTGGTTTCTTCTACAACACAATGCCAAAAAAGTAGTTTTGAGATAAATGAGTGTAAAGAGAGAGTGTTGTAGACGAAACACTGTGGCTTGATACATGCTAAAACGGTCGTAGAAGTGGAAATAACGTCAGTATCCTTACAGAAAATTAACAGTATATTCTCAAAAGAAAATATTTTTGAAATATCCAAAAAAAAAAGTTATATTCGTATAAATTCTAGACCACTTTCTTTATATTCAGACCTATATATTAAGACCATCCTTTATTTTAGTTTTTTACGATCAAAACCGTCTGATATATACCCTTTTTATTGGTGTGTGGGCCTTCTAGTCCAATCGAAACCAAACACCACAGGAGCACTCTCAAAATGTGGCTTCAGTTTCCCTGTAAAGTTTCATAAAGATCGGTTCAGCGGTTTTTGAGTCTATACGTGATATACAAACGTACCCACATACACACATCCATTTTTATATATAAATCGAAAATCACTAAAATTTAGTCGAAGTATCACTTAATCTTCCCCCCAACGTTATCTGATTATTAGTTATTTAATTTAAAAAATTTTGGTGGTCATTTGAAATGAAAATTCCTATTTTTCACGAAAAATTCCTATTTTTCACGAAAAATTCCGCATTTCGTAAATGGAAAAAATCTGAAATTTACTGTTAGAGGAAAAAGTTTTATATGAAGAAAGTGTGTACCAAGTTTAGAATAAATAATTAATGTAGTTTATAAATGACTGTTAACACGGACTTTTATTAAAGTGGTTTTGAGAAAAACGCGTTTAAAATTGTCGCTGTCGGAGCTATAGTTTAGAGGAGAGGGGACTAATAGTAAGCAGTTTTGCTCTGATTGACTTTAAACAATCTTCAGACTATATTCTTCAGATGTTCAGCAAGACGAAAATAAATCGATTTTTCAGAAGTGCAAACTACTACTAGACTTTTGAACAAAAAAAGTTTGAATGAAATATATTTATAAACAGCGGAGATATTTGCATCGAAAGACCAAACTTTGATTTTCATGACTTTTTTTCTCATTCTTAGGTAACGATGAAAATGGTTTATGAAAAAGTCATTGTACTAAAAATTTCTACAATTTTGCGGATATGTGAGTGTTTTTGATGTCAAAATAACAAAACATTTTTAAAATAAAATGCACAAAAAAACTCCGATGGAAAAAAGTTTTATAGTAACAAAATTACCGTTAGCTGAAAAATTGCGGCGGGGGCGTGGCAAAAACGAAGTTTGTAACAATTTAATCAAAAATGCACTTAATATGAACGGCGAAATTTGTAAAGCCGTTAAGATTTGTATAAAGGCCAAACAAACAAACAGAAAATGAGTTTGTAGCAGCGTTAACACATAAAAAAGAATTCACGACGATTCTATTTACAAAAACTTTATTTACACAATAATTTTTACAAAAATCGACCGAACGTTTCGGAGTTAAATAGTCACTTATTTTTAAGGCAGCATGGAGCAGAGTTCATGCCACCATAGTATATTAAAAATACGCTGCAGCAAAAAGAACAGCGCTGCAGCGCACCACATAGCGATGATCACCATCCACACTTTGTTCATAATTTTATTATTAATTTTGCATAATCAAAAAAATCGACACCAACGCTAGTGTCGAAGACGTTAAGTTGTAAAATTGCTGACGTTGCATTATTCAGCTAACACTGGCTGCGCGCTTGGCTGGGTGTTGGTTAGCTACGTCAAGACACAGGCAGTTGCGGAATGCAAAGATAAACAGTGTTGTACAACAAACACTGCTTGCTCGTTGCTATACTATTCGTCATAGCATAGCTTAGCGTCAAAGTGGCGATCGAAGTATAGAGTTTCATCAACGGACGGAAAGTCGGTATGTCAACGCGTCTGCATATGCTTTATACGCCTGCATAAACGTATTAAGTGATCGTTTAGTCACTTAAGGAGTTTGCTTAGCTTGTCAATTGTGTGACAAACTAAGTTGCTAGGAACAAAGCGTGGATAACTAAGTTTAGTGTTACGACGAAGAGTCGCCAATTGCTTGAAGAGCAAAATACAGGGGTGGAACGGAACTGAAGGTTCCCCCCCTAGCGCTAAAGGCACGATGTTGTAAAACGTGCTGGAGGTCGAATTCTTCTGCCGCTTCTCGACTAGACCAGCGCTGGTGTTTGATCGACATCTCTTGTGGCTGCAAACTTAGATGGCGCTGTGTTCTTTCGTTTCTTTCTCATGGTCGTTGTTGTCGGATTGGAAAATACCTTTCGTGGTGAAGTTGAAAAACATCGAGGGCGTCCCGCAATGTCCAGCAGTGAGTCGGAAAATTTCACGACTTTTTGTTGTGTTTTAGGTGAGGTTCGTGCAAATCTCCCGCTGTCCAACGGTGGACCGGAAAATGTCACGGTCTTTTTGATCTTTTGTGGCATTGGACGAGCCACATTTGTGTTGTTAGCATCAGGAACCAGACATTTTTGTAGTGTATCTCGATACGATTGAGGCTCGTTACCCCGTGATCCCGCGGTGTCCAACGGTGCGCTGGATAGTTTCTCAGCGTTTTTTAGTGCTGCCGATGTGATGTTTGATTTTGTCTTGTTAACTGCCTTTGTGCCGCGAAAAATTGTCACGGCTGAATCTGCGGACTGCTGGTTGCCGGGACGAGTCAACGCGTCGTCGAACTTTGGTAAGTATGCGCTTTCAGTCTATCAATTGAAATTTTTGTTGTTCTTCCCCTCATGCCAATGGAGAAATACTTATTCATCCTCTCTAGCACTTTGAAAGGGCCGTCGTAGCGAGACTGTAGAGGACGCTGTACCTTATTGACTCGAACAAAACGTGCGTGCAATCCTTCAAAATTCGAGAGTTTTCGTGATGACCCGCCTGCGTAGGTGTGATCTTACTCATCATTTGTCTTAATTCCTTGATGAAATCCGTCTCGTTGGGTTTCTGTAAAGACGGAGACAGCAACTCACCTGGCCATTTTAAAGGGGTGCCGTAAACCATCTTAGCTGACGATGCTGCAATGTCTTCTTTAATCGATGAGCGGAGTCCAAGTAGGATTAGCGGTAGCATTCCACACCAGTCGTCGCTGTCGTAGCACATGATTGACGCTTTTAATGTTTTATTTATTTATTATTTAATCAACTATTAACATTTATTGTTATACAGTTACTGTAAGTACATAATTTAATCGTAGGTTATACAATTAATTCAGCATGATATCGTTTTAAATGCTACCCTATTTTGGGTGATTTCAATCGAGCTGCAGATAATGTTGAACTTTTTGGTCATATTGTAAACTGGGTCACATTTGCCATAATTAGTTCTTCTGAAGGCTATATAGAACAATTACCTTTGCCTAAAATTTCTTTCAGGTGCTTAAAATTTGAAAAGAGATAGAAGTGGTGCACAATCAATATGATTCATCACTACATCCCGAGCAAATAAGGCGAGAAAATACTTTCGCCGGAACTCCAAAGACTTTAGTCCAAGAAGAGCACATCGCGCTTCATAAGAAGGCATAAAATCCCAGTGGAGCTTGCGAATTTCTAACCTAGTGAAACGCCTTTGAATATTTTCAATTCTTTTAATATGTATAGAATATTGAGGGTCCCAGATAACACAATTATTCTCTAAAACCGATCTTACAATCGAAAAGAAAATGGTCCTCACGGTAAAGGGATCGGAGAACTCTTTATTATTGCGCGATAGAAATCCCATCATCGCATTCGCTTTATTTTTGCTCAAATAAAACCCCTAAATCTTTCTTCAAGTCGAATCTCTCGATTAATTCATAATACCATAAGTATTAATACCATAAGAACTTTCGAAAAGTTGATTCTTCATAGAAAAAGACATTACATTACATTTAGACACATTAAGATGCAATTTATTGGTCTCGCACCAAAATTGGAGACTATCCATGTCACATTGAAGCAATAGGGAGTCTTCGTGAGAGTCCACACATCTAAAGATCTTTACATCATCAGCATACATCAGGCACTCAGAAAAGCGAACAGGCTTATTTCAGGAAGATCATTGATAAACAGAACAAACAACAGAGGACCTAGGTGGCTACCTTGGGGTACCCCAGAATAATTGTCAATGTATTTAGATAAATTATTACCAATTTGAACATATTGTTGACGACCAACAAGGTAGCTCTCTAACCATAGAAGTAGCGAGGATTGGAATCCGAGGCTACTAAGCTTATTAATCAAAACAGGGTGTTGAACTCTATCGAAAGCCTTTGCGAAATCCGTGAATATAACGTCTGTTTGATGACCTTTTTCCATATTATTGGACAGAAAGTGTGTAAAAAGAGTTAGATTAGTAGAGGTAGATTTACCTGACACAAATCCATGCTGCATCTCAGATAATCTAGTGTTAATGGAGTTATAAATTTTATTTTTTACCGAAGATTCAAAAATTTTAGGAAAAAGGGGTAATTTAGCTTTAGATAAAACATATTTTTAGGAAGGCCCCAGGTATTTTTTTATTATTAAAAAAAGTCCAAAATGATTTAGGATTACTTTTTATATTTGATTCTAAAGCAAGTAAATAACTTCTATACAAAAACTTTTTAAGACTCTCATAATTTGTGCGTGCCTGGCAATATTCATGACGGAATATGTAATTTTTCTTAAATTTCTTGTGTTCATAATATTTTTTAGATTAGCAAGACGCTTATTATACCAACTAGATTTATTGCTCATGTGGACTTTTTTCAAAGGTACAAATTTCTGAAACGTCTCATTAATGACATTAAATAATAAATCAAAATTATCTTGTAGACAATTACCAAAGATTGTGCACCAATTCATACTACTTAAGTAATCTGATATTACAGTATAATTAGCCTTCGTAAATGCAAATTCAAAAACACTCTCACCATGAAGTGGATTTTTTAGAGTCAGAATATCAAATTGAACTAAAAGAGCAGTGTTATGGACGCTGTTATTAGGTGTTCGATGCCACCTCTCTATCATCTCTTTAGATTGGGGGTGATAAGAAGTGTTTCGGTAGTGCTGCATACCCAGAAAAACATTGAGCTGGCGAAACAAATCAAACTCAAATTGTCGCCCTAGATCGGTTGAGATTCCAAGAGGTACTCCAAACTTGGCAATCTAACCTGATATTAGATTTAGTGCGACGGTCTCTGCTGTCATATCAGGAATCGGTATTGCTTCAGGCCAGCGTGTGAAACGATCGATCATGGTTAAGGCCGCTTTACATTATTCTACTGTGTGTTAACACATGTCAAACTTTTCATGTGTGATAGAATGTGAGATGGTGTAAACAACGGAAAGCAATGTGTGTTCGAGTCTGTTTTGATTTTTTTGGCATGTCGTACCACATTTAATTTTTTGGTTTGTTTCTAATTTCATCACACATTCTATGCACCATTCTATGCACACATTCTATGCACCACCAGAGATGCATTTTACCATAAAACTAGTGTTCTAACTGAAAGGTGGCTATTTTCACAACCAAATGTTCAATTACACATGACTTTGACCGAAATCGATCAATTATTAGATTATTTAATCAATTTGACATTAATTAAACTTATTTGGCCGTGCTCCGCCATAGTTAGTTAATTAGTTTTATGATCTATGAAATTATTACATGAATTAAATTGTGAGCTTTAGATCAAGTAAGTTTTTAAAGAAGGCAACAACAACAACAACAACTCTGTATAGAGTCAATCACTTAGCTGACTAGACAGTCTGTATATACTCATATACTAGTTTAAACAGTGAGTTGATCACAGCTTAATCACTCAAAGACTACTGAAGAGGAAAATGTAGCAATTTTCGAAACAGTAGCGATTTCCGTTTTCCTACATAATATCAAAACGGCTCACTAGAGCTACTTGGATCCTACTTGCATGTAGAATCACCATCAAAACCAACCCACATAATATTATATATAAGTATACTGTGTAAACATTTCGAAATTGTTTATATTAATTTCTTATTCCTTTTTTCTTATGTATTTTGGTCTTAATGTCTGAGTTCACACAAGAAACAAATGCTTGAATGAATCCAAATTTGTTCTTATTTTTCCAGCTAAAAAAAATAACTCTCTGTAAGATCAAAAATTAACTTCGAACATAATCAAAAGTTTGATGATGCTAATGCCCTGGTTATGCTAGGCAAACATGTTTGCTATTTAATTTTGTTCACTTTCTTCTTTTATCAAATATTCGTTTCCTGGTTATGCTATGTTTGTTGAAAGAATATATAAAATTCAGTTAAAAAAAAATATTTGGCATGTTTGCTGTTTCAAACAGCAAACAAAAATGTTTGGCGTGAGAGCGAAAAAATGAGCAGGAGAAAAAGTTCATTTCTCATTTTATTCGTAAAACACTAACAACAAAATCAGTTCACCAAACATGTTTGCCTAGCATAACCATGGCATAAGACCTGAATCATTCAGTCAAAGGCAGTAAAAGATAACAAGACAAAGTGATGATCATTTGCTTCTCTTGTGAACAAAGCCAATGATGCCAAAAAAATCAACAGCATCAAAATGGTTCCAGAGAGTATAAATTATATAGAGGTCCCAGTTTGACTTCGAATGCTATTTCACTCAAGTTTCGTTATACAAGCGTCCGGAGAATAGAAAAACAAAACAAAAATAATTATGCTTTGCCTCAGCGTTCGTTTTGACGCTGCCTATACTTTTTTATAGGTGAACATGGAACATCTGCTGAGGCAAAAGCACAATTATTTTTGTTTTGTTTTTCTATTTTCCGAACGCTTGTACAACGAAACTTGAGTGAACCTCGAACTGACATCTCTATATAATTTATACTCTCTGGTGGTTCCTTTATCTGGCAGACTAAATGCCATAGATGTATATGTTTGTCTCTTTTTACCTTCGCTTAGCATTTTATTCGAATTCCCGCAAATCGGGAAAATCCTGGTTGGCATACCTGGTGCTAAAGAAGTTTATCTTAAAAACATATTTATGCTTGGGATGCAAAGTAAAATTATGCCTTAATTATTTTAACACATTTTAAACACTTATGTTGTAAAACATTTGATAACATTAACCCTCCGTCATACACATGTATCTGGCCAGATATTTTACGAATTTAACTGTGATTTAAATATATTTCTAATTTAGCTAGGGTATCGTTTAATAGCTAATATTGTAAGGTATCGTTTTATGAAAAAACACATTAAAAAAACAACAAACAAAATTTATGTGGATTTTTTCATCTATTCATCGTATACGTAGCGCATGTATCTGGCCAGATACACACACATTTTGTATGAAGAGTACTGTACTTTATTGGTATTTTTTATTTTTCTCTGCGTTTGTTTACTCAAATCACTCTCACAGCAATGGAGGCAAACACAAACAAGGGTTTTTTTTTTGTTTTGTTTGGCCATGGAATCGTATTTTGAAAGACCACTAAATGTAAGTTTGACTGATATAACATTTGCCCTTCATTACATCTCATTTTCCTCGTTTTTCTTTTTCATTTCAGATTCCAGTAGTAGTTCCTAGCTCAAGTGGTGCTGATACTCTACAAAAGAGAAAAAGTTGTCAGCTTTGTACATTGGGAGATGAAAAAATTCGCCGACTTACTCGTTTTTTTTTTGTTCCAAGTGCTCGAATCCGGTATGCCTACAACATTCGAAATCAGAGTATACATATTTTAGTTGCTTACCTGAAGCTGTGTAAGACTTTTTTAATTTAGAATTAATTAAAACTTACTTTATAACTACTAAATTTAATTGAAATTAACTTTATAATAACTATTTTTTTGAAATTAAACACAAAAATAAAATTTTTCTTGTTTTACTTCTCATTTGCACGGGTAGGTGGTTTAGCATGTACTAAGAACAAAAAAAAAAAATAAAAAATATATATCTGCCTGGCGTGATAATATAACAATGTAATATTATCACTAAAATAGCATATTTTTCATATAAATGTAGTGAAATACATAGTGTATCTGGCCAGATACATGCGCTACTTACGTGACTATCGGAACATGTGCATGACGGAGGGTTAAGCATAACTTAAATAATATATATTAGCTGCGTTCCTTTCGCCTTAATATAATCGCGATAACAAATTTTCTCAAAGGAATGGCAAGAAAAACGACGCGTAGAGGGCACTACCGTTGCAGTCAAAATTAAATTCAAACAAGCAATCATGATACAATAACTATTTGGTGTCATGAGAACGTGTGTCGTTCAAAACTGTTGTGAACTGTTATGGTAGCGATACCTTAGTGAACGATGTTTTTCTCTGAATGTGTTTTACTCTAAACGTCAGAAAAATTATAAATTATTTAATATTATTATTAATATTATGGAATTATACAAATAATTAAAGTGCAATTGTTGACTCCGCTGAATGCGTCCAATGAGTGTGACACACGCGGTTTGTTTTGTTTTCTTTTGTTTAACATTCGATGGTCGCAGCTCGTGAGGAAATAGGTTGCTGTCATGACTACCTAATAGTCATTGTATCAAACAAACAAATAATTCAAAAAATGAAATGACAGCTCTTAAAAATATACAGGTGCGACACCTGTGTTTCAAATTTTTTAAAGGCTATATCACAATTATATATGGATAGCAAAAATAATCCTATTTGTTATAGGATTATTATTTTTGTTTTTGCTTTGCATATAAAAAAAATAATCTGGATTATTTTGAAGCGAATGGAACGCAGCTAATTTTAAGTAATTGCATGACTGCCAACTTAATATTTTAAACAAATAATTTACCAATAATGGTTTCGTGATAAAAACATTGAAACTTATTAAAAACTTATTATCTTATAATATTATCTTAGAGAAACATTTTGATTTTATTAATTAAAGCAATCACTGTTTCAGAAATGTACATAGATTTTCTTCTTCGTAAATGTTTAGTAAATTTTTCGTTAACTTTTTTTCACATGCAGCACAGACATTTTAACATTTCACGATTACAGCTCCTGTAAAGTTTTTGTTTTAATTTTTATGTTGTTAAATGAAAGGACCTGCCTCGAGTTTTTTTGCCGGCGCTTAAAAACGCCACTGGCTCTAAGTAAATTATTTTTATTTAGCCGGCATAAGAATGCACTTAGGCTTGAAATATTATTTTTATTCAGCCGGCATAAAAATGCGCTTAGGCTTGAAATAAATAGATGCAGCTGATTTAAAGCTTGTAGAATTAATAATCTTTATTTTCAAATTTTTGGTGCTTATAAAGCCAAACAACGGTATTTTGAAAAAGTGCATAATTTTTAACATAAAACGTGCGTGAGTGAAACATAAATATAAACTTCATGCGTAAGTGCGTAATGCAAAATAAATATAACAAAATATATAAACATTGAAAGTGCGCGATTGAAATAAATAGAACATTAGCTTAGTGCGAAAGTGCGTAATGTAAATCTAATATATAACCACGGGTCATTGTGCGTGGTGAATAATAACAAACATAAATACAGTGCAACCAAATAGTTTGTGAACGTTTGGTTGCTTAACTTGGTGCGCACTACACCCCCATCCTTAAGATAAAAATTATTTGAAAAAAAGAAAAATATTTTTTAAAATTATACAATTCAAACTTTCTTATTATAATCTAATAAATTATTTAATCTTAAAATATAGTATTTGTTTCATGCATTTCAAATATTCTTATTAACTATAACAGATTATATTTTATATTTTATTACAAAAATGGTTTCAAAATAGATGTATGATATATGTTATTAAAAATTAGACAAATTCAATTTGTTTATGAAATTTATACAATGCAATTGTTTAAATTAATAAATTTTTACTTTAATTGAAAAATTTGAATTAAATCCATCTTTTTAGTAAATTATTATGGTATTCTTTGATTTTACCATCTACATCAACTTTAGAATTTACTCCATTTTTATCAACTATAATATATGGACCATGATATGGTGGTTGGTTTTTCTTTCTATTTATTTTCTTTATCATTACTTTTTCACCAATTTTTATATTTAATGGTGCAGAAGTGACATTATTTTGAATTCGTTTAATCTTTGCTATATTTATCAATTCTTTCGTTTTTTCTAATGAGTATTTTAATCTTACTCTCAATTCTTGCGCATAATTGTCTGTGTTGTAACATTTTGAATTATCTAGTTTACCATTTGGTAGGTTTGCTAATTTGCCAAATATAAGTTCAAAATGAGTGTAATTAGTGTCAACATGAGGTGTTGTATTGTAAGCAAATGTGAAGTATGGGATCCAATGGTCCCATTCATCATATTTGCAAAAATTTAATAAAAATTCGTTCAATACTCTGTGGTTTCTTTCTATTGAACCGAGGGTCTCATGATGATAAGGCGTGCTAAATATTTGTTTAATGTTAAGCTGTTTGCAGATTTCCGACATCAATTCATTGGTAAATTCAGTACCCCTATCTGATTTAAGAACTTTAAAATGACCATAGAATAAAATAAAATTTTCTATTAAGGATTTGGCACAGTCTTTGCGTCTTTGGTCTCCATTGGACAAGCAATGACATATTTCGTTAACTCACATTGCATAGTTAATATATAACGTAAATTATTTGATAATCGCAAAGGCCCTACAGTATCTATTGATATTGTTTCAAAACTAGTTCCTGGTGCGTCTGTCAAAGTTAATTCCTCTTTTGTATGTCTGGTTTGTTTGTTGATTTTACATTGTTTTTTTTTAAAACATGCAATAACAATAGAGTTCAGCTACTACAGCTTTTTCGCACTTTCTCCGCATTAGATCATCTTAAGAACCAGCCCAAACAACATTACAACATCTCAATAAGGCCATTCACAGTTCGAATACGCTGGTCCGCCATTTGTACGATCCGCTATTTGTATGCCAATTTACGAAAGCGCATTTTGCCTTGCTGTTGCTTTGCATACAAACGCAAATACGCAGGCACGCGGAAATAAAAGCAGCCCTTAGACGTGTTTTTTGTACCTCGTATTTTTATGATCTGTCAACAGCCGCATAATGACATACATCACAGGGCTGCACAATTTTTTAATACGACGGTCACATGGCGAGGTGCTCACAGTTTGAACAATAACAAATGCTATAAATACGATTTGTTAAAAGTACGCTCAAACCGTGAATAGCCCTAATGATATCGATAAGAGTGGTCCAAAACAATCTAAAGTGAGAAAAATTTACCCACCATAATATGGGTTGGGCTCAGGGACAACACAAGACATAACAACTAACCATGCGTTAATATAGATCTAATCATACATTAGTTTTCAATCTACTTTTGAGTTGACCTTTCGATAAGTTAACATCAAAAAAGCTACAGTTGTTAACAAAGGTACTCATGCGATTTAAAGGAGCAGTAGCCATATAATTTGTGCTACTAAAAGGTAAGTAAATTAAATTGTTAGCGTTTCTACTGCTTCTACGGTTAGTGTTAAAATTTATAAGAGTTAGGAGTTCTGGTGAATCGAACCCACCAGTTATGAGTTGGTGTAAGTAGACGATATCAGCAGACTTCCTTCTCTCATTTAAAGATTGCATTTTTAATAGTTTTAAACGATCCTCATAAGGAGGAAGATTAAAAGTGTCAGTTCCGCTTAAGCCCCTTAGAGCAAACCGAACAAAACGTTTTTGAATTCTTTCTATTCGTTCAACATGTACATTGTAACTTGGCGACCAAACTTGACTTGCATACTCCAAGTGAGGACGGACAATTGAATAATACAGCGTTGTAGTTGTTATCATACTATTAAATTCTTTGGCCCAGCGTTTTATAAAACCGAGCATAGAAGACGCTTTTTTACAAATGCTATCAATATGAACGCTAAACGATAGCTTAGAATCCATGCATATACCAAGATCTTTGACAGAATCTACACGATTTAAAGCTGTATCTTTTATCTTATAATCAAAAATTAAATTATTCCTTTTACGCGAAAAGGTCATAGTTTGGCATTTATCTGGATTAAGAAACATATTATTTTTAGAACACCAAACTTCAAAGGATTTTAAATCAGACTGGAGTAGAACTGAATTGTCTTTAGAATCTACTGTTCTGTATATTTTCATATCATCTGCATAAATGAGCAGATGAGAGTATTTGATGATGTGGGTTACATCATTAATGGCTAAAATAAACAGAAGTGGACCAAGGTGGCTACCTTGAGGAACACCTGATGCAGCAATAAATTCACCAGACAACACACCTCGAAATCGTATTTGATAAGATCGCTCTGTCAGATACGATTGAATCCAGCTTACAAAAAATTGTGGAAAACCCATTAACTTTAGTTTAAATACAATTAATTTGTGTGGTAGTTTATCAAATGCTTTACTAAAATCAGTGTAAATACAATCGACCTGGTTACCTGAATAAACTGAATTTAAGCAGAATGTTGTAAAATCGAGGAGATTAGACACAGTGGATCTGCCAGTAACAAATCCATGCTGACGAGTTGTTATGACCCTCGCACAATGAATCTTCACACGATCATACACGAGCCGCTCGAAAAGTTTTGGAATCGATGAGAGTTTAGCGATAGGCCTATAGTTGTTTACATCATTCCTACAACCTTTTTTATAAATAGGACTTATAAAAGATTTTTTCCAAAAAAGTGGAAAATTACATTCCCTAATTGATTTATTGAATAATATGGAGAGTGGTTGGCTTAGAACGGAACCACATTGCGTTAACACTGCGGCAGGAATTCCGTCAGGTCCAGCATTGAAATCTTCTTCGATCGATCCAATATACTTTAAAATATCCTCTGAGTTAAAAGATATAGGGCCCAACGAAACCCTGGGTGTAGAGTTCATATATTCAAAATAAACTTCATCAGGACTAAAAGAGTCTGAACAGAATGTTCAGAATTGTTCGCAATTTAATATATATTTCTTTATCATTTTGTTCATGTTTTTCCAAATGTATTTTTGTTTCATTTTTAAATTGGTTTTTCTAATGCCCATGTGTCCTCCATGAGCCGAATTATGATATTCTTCAATTAATTTATTTTGTATATCTTTATCAATTATTCTTGTTGGTTCATTGTATATTAAAATTTTTAAATTTTCATTATTTTTTCTTTGTAAATTATTAAACATCTCTTTAAATTTATATATTCCTATGGTTTCAAATATTTTATCATTTTTACTTAACGCGAGCTCGTTTATATTTAACCTTTGCATTTTTGACGACAGTTTCTCCAAAGTCAGCTGTGTGATCGATGGATTATCGCTGCATCTAGCAATAACTTCTCTATTATTTATATATATTTGGGTACCCTTGTAATTTCTATCTATTACGAACCTTAATTGTATAATTTTGTTAATATCCGATTTGGATGTGCACTCCCAAGCAAAAAGTTGATCAGACTTCTTGTCAGTAATGCCATTTGTTTTGTCTGAATTTGTGTTTTGTGTATGTTTATTTGTGACCATACTTCTTGTTATAGCCAGTATTTTGCTATCATCCGTTCCTGTCGGAATCATAGCCTGCAATGAGTCGCTGTTTAGTACTATACGAGATAATGCGTCAGCATTAGTATTCATGCTGCCTTTTTTGTATATAATTTCAAAATTGTAGTCGCATAAGTCTAATCTAATACGTGTCATCTTTGATGACGGGTTTCTATGGGAAAATAGAGACACCAAAGGTCTGTGATCTGTTACTACTAAAAATTTGCGACCATAGAGGTATGGTCTGAAAAAATTTATGGCCCAATGTATGGCCAATAACTCTTTTTCTATTATCGATTTGTTTAAATCGTGTTTGTTGAGAGACTTGCTCGCGTATGATATTGGTAGATCTAAACCAATATCACCTTGTGACAAAACAGCACCTAACGCATAATTTGAGGCGTCTGTTGTCAGTACAAATTGTTTTTCAAAATTTGGGTATTGTAATATCGGTGGGTTTAGTAATTTTGTTTTTAACGTTTCGAAAGCATTTTGACAATCTTCAGTCCAATTAAATTTAACATCTTTATTTAGTAGTGAGTTCAAAACTTTAGCTATTTCTGCAAATTTGGGTATGAACCTCCTATAATAATTGCAGAAAGCAACAAATCTTCTGACTTCATCTGTATCTTTTGGCACAGGGTAATTTTTAATGATTTTATTTTTTGCTGGGTCAGTTTTAATGCCCTTAGCAGTTATGAGGTGTCCTAGATAAACAACCTCTGGTTTCAAAAATGAGCAGTTGTGTGCATTTAGTTTTAAATTAAATTTCCTCATCCTTTCAAAAACTTTTGCTAAATTTTCATTGTGATGCCCTAAACTGCATCCAAACACAATAATATCGTCTACGTATAGAAATGCTTCAGCATCTAAACCACTCAATGCTATTGTTAGCATGCGCTGAAAGCTGTTGGACGATATTTTTAGTCCAAAAGGTAGGCGTTTAAATTGGTAATGTCCGTTATTTGTTGAAAAGGCAGTTAGTGGTCGTGAGTCTTCGTGTAATCGTATTTGGTGGAAGGAGCTAGTCATGTCCAACGTCGAAAAGTATTTAGCGCTTCCTAATTTGTCTAGTACGTCTTCTATTTTTGTAAGGGGAAACTTGTCGTTAACTATTTTTTCGTTTAGTTTCCTGAAATCGACCACTAATCTCCATTTTTTCTCATCATTATTTGATTTTTTTGGAATAACTAAAAGTGGCGAATTGTAAGGGCTAACCGAGTGTTCAATAATGTTGTATTTTAAAAGCTTGTCTACTTGTTCGTTGATCTCTGTCATTTGTGTCTGTGGGAGTCTGTAGTTCTTTATATATACCGCTGTTGAATCAGTAGTATGAATTTCTTGCGTGTAAAAATTGTTCACTGTCAATGGTTCTCCGGGGAGGTGGAATATATCTTGGAATTGTTTTAAAATGTCAATTATTGATTTTTCTGCCTCCGGTTCGTTGCATCCAATGTCTAATGTTTTTAGAAATTCTTGTAATCTATGTGCATTAAATTTATTAGTTTCTTTGCTTATAAATATGTTGTAGTTTTTTAATGGTTTTGTTTCTATGTTTATATCCTCTAAATTTATTTCTTCTTCTGTCGTGTTTAAAACTTTCACGTGTGCTACGCCATTTGCAGGTATTATGCTATTTGCAATGAAGACTCC
Source organism: Dichetophora obliterata (assembly GCA_963920525.1). Classification (NCBI taxonomy): domain Eukaryota; kingdom Metazoa; phylum Arthropoda; class Insecta; order Diptera; family Sciomyzidae; genus Dichetophora; species Dichetophora obliterata. Next base: position 142,320,567 of record OY986436.1, on the reverse strand, counting down.
ATTATTTATTTTTTTGTTAAGGATTAAAATATCTTCATTAACCCTAATATTTATGGGGACCACTGCTTCTGATCGAGCAGGTACTGTAAAATTTTTATAATTTAAAATTATTGGTAATGTTAGTTCTTTTTCATTTATTAAAAATGTTACCGTGTACGTTTCAAAATCTATTTTAGACATGTACTTCTGTTAATATTGGAAATTCATTTTCTACTATGTGGAAATTGTGTGTTATTTCCTCCGTTTCAATTAAAAAATTTAAATATGATGTGCCTATGCACTCTATACTTTCATTTGTTATACCAGTTATTGTTGAAATATTTCTTGTTTCTATTTTATTCACGCTTCTTTTCTTGCAGATAGAAATATCTGCTCCTGTGTCTATTAGGAATTTCAGATTCTCATTAGTATTTTTGCACTTTAATATAATAAAATTGGTTAAATTTTTAGTAAGTTGTAGGATCAGTTTTGGCCTCTGGGTAACAATTTCTGCTACCCGGCCATATCCGTTTCCCTGCGCATTGTTGCTGTTTCTAAAATTTGTATTTCTATTGAAATTATTATTTCTGTTATTATTGTTTATAAAATTATGATTATTATTTCCGTTTTCACGGTGAAAATTATTGTTATTTTGAAAATTGTTTCTTCTGTAATTGTTATTATTTCTGTAATTGTTATTTTGATTGTTGTTTTGAAAATTATTATTGTTTCTGTAATTATTATTTGAAAAATTTTGATTTCTGTTTCTATAATTGTTATTATCTCTGTTGGAAAAATGTTGATTATTGTAATTTCTGAAGTTTTGATTAAATCTATTATTTTGCTCATTATAATTTCTTGAATTATTTCTGTTCTGTATATGTAAAATATTGTTTCTATCTGTAGAAAGATTTTGCTCAATATTCAAGCATCTTTCAGTTGCTTCATTAAAAGTTTTTGGCGGATTCGCCTGTAAAATAGTTTTATATTCTGTCCTGACACCTTTTGAAAAAATATTAAGTGCCATACTTTCGTTGACCTTATATATTGCATCTTTTGTCTCTTGACTGGGTTTCTCTAAGCTTTGTAGCTCTAAATTGCTTAATTGCTCTGCTAATTCTGTTATTTTTTCTCTATATTCGGAAATTGTTTGATTATTCTGTGATATTGAACTAAATTCATTTAGCATTTGATGTACTGTTTTTGGATTGGGATAAGATTTCACCAATAAAGATTTTAATTCAATCAATGTCGAAGGTCTGTTCAAACGTCCAAGTATACTTCTAACTTGGGTTGTTAATTTAAAATTGTATACTACTTAATAAAAATGGCCTTATCTTCATCTTTTATTAAATCATGAAGCAATTCTGCTTTCACTATAAAATCATCTAATTCTTCATAAATTCCTTTAAAAACTGGTAGGTTTTTACCTACTACATTTATGTCAAAGTTTGACATTTTTGGCAAATTAGTTTCTTCCTCCCAAACCGATGATAAATCCAAATTTATTTTATCTTCTTTTCGTATTATTAAATTTTTTATGATTTCATTCAATTCATAATAAATTTTATTAAATTCTAATATTAAATGTTTGCAATCTTTTAAAGCTTAATTTTCGACTATTTCGTTTTTCAATTTTTCAATTTTTTGCAATTTAGCTTTTTTATATTCTTCACTATAAATTCGATTTTTACTTTTTCTCAAATTTTTCTTTAATTTTTCAAGAAATATTATGTTTTCTTTAATTATGTCCATAAATTTATGTCATGACATCAAAACATTAAAATTTTTAATTTTTTTTATTTCACTTGAATCACCCTATGATTCATAGTGCCAATAAATCATGCATGCCAACCTTTAAACATGTGTCTGCAATGATTGATTGCGAATAAGAGTACAAAGAAAAAGTAAAAGTGACGTTTCAGTTTAATGAATGAAAAATATAATGGCGGTAGTGTTCGCGTAGTAGAAAAAGTTTATTTTTTCACAAGTGTCGGTCGCGACTTATAAAATAAAAAAAAAGGTAATTTTAATAAAATATAACATGAACATATTGTAATCCGTGCGCGTAGTTTTCGTTTAGCATATATTCGCTTAATATATGCATTTAATTCAATTTTAAAGTGTAGTGTTTCAAGCAACAGAGCAAAAAAAAAAATATATGCAAAAGAAAGAAATGTTGTTGTTCGCAAAAATTTTGTTTATCTAAAATATTTGCCAAGTGTTTGTGTGCAAGTGTAAGAGAAAAAAAAAATTTGTAATAATAAGCGCAACAAGTTGTTATTGAAGTGAAAAGATGCAAGTTTTGTGTGTTATTTTGTGTATAAAAATTTAATAATAAATTTAAAAAAAATATGGATTTACTTCATTGTTTATTTGTTAATTAACATTACTTGAAAAATAAATTAAGAAAGTGTTATTAGTTCTTCAGTGTTTCTTTATAATTTTGTTTTATAAGTTTGTTTTTATAAAATTAATGATAAAAATAAATTTTTGTTTATTGTTGTTGTTGTTTATTAATCTGCTGCTCCAGTTCCCTTTGTTGCTCCTCTTCTACGCCCAGCAACCATGTCCTGTAGGTGCTCATGAATTCCTCTGCGTGTTGTTCAAATAGAGTTGTTGTACTCCTTGATTTTGGTGCTTTTACGTCATCACTGTTATAATTTATTTAAGGATCGTTTTATTTATTTTATAGCGGCAGAGTTTGCCTTCGCTATAGACTGCAGTGTTTGCCGACTTGAACTATGTCCAAGGCAAACAGAGACGTTTAAAATAAACTGAACAAGGCAGAGATCTGCCAGCTTGTGTGGTTAATTAAAGTATGATTTATTGTTGGCCATCTCGGCTCTTTTATAACATTTTTACAAAACTTACTTAGTAGTCTTAATCTATGGTCATACTTCTCTAGTTAATTAATATAATTATAACCTATGTTGCGTTTCGTTCTTGCATATTGAATTTGAATCATCGAAAGGATTCAAATTACATATTTTTGGTTTGACGAATGATAATTTGGCACGGTCAACAATATTGAGTGAGTAATAAAAATATTCGCATGCACTGAGTGCAGCACACGCCGATAATGCAGTGCTAACTTATTAGTCACTCAATATGTTGCTGTTTATAACAACGAAACTTAGGGTCGGCAGTGTGTATAACGAGAGCACACTACATCACCATCTGGTACGTATTCTTGCTGTATTTGTTGTTTTGCCGTCGGCAAAATTTCTTCTTGCGTACGCATCAAATTTGGGTCCGTGTTTGGCAGGATCGCCATGTAAAGTTTTTGTTTTAATTTTTATGTTGTTAAATGAAAGGACCTGCCTCGAGTTTTTTTGCCGGCGCTTAAAAACGCCACTGGCTCTAAGTAAATTATTTTTATTTAGCCGGCATAAGAATGCACTTAGGCTTGAAATATTATTTTTATTCAGCCGGCATAAAAATGCGCTTAGGCTTGAAATAAATAGATGCAGCTGATTTAAAGCTTGTAGAATTAATAATCTTTATTTTCAAATTTTTGGTGCTTATAAAGCCAAACAACGGTATTTTGAAAAAGTGCATAATTTTTAACATAAAAAGTGCGTGAGTGAAACATAAATATAAACTTAATGCGTAAGTGCGTAATGCAAAATAAATATAACAAAATATATAAACATTGAAAGTGCGCGAGTGAAATAAATAGAACATTAGCTTAGTGCGAAAGTGCGTAATGTAAATCTAATATATAACCACGGGTCATTGTGCGTGGTGAATAATAACAAACATAAATACAGTGCAACCAAATAGTTTGTGTACGTTTGGTTGCTTAACTTGGTGCGCACTACACTCAGCTAAGACAAGACAAGTTCGCAGCTGTAGATTTTATTTTTCGTAAAGGTTTATTAAATTTTTCTTTAACTTTTTTGTTTTAGTAAGAATTGAAGGTATTGGCTAAATATATTCTTAAAATGGTTGAGTCAAGGAAGAAAAATTATATATAATTTGTTTTTAATTACTTAATTACATAATTACTGAACTACCTAATTACTTAATTACTCAATTAAACTACAATAGAAAAATGTGTAACGTCCGACACGTACCGTCCGAACTATAAAACTGTTAACAGTGACTTTAAAACTACGATATTAAAGATGATGTTGGAATATTTTTAAACTTATCTAATATGCAATATTTTCTTCCTTTATTTTCAGTTCGAGTGTTACTCTCACAAGAACTTCCTTTTTTAGCAACGTCCGAATGAACGGCAAAAATGACAAATTTTAGGTAAACTGCGCTATGATGAACGATGTTTTAATTATAATAAATTACATTTATGAAGAGCTATTTAACCAGATACATCTTAATTGAAAAACTGTTAGCAAAATTTGCGAAATTAACAAAACAATAAGTGTCAAAATTTGCAAACTTTGTTTGATGATATGTAATAAAATAAGAGCATGCATGTAATTATTTGACTGTTTAACGTATTCCTTTATCACAACTTAAAGATTAAAATGTTAAAACACTCAATCCATACATTATTTTTCTTGTTTGCAAACGAAGTTCCAGCAGAAAAAAACAGAAAAAGAAGAAGATCGTTCAATTTTTAAATCTCACCATGAATAGCGGGGGTTTGTGTAGAATAGCGGGGGTTTGAGTAAACAGACTGTCTAGTCAGCTAAGTGATTGACTCTATAGAGTTGTTGTTGTTGTTGTTGCCTTCTTTAATACTTACTTGATCTAAAGCTCACAATTTAATTCATGAAATAATTTCATAGATCATAAAACTAATTAGCTAACTATGGCGGAGCACGGCCAAATAAGTTTAATTAATATCAAATTGATTAAATAATCTAATAATTGATCGATTTCGGTCAAAGTCATGTGCAATTGAACATTTGGTTGTGAAAATAGCCACCTTTCAGTTAGAACACTAGCTTCTGGCGAAGCAAAAAACTCGTTTCATTTCTATGGTGCATTTCGACAAACTATCGAACACCAATGAATATTGAAATAAATAAAGAAGCAACTAGAACAGATGGCAACCTTGATAGAGTTGATGGCGGTGATCTATAAATAGCCTACTGCTTTGGAATGATTAGCAGCCATAGAATTCAAAAGAATGAATTCCAAAATCTGCGCACTCTGTGAGTTGATCACAGCTTATCACTCAAAGACTACTGAAGAGGAAAATGTAGCGATTTCCGAAACAGACTGTCTAGTCAGCTAAGTGATTGACTCTATACAGAGTTGTTGCTGTTGCCTTCTTTAATAATTTACTTGATCTAAAGCTCACAATTTAATTCATGTAATAATTTCATAGATCATAAAACCAATTATTTTTTTTTGTATTTTTAAGAATTCTTGTTATTTTTAAATTCTAACAACGGATTCGGATTCAGCGACCCATTTTTATTTAGTTTTCGCATCAGCACCGAATTTGTAAAAATAAAAATAATTAGGTGACAACCCTATTAGCCATATTGTATTTTCAAATTCTGACTTCAGATTCGAAATCAGCGATTCCCTAACACTCTTGAATGATGTTTAAAACTATTCAAAATACTAATTATTAGAAGGCAGCCCATTATAAAAAATTACATAATTTTGAAATTCTCAAAAATAAAAAAAAGTATAGCAGTGAGGGGACTGCCGACCGAAGCGAAAACATATAGGTAAAATATTAGTATTCCCTGGAAGACTTTGTCCTGTCATGGACCGCCTTATTTTTATATAAGAATTTTTGTGCTAATAGGAAATAAAAATTTTTATTTTCACACCCTCAACCTTTGATTATTTCTTTCAAAATATTTTTATTCAGATAGCATTTTTATTTTATAATTACACCAAACATTTAAATTTAAATTTACATTTAAATTTAATATTGTTGATATAAAAATAAAATACAGGGAGCACTATTGAAAAATAATCCTCAAAAAGGATATTAAATTTTTTCTTTCAATATATATGAAAGGCTGTAGCTAAAATAAAATAAATTTACTTTTTTTCTATATGATATTTTGTTTGATGGGTCTTGAAGTCACTTTTTATGCCTGCATTTGAGATCTTGCTACAAGGAAAACAGAAAACATAGCAAGCAAAGTGCAGTTTATTTTCTGCCCCCGATTCGGTTCATCCGTACATCCGGTTCATCATTAATGCACATTTTTTTCATCTTTTATCACTTCATTATATTTTAAATTATGGGTTTTAATATTAAAAAACAAGGTAAAACACAAACAAAAATATAAATTAAACTTATTGAAATAATTAATATACACTTAAACTACATAATAATACACGCATATATAAAATTTGTATTTATATACATTTCATTGAATTTCATTTACATTATTTTCACTATTTGCGTCATTAATCATTGCATTATATTTTTAAAAAAGATACTATAGGCTCATGATACAAAGAACTACAGATAAAGTATTCCCGGCGTAACGAACAACATTTACTGCGCACCTCCCCAACAAGCAAGAAATATATTTTTCTCCAAGCTTGGAAAAAAAGTCTTCAACCTCCACTTGATCTCCAACTCATTTCTCCAAGTCAACTCCAAGATATTGGGGCTTGAGATGCATTAGTTTTCAAAATGGCAATACTGTTGAAGTGTCAACAAAATAATTTGTTTTTGTACCTGGCAACACTAGGTTGTTTTGGTTATTGTGTTTCTTGTTGGAATTTATAGTCAAGCGAATTTGTGAATTTTAACAAAATAATAAAAATAAAGTGAATAAAGTGAGTAGAAAGTGCAACAAATTAGTCATAAGTGCAGTTTACGGCTCACGCGAATATAATTTTTGTTCTTATTTTTATTAAACGTATTTTGCACTCCTTAGTCCAAAAGTGCAAAAATAAAAGGCATAAGTGCAGTTTATGGCCCACGCGTAAATAATTTTTCCTTATTTTTATTTAACGTATTTTGGACAAAAATGGGAATGCCTTAGGAGATAAAATTCGTGAAAGTTTTTAAATTCAGTGCAAAATATGAAGTTTATGGAATAAAGCCGAAAATAAAAAATGGCTTCCTAATATCTATTTTGGACTACTTAGGGCCAATTTTTCAGTGCGAGTTTAAACTCTAGTCAAATTAAACTGAGGTTAACTCACCGCAATTGGACGTTTAAACTCGGTTTTACTAGATATTTTAGCATTTGTTGAAGTTAAATTAACTTATATTATCATATAATGTGCTTCTTTTTTGCCTAAACCCAGTTTAATCGTCCGATTTTGGTGAGTTAACCTCAGTTTAATTTGACTAGAGTTTAAACTCGCACTGAAAAATTGACCCTTAGTCCAAAAAAGCAAAAAATAAAATGTCGGCCTCGAATGGCTTAGGAGATAAATTCGCGAAAGTTTCAAAATTCAGTACAAAATATAAAGTTTGTGGAATAAAGCCGAAAATAAACAATGGCTTAAGGTTGAAATTTAAATGTTTCAAGTTTTAGCGAATTTTATCTCCTAAACCATTCGAGACCGACATTTTATTTTTAAAAATATTTTCATTGATTGAAATAAAAAAATAATTGCTAATAAGCTAAAAAGCTTTCTCTTAAAAACCTATTTCTTTTTTCATTTTGGGTTGGAGATCGGTTAGAGAAAGACCTTGGAGATCAAGTGGAGATCCGGCCTTATCTCAACTGGAGATCTAAGGTCCATTTCCTTGGAGAATGGCTAGGATCTCAAGTGGAGATCAAGTTGATATCCAGCACTGGAGATTGGAGAAATGAACTGGAGCTCCACTTGAGCTCAAGCCTATCTCCAAGGTAAATGTTTATTGGGTCGTCATCGGTGCTCGCCAAATGTGACACTTGATGAATACATTCAAACGAAAATGTCAAAAAGAGACGAAGATAGCAAAATGAAAACGAACAAACAGTCAAAATTCTGTCAAGCACATCAAGCAACGTAGCCGCTTTTTGTGTAAATTGGTAAAAAGGGGAAAAAACACCCCTACAAAATATTTATTTATTTATTTATTTATATTTATTCATGTGTAATTCAAAGCCACCAGGGCCAATAAAATAAATTACCAGTATATATTGCGCGAGTATACAACTTATATTCATTATATTATATTCATTATTAACAAAAATTGAAAAAAAGAAAGAAAAAATAAATGTTACTTACACTATTAACAATTAAAGTAGGATTATTAAAGTTCACTAGTGTTCCACACAACGCTCCCCCTCCTCCTATATATAAAGTAGTACATAGAAGTCTACTAACTAGAGCAAGATTAAGGACCAGACCCAAAACTATCCAAGCGAGAAAAAGAACGAAGAGAGAAAAAAAGAAAAAAGAAAAAAAAATGCTTATGGAAGATAAGCATTGCCAAAAAGAAGAAAAAGAAATATCTACGTTTATAGTCTCCACTATAAAGAATCAAGTATATGTGCTAAAAGCTTTATTTTAAAAGTATTTACAGGCATGGAAAACGTCTTAAGATGAAAAGGTAAGCAATTCCAGACCCTGGCTACGCGAATATGAAAAGAACGTTCATACAGAGAGGTTGATATTTTTGGATATAGAATTTGTGGATTTCTGGTCGAGCGGGAGAAATTAAAGTTGTTAACTAGGTAAGGCTGAGATTGATTCTTCATTATTTTAAAGAAATATACCATACATCAGTATTTAATAAAGTTGGGAAAAGAGCATTTGAGAAACTGTAGAGTAAAGGAAGAGACATGATCACTGAGCCGAAGATTATACAGAAAACGGATGATTCTATTGAAAAGAAGCACAATTTTTTTCAGATTATACGCAAATGTACCAGAAAAAACCTCAATACAGTATGTTAAGTTGGAGAGTAATAATGCATGCACTAGTCTATGTTTAACATGATGCGGCAAGTATAAGTTGAGGCTTTACAACTTCATCAGTGTGTAATTAATCTTTGAGCTCAGATTGTTGATATGAGCATCAAAAGAGAGACGTTTGTCTAAATTTAAACCCAGGCATTTAAGATTGTCAACAAAATTAATTATGCATTCATTTATTTTAATGGAAAGATTTACATTTGAATTTGTACTGGAAGCGAAAAGCATAGCTTTGGTTTTATTTGGATTAATGGTTAAAAAATTATTTTTCATCCAATCGCTAACATTGGTTAAATTAAAATTGATTACAGCTTCAAGTGCATCATGAAATTGCTTATCACCATGAAATAGGAGTTGTATATCATCCGCAAAGATAAAGCAAGTGCACGCATTAGAATCAAGACAATCGACTAGATCATTCACATAAAACATAAATAGAATTGGACCCAGAACTGAACCTTAGGGAACACCACTCAAGACATTCAACAAATTAGAATTAATATTTTTTAAAGAAACAAACTGTTTACGATTATGCAAATATGAAAAAATTAGCTCACAGGCAGGACTCGAAAAGTTTATATTCGTGCAAAGTTTTCTGATCAAATTGGCGTGATTAATGCAGTCAAAAGCCTTAGAACGGTCAAGTGACAGGAGCACAGATAATTTATTTTGAATAATGAACTATTATCCTCACAGCATCTGTCAGTCCTAAAAGCAAAGAGGTGGTGCTATGTCCGTTTCGAAAACCATACTGACAACTCTTGACCAGCATATATCGGTTTGTATGGTCCATAATTTGATCCTTAATAAGATTTTCAACTACCTTGGATAAAACAGGTAAAATACTGATGGGACGCAGGTTATCAATTGAACTCGAGTTTCTTTTTTTTTTATTGGTACTACACGGGATATCTTCCACGCCACGGGAAAAGTAGAAGTCATAAAAATGCAGTTTATAAAGTGAAGAAGATAGCTCTGAACGTAGGGAAAGATTATTTTTAGGAATTTTAGAGGTATATTATCATAGCCCACGGCATTAGATTTGATTTTCATGAACGCGTTATATACCTCCACAGAGGTAACACTTCTAAAGAAGAGATTATTATGATTATCATTGAAGAAATTTCGCTCAAAATTTGGAGTGCTAGATGAGGGCATAGATTGATTATATAAGAAGCTGCAATTCAACTTATTGACATCAACCTCTTCAATTGGAGAGACAGAGTTAGTGCATCCATTTTGCCGCAGAATGTTCCACATCTGCTTACTGCCATTACATTGGAAAACCTTAGCATGCGCACACTTTTTAGCTTTTCTCAGAATTGCTTTAGCACGATTTCTGTACTTGCAGTAAATTCTCCAATTATTGTCATTGCGATCTAAGGAATAGGCTTTAAAGGCTAAGTCACGTAAAGATTTAGCATGGATAATATCCCTTGACTTAATCCAGTTATCATTACTGTAATTCAGTTTACGCCTAACCGTATGTACGTGAGAAAGAAGCTTATATAGATTCGAGTTGATGATACTTAGCTGGTCGTCAGTATTGCTTGTAGAAAAAATACGAGCAAAGTCGCAGTTGTCCAATTCGGTAAATAAGTTATAATAATTGATAGCATTGTAATTTCGAAATTCAATGAATTCATCATTTTTAAAAACAGGTGATTTAACCGAGATAAAGATGAAGGCATGATGAGATATGCCCGGATATGACATCTGACTTGAAAGGCATAGCAGGCTTGGGTCACTCAGGAGAAAGTAGTCAATTAATGAATTGGAATTATTACTAACATCATAGTGTGTAGGGCGGGAATTATGCATACAACTAACATTGAGGCGAATGCACAGTTCGCGAACATTTTTACTTTATTTAGAATTAAATAGGTTCATATTAAAATCTCCCATAATGATGGAGTTAGGATACCTAACCAGTTAGTCGCCAAGTGAGTCTTCCAAAGCCACAATATCACCATAGGGAAGAAAAACCACACCTAGTAAAGTTTTACCAGAGCAATGGCTTATCTCAATAAAAATAGCTTCGCATACACCAAAATTTGAGCTTTCGAAAACAACTTTGTATTCAATACGTTTAGAAATATAAAAGCCAACCCCACCACCTCTGTTACTGGGAAGATCAATACCACAAAAACTATATCCAGAAATATCAATGGCTTCATTTGAAATATGAGGTTTTAGCCAGGTTTCAGAGACACCTACAACATCAAGAAAACAACCTTCCAGAATACACTTTATTTCATCAAGCTTTGCCGAACGGTAGGAGGGCTTAAGGCTCTGACAATTTATATGTCCAACATTAAGATTCTGTTGCAAATGTTCCAAATTGTAGCGAAGGTATGAATTATCGCTTGAAATGGGTCCTAGGTTAGTATTATGTGTCATCTTTAGATATAGCGCAGGAAAGCTGTGTGACTAGATTCAAAAAAATTATTGATAGAGTAATAAAAACAAATAAAATTAGAAAGACAATATAAGAAAAATAACTAATACAAAAAAATAGTAGAATTGTATTAAAAAAATGTAAAAAAATTTTAAACATGTTGAAACTTACTGTAGTAAAAATTAATTTCAAGTTGTCGACAGAAGGAATAAAGGAATATTAAATATTACCAATAAAAATTACCAAAATAATAACAAATAAAGAGAGAGAAAAAAAAAAGAAAAAATTTGTAGCAATACATTTAATTACACAATGAAGTACATCACTGGCCACTTAAACTGCTGGTGAATAGAGCTGCAGTAGCAACTCATTGCACTGATCATAGTTCCACACCTGCTCACTATCGCCTAGAGTTGTGATCTTCGCTTTCGGATCATCGACGTTAACAATTTTGAATTTTATTATCTTTTTGCTAATTTTAAGTTTACGGCAGATGTGATTCAATCTGCTAGCCGCTTCAGTCAAATGGTCATTTAAATATACTCGAGATTGAATATCTCCTCCCATAACGTTGTTCAGTTTAAGTGAGCGAGATTTAAAATAACTCCTCATTATGTGGTCGCGCACATCGACTGAGCAAAATTTAGCCAGAATCGCCTTCCGATTATTAATATAGCAGCAGTGCTGTATATCTCTGGATGTAATCGTTAAATCATAATAAGCAGCTAGAGTTACAAGAGGCTGATACAAGTTGGATAAGCCAGACGAAAAACCTGATATAATGATATCGGCTCTATTGAATCGACGCTGCAGTGCGTTGTGCTTAGCCTCTAACTCAGAGAATTTTTTTGGGTGGCCTGGGAATTAGTTGTAATTTTACTTTTGCATTGAACGATGTCAGCTTTTATGTCATTAATATCCTCAGACAACTCCAAACGCAACTCCACAGCAAATGAATCAAACTTATTTTGGATGGTATCAAATTTAATTTGAATGTTTGCCATTGCTTCTCGCAGTTCCGACCTTATGCTTGAATCCGTGCCGTTAGATTTATAGCAGCCAAGGCAAGACTCGCAGGTGAGTCATTTTTCTGTTTTTTTTTTATTATGTTCAATTCATCAACACTGACATCGGCACAAATAGTGTGGAACCATTTACCACATTGGCCGCATCCAACACTAACTTGAGATTTTGTTATGTTCTTGGAACAAACTGGGCACTGGAAAACTTCCAGAAGTGGAGCCATGGTAATTAAATTGGCAGCAGCAGAAGCACAGAGCAGTACCAGAACAGAGAATGCAGAAAACAGCAACAAGAAGAAATACGAATGAGCAGCAGCAACAGAAGAAAAAGCTAGGTTAGCTTTGCAAAATATATAAAATTATGTTTGGACGAAAAAATATATTAATTTGCAAAGATTTTAATAGGAGATGAAAGGCACTGGTTGATTTGACCAATTAAATACAATTTTTCAGTAGGTAGCGTGGATAGGCTGATTAAATAAGACTTGTCGACAACTAATGAAAAAACACGTTCACTCGCACATTATGGCGTTGCCAATTCATGCCAAATATGCAAATTTTTTTACAAACAGTACTAAAAAATATATTTACTTTATTTTGGACATGTGCTTTATTCCACAATATTTATTTAATTCCAGTAAAACAAGTTTTCATAAGAAAATTTAGGCATTTTAAAATCTTTACACCCTTTGAATAAATTGTGTCTACGTTGCAACCAATGAGCAACTTGCACGTCACAGCAAAGATGGCGGACATGCGCAAAACATTATCTGTAGTTATTTGTATCATGCTATAGGTTTATGGTAGCTGAAAAAAGAAACAAAAAATTTTGGACGATGCAGTCCCACTCATGATAAAATTATTATTAGGTACCCTTGACAACTACTTATTTTGTCACGAGCTGCAATTTCAAACAAAAGAAAACAATATAAAGTGCGTGTGTCACACACATTGGCAGCTTTCAGCGGAGTCAATAGTTGCCAACTGTTTTTTTTTAAATTTGAGTGAGAAACCATTGCAATTAAATGATACATTCACAGCAGGTGACTCCTCTGAATACGGCCAATGTGTGTGACACACGTTCCCTATTTTGTTTTCTTTTGCTTGATATTCGATGGTCGAAACACGAAATGTCACTCCTAACTATTACTTATTATACCATGGTCCCAGTCAGAGAATATGCTTGCGACATTTATAAAACTACAAATGTTTTTATTTTGGTCATGAAACTCAAATAAACACTCTTGAATATTGGCTACCAGGCGCTCAGCAAATGCAGCAAGCATGGCAAAATTAAACAAGGTAGTGTTAGGGCGGAGAGCCGGTGACCGAAACTGTCAAAACGAAGTTGACATTTCATACAAAATCTGCAACCAATGAGAATGCAATATGAAAGCAAGAATTGGCAAATATGTCAAAATGGATGAGTTTGACAGTTATGGTCACTTAGAAAGAGAACACATTCAGCCCTAACACTACCTTGTCTAATTCTACTATGACAGCAAGCAACCATCAATAAGTTTAAATGCTGACAAATCGTTCCTTCATAAAGAAATCATGAAGGATATTTACTGTTTTTCTATCAATGTATATGTAGATCTGTAGCTGAACTAAAATACATTTACAACAACAATTACCAAACAAATCTACTACAACGATGAAGAGAGAAGAGCAGTATCACATCGGTTGCGCAACGTTAGAGGGGATGAACCGAATTGGAGGCGGAAAATAAACAGCACTTTGCTTGCTATGTCCCCTTTCACCTTGGTCAAGAATTGAATTCAATTTTTTTACGTCCTCTTTTGGACTTGACGAAAGCTTTCACATTTGTCAAGAATTGAATTCAATTGCTTGTCATCTATGCTTGCTTTCTTAAAAACAAAAGCGATTGCATCAACAGCTTAAAATTGTTCTTAAAGTATTAATTATAATTCATAAGCGATGGAAATATGCTTATTATAAATAAATATCGAAAATAATTCAACAAAATAACTAACATTCAAGTTTCAGTACAACAAACGCACGCCGATACACAAAAAAGAAAATGAAGCAATCTGAAAAAAAGGAAAAAAGAACAAAAGGAACACAAAAAATTGACGGTACAGAGACACCGGTACCGTCAACTTTTTCTCCCTTTCGTCGCTTCCGATTTGCGGCGAATTGCTTACAAACTATGAAAATTGAATTCAATTCTTGACCAATGTGAAAGGGGTCCAGGTTTTTGGTCAAGGGGTCCAGTGGAGGCATTAAAAGAGACTTCACGGCCAGTCAAACAAAAAGCAAATATCAACAATTTAAAATTTGCTTTATTTTAGCCTACAGCTAGCTCTACATATACATTGAAAAAACAGTAACATTCAATAGCTGCATTCCCGTATTCATTGATCTAGAGCGCGGCTCTACATATTTTATTCACAAAACAAAAACAAAAATTAAAACCAGCTCGATTTCTAGCTCTATTTCTGATCTTAAAAGTTTGCCAAGTTTCAAGCATGTTTTATCAAAACGAAAATAGTTGGCAAATCTAAATATCTATTAATTTTCCTATTTTGACATTTCACCGCTCAATGGGCGTTTTGGTATTGTTGTTTTCTTTTGTTATTGTTCTTAAAACAGCTGTCTCAAGACTTTGATGACAAATTGATATAAAGTTGAAGTAATGTTGTTTTACTGAGATTTGATCTGATTTAGTGCCACGGAAATGCAGTTAATGTTTCGCAGCGGAGCAAAGGGAGGGGAAAGAACGATACGTCAGCGGAGGAACTTATTGATGGTTGCTTGCTTGTTTTCTCAGTTTCCTATCTTGTTATCTTTGCTGTCTGTATTGATGACGAGAGTTACTCGGAAAAAGACAATGACGCAAACCAAAGATTTACCCTCTACCAAAATCGTTCAACGCGCCTAAAGAATTTTTCACTTCTTAAAATTCTGACTTTAGATTCGAAATCAGCGACTCCTTATCACTGTTAAATTATGTTTAAAACTATTAGTATACATATTATTAGGTCGCAGTCCTACTATAACAAATGTTCATAATTTTTAAATTCTGACAACGGATTCGGATTCGGCGACCTATTTTTACCAAATGTTCGCGCCAGCACCGAATTCGTAAAAATAAAAAAAATGAGGTGGCAACCCTATTAACCATATAGAATTTTAAAATTCTGACTTCAGATTCGAAATTAGCGACTCCCTAACACTGTTAAATGATTTTTAAAACTTTTAAAAATACATATTATTAGGAGGCAGCCCTATTAGTAAGAAATTACATTATTTTGAAATCCTAACAACGGATGCGGATTCAGCGGATTCGCGGAATACGGTTTAATTCAAATCATCTATTGCCAGTGAACAAGCTTTCGTTGCATTGACAGAGTGAGCTCTCTGACAACGATATCTTAGATCAACAATCTCTCTGATCTGGTTTGATTGCGCTATTATGTTTTGTTCGTCTTCGCTGCAATCACACACATGATTTCTTTGCAGCAAGCAAGACAGTGCAGTGTAGTGTGAAATGAACAAACGTTTTAAAGCCGGTTTAAAGTGCACCTACGCAGGGGTCTAATATGAACAAAGATCACAATTTTTTTCAACTTATTTTTAAAGTTGAAGTGTTCGAATTTTGATGTGCCGACATTAATTGCATTTGTATAGCCATTTGGCCTATTGCAAATTAATAATAAAATTGACTTTTTTCAATAGAATTTGACGTAAAATAAGGCTTTGTAAAAAGATTTGATGAACATGACATAAGGAGATAAGGACATGACTCTCAACATGTCCTTATTTAAGAAATTCTATAAAGTTTGGATGTGCTTGTTTATTTATGGTTTTGGCACACTGTGTTATAATTCAAGATAAATAATATTAGTTATCAAATTATAAGCTTGGCTTTTTTTTTTTTGAGCGCGAGTGTATTTGTTTTTATTCATAACAAAAGTCATTTATTAATTTTGAAAGTTTTTTCACAAAATTCAGACGTTATAGAAAAAACACTAAGTCATATTAATCCTCATTCTGGATTTTTGCAAGATCGAATATCGAAAATATTTAATTATAATTATAAAATTAATTTATTTAACTTCGATGATAGTACTTACTTTTACTCTTTCAGCTTTTTGAAAAGAGTTAAAAACATTTAGAAGTGTCAGATGATCACCATATTTGGACCCAAATTTAGCGTGCGCCAATGCAGCAAGTTCCTTTTTTTCTGTATTCGACACAAACACATTATCTGCTGAAAGTATAGCTACTAAACTTAGGATTTCTGCTATACAACCAAAACTGGGTGCAGTAAGGATAAGTTTACTATATTTTGGATCAAGTGGAAACTGTGCCATTTGTCGTCCAAGTGAAGTTAGTTCTGGACGATTAATATTTTTTATTGCGCCTAGCGACTGTAGGTTCTTAAAAGCCGCATCCAGTGCTTCGGAAGATGGTTTATCAATAAAATCAAAA
Source organism: Dichetophora obliterata (assembly GCA_963920525.1). Taxonomy (NCBI): domain Eukaryota; kingdom Metazoa; phylum Arthropoda; class Insecta; order Diptera; family Sciomyzidae; genus Dichetophora; species Dichetophora obliterata. The sequence continues at coordinate 142,303,900 of OY986436.1, read as the reverse complement.
GAGTTGCAGTCAATATCTAGAAAAAGTAGTTGAAGAACCTGAAAAAAATATGTGCATTAATTTATTAACAGCGATTCCTTTCATAGTTGGTATCAAAATAACATTAGATATATTAAATTTTGGCGGCAGAAGCCTATTGGCTAAAGTGCGTGGCCTGTGTGCTAAAGAACCACGGTAACCCGGGATCAATCCCCAGTTCAGACAGGATGTTTTTTCAATTGAATTCATATTTTTGTTCGGCCGCCACCTCTCTGCAGGCAATGACATACCTCAGAGAGTAAAACCTTTCACGTAAAGCTTCCTGAGACCATAAGTCGCTCGGAGTCGGCATAAAACTCGTAGGTCCAGTTCGCCATCATTTGTATTCAAACATTTGATAACATTTAATAACAACACAATTGATAAATAGAAGCTCGGTAAAAGTCTTTTCAAAGGCTGATTCTCACTTCTTTTTTTTTTCGTTTATATTCACTTTTAAATTTACAAAGTTCTTCAATCGAATTCTGAAGGCTTCAGATACATTACCTTTTATCAAGATAATCAATTTTTCAAAAACCTATTTATTTGTTTTGTTTACATAATTATGCTTGGTGACTTAAACGCTTTTATGGGTAAGGAAACAATAAGTTTCAATATGTTCAACAGTTGGAAAGTTCAGCCTCCAAAACAACACCTCTGATATCGGAATAAAACTGATTGACTTCGCAGCAGCACGAAACATGGTCTTGAACTATGGGCGCACTAACTCATTAGTTAGCGGCATCCGAAATCTAATAACCAGGGCACGAATTTTGATGACCTAAAAACTGTAAAAAATTACCTAAAAAAATGACAAAAATTACCAAAAAAACTGACAAAAAAACGCAAACAATTACATAAAAAACCAACAAAAAATAAAGCTTTAAAAAGAAAACATTATTAAACTAAAAAGTTATTTTATATAATTTTTATACACAGCGTTCTATATTATTAAGGTACATTTTTAAGTTATTAAAACCCAACAGTAAAATTTATATAAGCTTTGCCTATATGCTGTTTATTTATTTATTTATTTATTGTGTAATATCTTATAAATAAATTTATAAAATATTATTTGGTGCAGGGCGGCAAGGGCCATATTGCACCGATGAGGATTTAAACTTTGTAAAGCAGGTTGTGCTTCATTAAAGCACTTTTTATGGTTTCGAAAGATTCTTTCTTGCTGCAATCCAAGATGGTTCCAAGTGTTTGACGACATTTAGATAACGAACATTCTGTTAGAATATGTCGAACAGACATCAATGTATTGCAAATTTCACATTGCATAGGAAGAGTTCTTGTACAGGGTGCGGCTAAAGTTACTATATGATGTAAAACAATTGTAACTTCTTTGCTTGCGAGTATTAAACTTTTTCTTTTTTCCTATTTCAGAAATTAAACTTGGGAGAATATTTAAAAATGGAACGCTATACAATTGCGCAAAGAACTAAGATTGTTTTTCTATTCATTGAAAATCATCGTTCGATAATTAATACTCAACGTGCATACAGAAGATTTTATGGTGTAAGAACTGCTCCAACGGGTCCAACCATTCGTTCGTTGGTGAATAATTTTGCTGAATATGGGACTGTCGGAGATTCAAGACGTACGGGCAGACCTCGAACTGGCAGATCGGCCGAAAATATTGATGCTGTGCGACAGAGCGTCGAAGAAAATCCGGAGACATCAACGAGAAGACGATCTTCCCAGTTGCAGCTTTCTGACCGCACTCTTCGGCGAATTTTAAAACACGATTTGCACCTCTTCCCTTACAAAATCCAACTAGTCCAAAAACTAAATCCTGAGGACTTCGTATTGCGCTTGGAATATGCTAGAGCAGTTTTAAATCTCGTTGATCAAAATGAAAATTTTTTGTCAAATTTAATGATGACCGACGAAGCGCATTTTCACTTGAACGGTTTCAAGTAAACAAAACAACAGATTTTGGGGATCCCAAAATCCCAAAAATCTTCATCAGAAATCTTTACACGCAATTCGTGTTACCGTTTGGTGTGGCATTACCGCCCAAAAAGTTTACGGTCCTTTTTTTTTTGAAAACGATCAAGGTGTATGTGAAACAATAAATGGAGAACGTTACAGAGTAATGCTACAAAATTTTTTTATTTCCGCAATTGCCACCAAACGCCAATATATGGTTTCAACAAGATGGTGCAACAGCTCATATAGCCCGTGCAACGATGGACTTATTAAGACAACAATTTCCAAATCGGTTAATTTCTAAAAACGGCGATTTGAGATGGCCACCACGATCGCCAGATTTGACTGCACCGGATTTTTTCTTGTGGGGCTATCTCAAAGACAAAGTTTATTTGAATAAACCTTGCAGCAACTAAAGGACAACATTCAAGAAGAAATTGATCGTATACCACAAGAAACACTCAACAAAGTTATGGAAAATGCCATAAAAAGAGCACATTTTTGCGTTAGAGCAAACGGTTGTCATTTAACTGATATTATTTTTCATAATTAATGTAAAAAAATAACATAAAATAAATTTCTTTTTATCATAAATTTTTTTGTTTTTTTCATTCCATTCAATAGTTCTTTAAAAAACAAATCATATAGTTACTTTAGCCGTACCCTGTATATAAGTGCTTAGTAGAAAATAGGGTTTTTCCAAGGCGCAATCTTGCAAGTGTGATACATTCCTCCCAGCTAATTGTGCGTGGTAATTTGTCCGAAAATTAGAATGGTTGTGTGTTCTTAAAAATGAGTTAGAAGAGGCCCAGTCCTGTTGAATCTTTAATTTTTGGATGCATAAATAGGAGTTTACAATAATTGGTTCAAAACATGGGACCTCCATGATGGAAGGAAGCATAAGTGCCTCTTTCGCAGCAACATCAGCTTCTTCGTTTCCTGGAATAACTATGTGTCCAGGAATCCATAAAATTTTGATGGGACATTCAAGAGTAGAATTATTAAAGATAAATTCCAAAGCACTACTTTTTCTGTCCATGAGAGCTTTAAGAACACTGAGGTTGTCAGAGCATATTAACTTTACTGCTTTTTCTGGGTCGCATGTTTATAAACCATAAGGTTGATTATGTTTTTTATGACACACAAATCTCTTTTGATGTGTTGTGGATTCATAGTAGCTAATCCAAAAAGTTTCATGCAGGCAAGTAACTGTTGATATTAGAGATTTTGCAGCAAGCTTAATACAACGAGTGTTTTGCAAAGTTTGGAAGTCTGGGAATCGCGCTTCGAGTCTCAAAGCATCTAAAGGTGTAGATACAAGTATACCCGTAGCTGTCCTGAAACATTTGTTAAAGGCAGCATTAATTTTCCTAATGTTTGCTTTACTGGTCCAGCTGTAAATGGTGATACAATGTTGAACCACACCGACAGATAAGGATTTGCATATTTGTATCGCCGTTTCAATATGAGGACCCTTTTTTTTGGAACAGATGACTTTTAGTAAGTTATTTATTTTGCTTAATTTATTTATTATAACTTTGGTTTGCTCATTCCATAATAGCGTCTTTGTAAATGTCAAACCTAGAATTCTCATTTTGTTTTTTAGTTGGATTCTTTCTTCTCTCAGCGTTATTGTAGAAAAATTGCAGTGGTGTTTTCGGCAAACATGAAGCAATTCAGCTTTATGTGCTGGTATAACAGCGCCTCTCATGAGAGCCCACTGATTTAGCTTCTCGTCAAATGAGTTTAAACTTGAAGTTACTTCATCATTTGATCCCATAGCAATAGCAAAAATGTTATCTGCATATAGCCCAATGTAGTCAATCCCATTCACGTTATCCAACGATTTTAGTAAAGAGTTAGCGTAGGCATTGTATAATATGACTAACAGGGACGATCCTTGGGGTAAACCATTGTCCATTGTAAGTCTTTGAGAAAAATGCCCATCAACACGTACACTTATTTGCCGGCTACTGAGAAAAGATAAAATGACTTTAAGCATTTATTTCGGGACTCCCCATTGATGAAGTTCGTTAAGAATGAAAGTTAATACGACACGGTCAAAAGCTTTCTCCAGATCTTATAACAGGACAATGCTGTGTTTCTTATTTCGCATATTTTCTCTAAGCTTTGTTTCTAATTGATGACACAAAGTATGAACCCCGTGGTTGGGCAGGAACGCATGTTGCATTTTGTGTAGCTTGTCTTTGGAGCACTCCAACAACCTACTAGCTAATATTTTTTCAAAGGTTTTTGATAAAACGGGAAGCAAAGAAACGGGCGATAACCATCGAGTTGGTTTGGACTTTGTCCTGGTTTTGGGATCGGTGATAGGATACTATGCTTCCAATCATGAGGGTACACTCCAGTTACTAAAATGTTATTGTAAAAGTTAACAAGTCTTTCTTTAAGCTTAATTGAAGCATTTTTCAGCATGGTATAAGTTATTTTGTCATTACTAGGGGATGAACGTTAAGTATTTCGAAGAGTAAGATCCAATTCAGATACCGAAATTTTCTGAATAGTGTTATTTCAAACAGGTGTTACTTCAGAAAGGTTGTCAATATTAAAAACAAATTTTTCATTGATAATACTGGAATCGAACGTACTATTAGAACCAATCGAGCACCTAAATTCGCAAATTTATCGGCTATCTCTTTTGGATGTGTAGTTACTGGACTTAGATCAAATATAGCAGGAAAGTTTTCTACTTTTGTGGTCCTTATTTTATTTACTTTTTGCCAGAGAATCCGTATGTCCATCATAGGGTTAAGAGAGTTAACGAAATTTTGCCACGTATTTCGTTTAGCTTCTATACATTCCCTTCTAACTTTTGCACACATCTTTCTGTACTTAATGCCATTTGTGGGACTTCTTACTCTTTTAAATTGTTTCCATGCCTGGTTTTTTTATTGATTAATTTGGCTATATCCGAATCAAACCACACAGGACTATTTCGATCCTTAGGCATACAAGAGATAGGCATCGATTCATTCGCAGATTTTCTGATAATTTTTTTTATTTGGGCCGATTCTTTATTTATATTTTGCGTGACAGTATAAACTTCGCAGAAACTCGAAGTGCTGTTAGAGTAATGTATCCAGTCTGCTTTTTTATCTAAGAACCTTGGTACGTGCTTTTTTAGTGTTTTAGAGATGTTATTAAAAATTAAAATTGGAAAGTGATCTCTTGTCTCAGGTTGCGGAAGTCTTGCCCACGTTAGAGTTGGTGCTAAATCTACAGTGACCATAGAAACAATAACGGAAGTAAGTGTATTTCTAGTGCTCAATAATGTGGGAGTTCCGTTGTTTAAAATAGTTAAAAATCTATCATCAGCGAAATTTTCCCAAAGTGCACCACTTCGTGATGTTTTTCCCGATCCCCATAGTACATTATGTGAGTTCAGGTCGCCTAATAAAAGGTGGTGACCAGTGAATGTATGGATATCATTTAAATGCTCAGGTGTTAAATAAATGTCACATTCTTTGTAAATATTTGTTATATGCAATTCCGTGTTGGCTTTTATTGTAATAGATTGGAACAAAAGGTTTCCTTGCGATACAATATGTTGCAATACATTAATATTATTTTTTACAAGCAATACTATACCAGACTTGGCATATGAATAATCATTATTATGACTAAAAATATTGTAGTAGGGAAGGTGTAGAAGATGCGAATTTTTTTCAATGATGTGAGTCTCCTGAATGGCTATTACATCAGGTCGGTGTTTGCTTACTAGAGTTTCTAGTGCAAACTTATTATTGATGAACCCTTGCATATTCCATTGGAGAATTTTAATATCTATTCCTAAATTCATCTTTAAATTATTTCAGTTAAATTATTATGTATTTTTATTACGTGTGTGTTATTGTTGTTAATTATTGTTGCTTCGGTGCGATGGCATCGTATCTTTTAGTTTGTGTGGTGTAATAATTACATTTAAGTCAGGAAATTTTTTGTAAAGTTGTGAGCTTGGTGTGAGTTCGATATCTGTGGAATCAGACGAAAGTCTTAAAGGTGAGTAGATAGTTTCAGATGTATCCATTTCTTCTTCACCAGCTGTATTTCATTTCATTTCATTTCATTTTTATTTTCAATCAATGGATTTTTAATCCTTACTGACTATACAAAATTAATAACTTAAAAACTAGATATGCATACAATTTATCACAAAATTAAGTTTCCTATCTATAGATATTCAAGAGACGGTTATTAAATATTGTCCTTGATACAGTAAAATCAATCTCATACATAATTGATATTCTATTAAATTCACACAAAGCTCTTGTAATTGGAGAATTTGAAGCATAATTTGTCCTATGCAATCTAACATAAAACAAAGGATTAAATCTTAATATTCTGGATGGAACATTAAAGTTTATTAGTCCCAGCAAGTATGGGCAATCCGTAATACCAGAAACAATGTTATATACAAATAGCAAGGACATAATAGTCCTTCTATTCTCTAATGAAATTAGGTTAATAAGCCTACATCGAGCATCATAGGAAGGGAGAGGATCCAAAAAATTTAAGGATCGGAACGCAAATTTGATAAACTTGCGCTGAACACGTTCCAATCGATCAATGTGATTTCTATAAATGGGACTCCAAATAAAAGACCCATATTCCAGCTTTGATCTCACTAAACTTATGTAAAGCAGTTTAAGAGTATACGGATCAGTAAACTCTTTACTATTTCGCCTAATAAAGGCTAAAAGAGAGTACGACTTGGGAATTATATAGCTAAGATGATTTATAAAAGTGAATTTGGAATCAAAAATGACTCCTAAGTCTTTTATAAAAGAAACTTTTTTTAAAGGCTGATCGTTCAAATAAAATTCAGTTTGAAGAGTATTATTCAATTTAGAAAATGTCACATAGTAACATTTCTTTAAGTTTAAGAGTAAACGATTATTACAACACCAGGTGTATACATTATTTATGTCTTTTTGAAGAGCTATTTTATCATTTAAATTTGCAATGCGTGAAAAAATTTTCAAGTCATCTGCAAATAAAAGAAACTTTGAACTTGAGAAACAATTACTAATATCATTTATAAAAATAATAAAAAAAAAGGGGGCCCAAGATACTACCTTGAGGTACACCCGAGGAAGCAATATATGACAATGAAGTTTTACTTTCAACTGTCACCATACAAAGTCTTTTACTAAGATATGAACTAACCCAGGACAAAAAATTCGAGTGAAATCCTAGTTTCGCAAGTTTATTCAATAACAGGCTATGTGAAACCTTATCGAATGCTTTTGAAAAATCCAAGTACGTGGCATCAACTTGAGCGCCCTCTTCAAAAGTAGATATGCAATAGTCCGTAAAAATAGACAAATTCGTTATTGTAGAACGATTTGGCATAAAGCCATGCTGAGCAGTGGAAATTATGCTTTTAATTTCAAAAGATAGTTTTAATTTCACAATACTTTCAAATAGTTTTGAAATGTTTGAAAGTTTGGATATAGGCCTATAATTTGAAATATCATTTTTAGCACCACTTTTATAAACTGGAGTAATAAACGCAATCTTCCATGCATCCAAAAAAACACCATATTTCAAAGACTTATTAAATATTATTCTGAGAGGAGTTGAAAGAGTATAATGGCATTTCTTTAAGAGAAATGAAGAAAAGCCATCAATATCATTTTTTTGTGAATTTTTTAAACTAGAGATAGAGTTTAACACATCAATATCTGAGATTTGTAGGGAGCCAAAGTTGATATTAGCTTCAAAATTTAAATCTGAATCAATGTTTTGATTATTATCAACAACAAAGTTAGAGGAGAAATATTTTGCAAAATGATTAGCTGATTCAGATAGCGACTGAGATGATTCATTCCCATAAAACATTTTAGTCGGAAAACAAGATGAGGATTTTTTAGAATTAATAAAGCTCCAGAAATACTTAGCATTGCGTTTAATATTCGACTCATATTTACTTATATACTGCTTATAAAGGAATTTGTTTAGAAAGTTGAATTCTCTCAAGTAATGCTGATGTTTTAAATGGTATTCTAAATTGTTAGTGACTTTATATAGTTTAAAGAATTTATTTCTTAAATTTTTTAGTTTCTTTAGACCATGTGTATACCATGGTAATTTAAAAGCTTTATTAGGATACGTTGGAATATTTCTGCTAAAAATATCTAAAATTTTTGATTTAAAGTACAAGAAGGAATCATAGGTATTCAAATTCTTCAAATTATGCTCCCAATTTTCGCCTGTTATAGCATTATTTAATTCTTCAAAATTGCAACTGCTGAAGTTATAATTTAGGTTAGATGTTATAGGATCTGACACTTTACATGCAAAATTATAAAAAGTAATATTAAGTTCTAGAGGTAAATGATGTAAATTAGGTTCACAAATCGGAATTTGACATGGTTCAATATTAAAATTAAAATTTTTACTAATGAAAATAAGATCTAGAAATCTATTTTATCTATTAGGAAAATTATTTATCTGCGTTAAATCTAGACTAAAAAATGAATCAACCAAGTACATTTCATGCGATGAGTTGACATCAGTAGGAATAAGATTATTCTTTTCAAAAGAGTTTGACCAAAATACTTTATTTAAATTAAAATCACCAAGAACACAGTAGTGAGCACTGCTTGGGGAATTTGACGTCAGTTCCAAAATGTTATCAACATGACCCATATAGAGCGAGTCAGGGCTATTCGGGGGAATATAGGATACAATCAGATATAGGAGTTCAGATGATCCATGTATTGACACACAGAGTTGATCCAACAAAGTGACCGTATTAGTTAGTGAAACAGCACTACAGCATAGTCGAGTTTTTACTGCCACTAGGACACCACCACCTCTAGCACAACCAGTTTTCAAGGCATCTCTATCCTTGCGAAAAACCTGATATAATTTCAGATTAAAATATTCTGCATCAAAAAAATCATCATTGAGCCATGTTTCAACGATAACAATAATATCATATTCTTGTTGAGAAGACCAAAGTTTAATTTGCTCAGATTTCGTACGAATGCCTGACATATTTTGATAATATATTTTAAGGGCCCTTCCACTTTCAGCATTTACATTTAGATTTATAAATTGCGACGTCGTCGGACCTTTTTGCGAAAAAACTCAAATTTACTGACAGAGACATTAACAGGCCATAACGCTGGATCTAGGACATGGTCTGCCAAAGAAGCTGATATGCCAAGCCGGAAATTTATCTTTTGCGCTTCATTCATATTTTTCCGTAGAAGATTTTGACAATATAAGTGGTGTTTCTCAATACCAGTATATTTATTTATATAGTTTACTATATCATCCGCAGTAACAGATGGCTTAAATGAGGATAAATGAAACCAATGCATGGGTTCAATAACTTCCAAATCAGAATTTAAATTTTGCCCAACAAGTAGTTTTCTATTTGTTTGCCTAACAGGCAAGTTATTAACAGCAACCTCAAAGTCACGATGTGGCTGCGAGTTTTTAGATAAAATAGCAGCATAACTATACGAGTTATTAATAGCAGCAACACCCACAGCATCACCACCAGAAACAACATCATTAGCATCCACAGCAACAACATCACCAGCATCAACATCCACAGCACCAACAACACCCACAGAAGATGTTCGTTCAATGAGACTAACTGCAGCTTCACTATCAGCAATAATATTAGCATCCCCACTGACAATAACATCAACAGCATTATTAATATTATTATTTAAAGCTTTAGGCACAGAATTCGATGAAATGTTAACTGTATCATGCAGTTCAGCGACCTTTTGCAAACCTTGAGTAAAGGCAAATTTAGAAAGATCACGACCAGTAGCTTGAAAATTGTCAACATTAGAAACTGGTTTAGCTGCGTTTTTTTATGTATGTTCGTTGGCTGCAGCTTTGCGCAAGCATTGTTAATAGTTTTGTTTTTGCTAATATTTGCACTCACTTTCACAGGAGAGACCGGAGATCTTAATTTTTGCGAGCGAGTAATAATTCTATCAACATGTAAATTATTATTAGTTGAATTAGAATTCTCACAACTAGTTTTATCCGCCGCACACGAATTATAATAGTTAAATGACGAATTTTTTGATTTGACTTCATCTTTTAAAAATGACAAGATATTATGAGCCTCATTAATTTTCTTTAGGCACATGGTAATTGGATGTTCAAAACACAAATCACACTTATAAATTAGATTTTTATTAGATTTGAGATACTTTATAGTTTCATCGCTAATATTAGCACAGTTTAAATGTAGATTATTGTAACAAAAACCACAAGTAACCACACCAGTGAGATCAATGACTTTATTGCATTTGAAGCACAAAGACATAGCGAACGCATAAACAAAGCAATGTGTTCACGACAAGAGATCAACAAGAACTGAATTTTCTTGTAGGAGTACTATTTGTTGTTGTTTGTTTTTTGTTGCTGTTTTTTGATGGAGATTTCTGATTGTTGTTCTGATTTTCTGTTTTGCTATTTAGCATTGTTGTATTAGTGAGAGCGTTGATTTGAGTATTTTTTTTTGTTCTTTGGGTGATGTAGAAGTAACTGTAGAAGTGTTAAATGGATTGCTTTCTTTAAAAGGAAGGGTTTCATTAGTGTTTTTTTGTTTTGTAGAAGTTTCTGGTTTTATTTTTTGTGTTTCTATAGGTGTGATTTTTTCCGTTAACGGGGTGGGTTCTGTGTGTAGAGCGCGTGGTATGTTTGTTGATTTAGCAAGATTTTTTATGACCTCTGCCATGGTCGGAGTGCTTCTTTTTTTGAAGAAGTGAGCATCAAGGATAGCATTGAAAATTTTCCATGTATCACGTGCACTGCATCTGTAGTCAGTTTTTACTTTGTTCACTGCTTTGTGCTTAAAAAAAGTGGGATAAGAAGCATCATAAGAAGTGTGGTCTTCTATTTCGAAGTTTACGAAGAATTTTCTTGTGCAATTTTCGTGGGGAAGCTGTAATGCACATTCTTTGCAAAGTTCGATATTTCGGCATTTATTTTTGGTGTGGCCTAGCTTTTGGCAATTTACGCATCGCATGGGATTGGAATTGTGCTCTCGAACTTCCACTTTTTCCCAGCCATGTTTAAGAGACTCTGGACGACGAATTAAATCAAAAATTATTATAGCAGCTCCTGTAGCAACTAGTACATAATTTTCTTTCTTCATAATTTTTCTAACGCTGATAGCTTTTTGATCAGATAGAGACTCAACAAGTTCCTGCTCAGAGATATCAATTATCTTTCGTGAAAAAATACGGCCTTGTGTTGAGTTGAGGTTAACGTGATTTGTAATTCTCTACGCGGAGAGCTTTTTTTCATCGAGGTATATAAAAAAAGCTACTCCTTTTTCGAGAGGTAATGTTTTTGATTGAAGGGACTCTATTGTTAAAGAAATATGTTTAAAAATTTGCATTTTTACATTTTTTAGTACGAAAAAAAAGAAAAACAAATTCTTTTAAAATTACACAAAAATTACCTGAAAAAACCGAAAAATGCTCTAAAAATTAAAAATATCTAATATTAAAAATATATAAAGTGATAAATTAAAAATCGCTAAAAATTACCAAAAAAATTCCCTAAATTCAGTAAAAATTACGTGAAAACTAAAACCGATAAAGATCGATGAAAAATTACCAAAACATTACTAAAGAACTTTTCATATTTGGAATTTAGAAAACATAAATTAACGTTCTAAATAACCAGGAAATAAATGTCTTAGAAGCAGCAGAAAAAAGATGGCATGTCATCGAAATTCTAGCCCTGCTAATAACCAATGGTATTCTGGTCGTGGCGATGCGACAGCAACAAATGACTCCGCACATAAAAAGACTCTTGATTTCTTTTATTCGATAATGTATATACTCGCTGAATAAGTATATTTTAAATATTTCAATGCACCTACGTTACCCTTACATGGTTACTAATATCATTCCTATATACTCGCTTAAGTATATTTTAAATGTTTCAATGCACCTAAGTTACCCTTACATGGTTACTAATATCAAACCTATAAAAAATTTTATAAAATCGACTATACGAAACTGTAAGATATGCGTCGTAATCAGAAAAAAAGTACAGACTCAATTGATGAGTTCTCTGTAGATAGAACGATCAGTCTTTTTCCGTGCATTCGCGCAAATAGGTCTAGATTTCACATAGGGCCTTTTGGCAATCGATAACAAAAAAGTCAAGATTCGCGACATTTTAAAAAAGGAATTTATTTATTTTAGGTAGTGTCCGACCGAATATTCGGTTTCGGCTATTCGGCCACTATTGAGGCCGAAAGTTTCTTGCATCAGTCACTTAATTCAAATATATAAGTTTGGTTTCATAAAAATATTTACAACGCATTGTACAAAACAAATATTATGAATTCGTCTATAATTTGATTTATCGTGTTAACGAATAATTTTATGCGTTCGATACGCTGTTCGATACTGTCATTTTCGATTTTATCATCGCTATTGCCATTAATGGCTGTATTTCTTTGTTCATTCCAGACGTTTAGTATGACTTGTTTTGTTTCTTTATTCAGTTTTGATTATCCGAAATATTCTTTTTGTGTTTCTTTATACTTACGGAATATTCCGAACGCATTTTTTTTATACCATCAGCTGAAGCAGAATAAAAAGAATATTACAAACAGCAAATTGAAGTAAAATGGCGCTTAACAAAAATGGTAAACTTTTTTGTTTTAAGCTTTTAATTTACATTTTTATTTAGTTTGCATATATAATGCATGATAATTAGTTTGCAAAAATAACAGCGCTGCAGCGCACCACATAGCGATTATCACCATCCACACTTTGTTCATAATGTTTATTATTAATTTTGCATAAACAAAAAAATCGACATTTATATCAACTCGCTTGGTCACCAGCGCTAGTGTCGATCCAGCTAACACTGGCTGCGCGCTTGCCTGTTTGTTGGTTACCTACGCCAACACATAGGCAGCTAGCGCAATGCAAAGATAAACCAATGCTTGTTGCTGCACAACAAACACTGCTTGCTCGTTGCTATACTATTCGTCATAGCATAGCTTAGCGTCAAAGTGGCGATCGAAGTATAGAGTTTCATCAACAGACGGAAAGTCGGTATGTCACCGCGTCAGCATATGCAGCCTGCATAAATGTATTAAGTGATCGTTTAGTAACTTAAGGAATTTGCTTAGCTTGTCACTTGTGTGACAAACTAAGTTGCTAGGAACAAAGCGTGGATAACTAAGTTTAGTGTTACGACGAAGTGTCGCCAATTGCTTGAAAAGCAAAATAGAGGGGTGGAACGGAACTGAAGGTTTCGACAAAAAATCATCAGAGTTATGCCCTGTTTAGGTAAAACGAAGCCTTCGTGACAAGGTTCGTTCGTTTTTCGACGTGATCGACCTAAATTGGGTCTTTGTAATTTCTACTTGCGTCGTCGGCCAACATTACGTTGCTTACGTTTTTGAAATACTCTCAACGTCAGTACTTGTCAAAAACGTTATTACCAATTTGTAAGAGTTCAGCATTTAGGGTACGACTGACAAAAATCTTGAAAATAGTATACTTATTACTACCATTTTTTAATAGGTGGCAATACTTCTTGCATCAGATGTTTGGGTTATTGAATTGTTGAATTTTGGTAGAAATTAAACCGTTTTTAAATTAATTGTGACAGTTTCTGTTTATAAATAGATTATGTGCACTTCTTTGTGGAGGACCGTAGAAGTTTACTTTAGCAGATGGCGTTGCATTTTTCATCTGCTTTTGCTCTACTAGCTCCAAAAACTGTTAGCAGCAACTTCCATTTTCGGAACGATAATAATTTTTTTCTCGTCAAATTGTGACGTCTCGTTCGGATTTTTTTGCTTACAAAGACCCAACTTTACACTGAAGTTACGTCTTCGTTCGTTACTGAGTCAGCTGTGTTCGTTTGTGTCTGACATTCTTCATACATGGATCCAAAACAGCTGATTGCCGCCTGTTGAACGATTCGTTCGTGAAATAGACGCATCGTTTGTTTTGCCTAAACAGGGCATTAGTCTCATATTTGTCAATACAAGCTCACCATTTTGTTACATTACTGCCCACTGCGGTCATCCAGATTCTTCAAAACGGGAAGTTCCATGCTGTACGCTTGTACAGTTATTAACCAAAATTCATCTACGTTGGCCCGTTCTCTACAGCTGAAAACGAAAACGAATCTTATTGGAGATGACGTAATATGTTCTGTCGATATTCGAGCTAAACAGCAAGCCACACTTTGTGTTGACTAACGCATTAACACGCTTCTAAAAGAATTGATGATTCTATCTGGCAGAACGTCCATAACTTGGTTTTAGCAGATCCTAATTTCTACAAGTCCTCTACAGTCACAATGAGTCGACATGAGTCCTCGGCGATTTCCCCATTGCACAGAACACCATATTTGGATTTATCCTTTTTGGTTCCAATAAACCAATAGAAGAATCAGATATTGTGGTATTCTTTTTCATTGACTCCTATTTGGAGTTTAGTCAACTAAACAAATGTACGAAGAGCGGAGACAATAGTTATCTGTGTATAGGCAGATGGCCTTGCGTATTAACTAGAGAAGGTTCATGTGAAAGTTCAGCTTTTACAAAGGCGGTGGACGGACTTTGCAGATTTGAGTAAGTCATAGCAAAAGCAAAGTGAATAGAACTTCCACAAGAAAATTCTTGACTTTTTTAAGTGTTTAATTCAAAAATGATAACCATCACTTGTGGGAACTCATATCAATAACAAGTAAAGACTCCAGCACAGGTAATTTTGGAAGTAGAGTCTGTGAAGTGTTTCGTGATATTCCTAAATAATTTATTTATAAAATATTTATTTTTATTTACGTCCTGCCTAAATGGTTGCCGGCGAAGTTCGCCACTGGCTCTAAATTTGTTTTTTTTTGTAGCCGTTCACTATAAAGTGCAGAGGCTTTATTATAATAATATTTTCAAAAAAGTTGGCAGCTTATAAAAAGCTCAAAGACTTTAGAAATGAGAATTAGCTGGCAGCTTTGGAGCTCAAAAACTAATTGATTTATTTTCAAATATGTTCATCCTTTTATAGTAAGCATAACGGTATTTTGTCTTAAAACTAGTTAACAATTGTTTGTGTAGTTTAGAATGTAAATGTTCTTTAATTAGTGTAAAAGTAATAGTAATCTCATCATCGTCATCGTCATCGTCATCATCATCGTCATCGTCATCGTCATCGTCATCGTCATCGTCATCGTCATCGTCATCGTCATCGTCATCGTCATCGTCATCGTCATCGTCATCGTCATCGTCATCGTCATCGTCATCGTCATCGTCATCATCATCATCATCATCATCATCATTATTATTATTATTATTATTATTATGTGCCTTTATTATATTAGTACACTAAGAACTTATTTCTTTTAAAGTACAAAGCTTAATGACAAATAGTTTTGAATACAATGATTAATTTATAATTTAACTTAAACTAAGATAAGGAACGAAATAGTTATATAAATAACAAATAACATTATATTAATACATAAAGCAGGAAAAAGATTGGAAAAGAAAGATAAAGAAAATGGAGATAGAGCGCAAAGAGAGAACAGACTTCTTGCTAAGAAATAGGCGACGAAAAATGCCTTAGAATAGCATGTTTGAAAATCGTTTTTGACTGTATCAATTTTAAATGACTTGGTACTGAATTCCATAAACGAACGGCATTAACAAAAAATAGTCTTGTAGAGTTAAGGTAGTTAAAACTTGGTAGAATTAGCGTTTGGCTTCTTTGCAATCGACTAAATTGGAGTTTTTCAAACAGATAAAAAGATGTTTTAAAATGTATTAGTTTATGTAGAAAAATACAATTTCTGATATTTGAATAACTAACCATGTCATACCCAAGTATACAATTTTTTAAATCAGCTAAATGATCGAATCTACGTAAGCCATAGACATAACGTGTGACATGATTAAAAGCAATTTGTAATTTAAGTTGGGACCGCGAGTGTAGTTTACTATACACAAGTTCAGAATAAGTTATGACAGGAACAATGAGCTGAATTACAAGCTTACGTCTTATAGCAATAGGAGTGTATTCTGCAGACATTCTAAGATTTCGCAAGATGTAATATACTTTGCGGACTACAGTGTTGATGTGATCTGTTCACGTGAGGGAGGCATTTACATGAAACCCAAGACTTACAACACTTTCGACAATTTTTATTGTATTATCATCCATTAACACATCTGGAATGGAGCTAAAGCTTATTTTTTGTTTAGAGATAGGCAGCACATAGGACTTAAGAACATTAAGATGGAGACTATTTTTCATAGCCCATAGACTTATACTATGAAGATCTTCATTAAGTTTACAAACTAGATCTTCCATAAGATTTGTTCGACCAGACAAATAAATTTGAACGTCATCAGCATAGGCGTGCATTGATGAATGGGTGCAGCAGTGACAAATATCATTCACAAACATAGAGAAGAGCAGAGGACCAAGAACCGATCCCTGGGGCACACCACAGCAAACGGCTTTGTAATAGGAAAAATGTGTGCCAACCTTTACCCTTTGTTTCCTATTTGTCAAATAGCTACTTAAAAGACGAGTGGCATTGTCACAGAATCCATACATATATTTTAATTTATGACAGAGAAGATCATGACAAACAGTGTCGAAAGCTTTAGAAAAATCAAGAAGACACAATAGAGTTAATTGGCCATCATCATAAGGGGACCTTATGTCATCCAAAACTTTAATCGTTGCAGTAAAGCAACTGTGACCAGCACGAAAACCTGATTGGTATGGAGATAAAAGATTTTTTTGACTTAGAAAAGACGATATTTGGTTTGCCATAAGAGATTCACACACTTTGGATAGTGAAGACAAGATGCTTATAGGCCTGAAATCTTTTGGCT
This sequence comes from Dichetophora obliterata, assembly GCA_963920525.1. Classification (NCBI taxonomy): domain Eukaryota; kingdom Metazoa; phylum Arthropoda; class Insecta; order Diptera; family Sciomyzidae; genus Dichetophora; species Dichetophora obliterata. The sequence goes on along the minus strand of OY986436.1, from coordinate 142,287,057 downwards.
CGCAAGCTCCAGTTTTCTTTGCTACCGGCGATTTCCACAAACAAGGAAAATATGATGTGGTAAAACTATGATTTATAATATGGGTTAGGGAGCTAAGAACATGGGGTAAAATAATCTTTATAATTTTAAGATTTATGCCATCTTCACCAACTGCGTTCGATTTAATTTTTAAAACAGCTTTTGCTACTTCATATTCCGTTACCGTTGAAAACTGAAATGTTTGCTCAACAGGAGAATCTGGAATATTAAAAGAGTAAGGAACGTTATTTTGATTTTCATTCAAGCTGGATAGAAAATATTCATTGAGAGAGTCAGGATGAATTTGGCAGTTAAGTGTCTGCTTATCAACAATGCAGAAATTTTTTAAATTATTCCATAATACCTTAGGTGGAAGAGATGTATTTAATTTAAGAGAGCAATATTTTATTTTAGATTGCCTTATTATAGCAATGGAAGAATTCCTTGCACACCTATAATTTTCCCATTTCTCAGGTGTAGGGTTCTTTCTCCATATCGAGCGCAACTTATTACGTTTTTTTATGGCAATCTGCACACGATTGGTAAACCAGGGGCACAAATTATTTCTAACAGTAACACTTTTTAACGGAACATGATTAACAAAAAGTTCATTTATTGCACTTGTAAATAAAGCTACTTTGTCTTCAATATTAGGACAAAACCACACATCATTCCACGGTATTAAAGACAAGTCACATAAAAGAGACTGTGAATCAATCGACCTAAAATCACGATACGAAAATATATTTGACGTAGCAGAAGGGAAAGATTAATGTCAAGTGTACAAAAAATTAAATCATGGTCCGATAAAAAGTAAAATTGGTCAAACAATAAAACAGTTGAGATGTCTGATACAATAAAATAATCAAGGAGACTAGGACTGTCATTAGACGAAAAACGCGTAGGCACAGTATCACTTAAAACAGAGAGACCAACAGATGCAATATTGTCATATATAGAACGTGTTGAGATGTCATTACATAAAAGATTAACATTAAAGTCACCACATATAACAAAATAATTAAAATCTATTGAATGATCTGACAATTCTGAAAAATAGGAGTCCAAGCTATTGCACTTATTCGGATTGTATACACAGGACAAGAATACATTCATACTATTGTCAGCTATACATATATTCAGGTACTCGATAGGACTAGCATTATTAGATTTATTTATGACTTTGGCCTTTAAGTTACATCGGCAGTATATTGCAACCCCGCCTCCTCTCCTACCGGGCCTATCGTTTCTAAAAATAGTATAATTTTTAATATTATAAACAGAATCTAACACATCACAACAAAACCAAGTTTCAGATACACAAATAACATCAACAGACGAATCCCCGAAAATATACTTAACATAGTCCATTTTTACTGAATTTAAGCTCCTAGCGTTAAAATGAACAACCTTCAAGCCAGGTTGTTTTTGACACAATTCATCCACAAGAATCTTATTATTAACACCGTTACAATTATTACTCAAACGTGACATAACAATACAGATATAAAAAGTAAATATACATATCAAACACGATTCCAACACATTGACACGCAAAACAATCAACAAAAAGCCAGTAAAAATTAAAGGAAGTAAAAAGATTAAGAAAATAAAGATTAAAATAGAAGAAATTATAGAAGTTAAGAAGAAACAGTGAACTTAAGATAATTATAATTAATATAATAATAATTATAAATATATTATTTGTATTTTGTGTCTGCTGGCAACCCTTATTAGTCACGAAAGCACTCAATTTCTTCCTCAGACTCACTCGAACAGATGTTATTGAGCTCATCAACATCTTCTACCATTATGCTTTCGCCACTTTCATACCTTTTTACAACAATCATGCCGCTCCTTACTAAGACAGAGCGTAATTTTCTATCACGCTTCATCTTGACAGCAGTTTGTAGCAATTTACGGCAGCGCTTTGTGATGCTTTCGTTAAGAAAGCAGCTGGAGGTTGACTCAATGCCGACATCGTTGAGCATAATATTTCTTTTATTATTCTAAGATAATATTATTGTGCATGTTCTCGAAAATTCTTACAGTAGAGGTTTTTATATTATTACTTATTTGAAAAGCTTGTTTTATAATGAAATACATTAATGTAAATTAAATAGTTAAATAATATGTATAGGTATACTACACCCTCACCCTTAAGAGAAAAAAAAATTTATTTTGAAATTTATGAAAAATTAAATTTTTTTTTTTGTTTTAACTTATACAATATTTTAATATAATTCATATATTTACAAGATTTAAATTTTTAAATAAAAAGATACAATTTTTACAAATATTTAACATATTGTTATGGTATTCTTTAAGTGTTCCATTTAAATTTACTATTGAATTTACTCCTTTTTTGTTTACAATTATGAATGGACCAATATAAGGAGATTGATTTTTTCTTCTATTCATCCTTATTATCAAAACTTTATCTCCAATATTAAAATTTAACGGATTTATATTTTTATCTTTTTTTATTCTATTCATTTTTGCAAAATTTATTAATTCGTTTGCTTTTTGTAAATAATATTTTAATCTATGTTTCAGTTCTTGTGCGTAATTGTCTGTATTATATACTATTGATTCGAAACGATTATCATTTGGAAGATTTGCAAGTTTTCCAAAAATAAGCTCAAACGGTGTATAATTTGTATCAACATGAGGTGTTGTGTTATATGAAAAAGTGAAGTATGGGTTCCATTGGTCCCATTCTTCATTTTTACAAAAGTTTAACAAATATTCATTTAATACTCGATGGTTTCTTTCAATCGAGCCTAGAGTCTCATGGTGATATGGAGTGCTAAAAATTTGTTTAATATCTAATAAATTGCATAATTCTGACATTAATTCATTGAGGAATTCTGTACCTCTATCCGATTTTAAAGTGACCGTATATTAAAATTACGTTTTCAACAAGTGTTTTAGCAACAGTTTTCGCGTCTTTTGTCTCCATTGGACATGCTATTACATACTTTGTTAAGTCGCACTGCATCGTAAGTATGTATCTGTAATTGTTGGATAAGCGTAGGGGACCTACTGTGTCGATAGAAACTACTTCAAAGCTGGTACTTGGTGTGTCTGTCATTGTTAAATTTTCTTTTGTATGTTTAGTTAGTTTATTAATTTTGCAATTGTTACAATTGAGAATGAACTTTTTTATCATTTTGCTCATATTTTTCCATATGTATTTTTGTTTTAGTTTCAATATTGTTTTTCTTATACCCAGATGACCTCCGTGTATCGAATTGTGGTATTCTTCGATTATTTTGTTTTATTTTGTCGACTATTCTTTGTGGTTGACAATACCTCCTTCGAGGTTGCGAAGAACTTCGTTTATCTGGGATCCAGCATTAATTCAACCAACGACATCAGCATTGAGATCAAACGAAGAATAACTCTTGCCAACAGGTGTTACTTTGGGATCAGTAGGCAAATGAGAAGCAGAACCCTCTCTCGACGAACGAAAATCACGCTCTATAAATCGCTCATCATGCCCGTCCTACAAACCTGGACGCTGAGCAGTTTAGATGAAAAGACTTTAGGAGCATTCGAGAGAAAGATTCTTCGTAAGATCTACGGACCAATCTGCGTCAATGGCGAGTACCGAATACGGTGGAATGATGAACTGTATGAGCTGTACGCTGACATCGACATAGTCAAGCGCATTAAAATCGAGCGGCTTCGCTGGCTTGGTCATGTTCAGCGCATGAAAGACGATGCTCCAGTGAAGAAAACATTCGATTCGGTACCCAGCGGCGGTCAACGCAGAAGAGGACGACCGCATCTTCGTTGGAAAGACCAAGTAGAGGACAACCTGACGAAGCTTGGAATTTCGAACTGGCGCCAGCAAGCGAAAGACAGAAATGGCTGGCGCAAATTCTTAGATGAGGCCAAGACCGACATACGGTTGTAGCGCCAACTAAGTAAGTAAGTAAGTAAGTAAGTAAGCAAGTAAGTATTCTTTGTGGTTCATTATAAATTAAAATTTATAAGTTTTCGTTTGTTCTTTTTATGTTATTAAAAATATCTTTGAACTTATCCATTTCAATGGTTTTAAATATATCATCATTTCTCTTTAGCGCTAATTCTTCTATTCCTACATTATACATTTTTGATGAAAGCTTTTCCAAAGTCAGCGGTGTGAACAGTGGATTATCATTACATCGTATAATTACTTCCTCATCATGTATTTCAATTTTGGTATCCTTAAACTTACCTTCTGTAATGAACCTTAATTTTTTAATTTTTTTTATATCTGTTATGGATGTACAATCCCAAACAAAAAGTTTTGCGGGCTTTTCGCTGGAAGGACATTATCTTTTGTTTAAATCAGTGTTTTTTGTATGTTTATCTGTGTTCATACTTCTTGTAATTGCTAGTATATTTTGTTTGCTATCTTCCATTCCGGTTGGAATCATAGCTTTTAGGGAATCACTATTTAAAATTATTCTTGACAATGCGTCTGCATTGGTATTCATTTTACCCTTTTTATAAATAATATTGAAATCATAATCGCTAAGATCTAATCTTATGCGTGTCATTTTAGAAGGAGGATTTTTATGAGAGAAAAAAGACACTAGCGGGCGGTGGTCTGTTAGAACCGAAAATTTTCTACCGTAGAGGTAGGGTCTGAAAAAATTGATTGCCCAATGTATAGCTAAGAGCTCTTTCTCAATAATTGGCTTGTTTAGGTCATGTTTTGCAAGAGATTTGCTTGCGTACGAAATTGGTAAGTCTGAGCCTACTTCGCCTTGCGATAGGACTGCACCAAGAGCGTAATTAGAAGCATCTGTGGTGAGTATGAAGGGTTTATTGAAATCGGGATATTGCAGTATCGGTGGGTTTAAAAGTTTTGTTTTTAGCTCTTCAAAAGAGTTCTGGCAATTTTCATTCCAGTCAAATTTTGTGTTCTTCTTTAATAATGAGTTTAAATTTTTAGCAATATCTGCAAATTTTGGAATAAATCGACGGTAGTAGTTGCAGAAAGCAACAAATCTTCGTACTTCGTCCGCGTTTTTTGGTGTTGGATATTCTTTTATAATTTTATTTTTGGACGGGTCAGTTTTTATACCATTGGCCGTTATAAGATGCCCAAGGTAAATGACTTCTGGCTTTTACAAACAACATTTATGTGATTTTTATTTATATTATATTTTCTTAATCTGTCAAAAACTTTTATTAAATTGTCGTTATGATGTCCTAAACTACAACCGAAAACAATTATATCGTCTACATAGATAAAAGCTTCTGTATCTAAGCCACTTAATGCGATAGTCAGCATTCTTTGGAAGCTGTTGGATGATATCTTCAATCCAAATGGTAAACGTTTAAATTGGAAATGTCCATTTCCAGCTGAAAAAGAAGTTAACGGTCTTGAGTCTTTGTCTAAGTTAATTTGGTGGAAAGAGCTGGTCATGTCCTAAGTCGGAAAGTATTTAGCTCTTCCCAGTCGGTCGAGAACGTCTTCTATTTTTGTAAGTGGGAATTTATCGTTTACAATTTTTTCATTTAATTTGCGAAAGTCTACTACAAGTCGCCATTTTTTGCTGTCATCTGTTGACTTTTTGGGAACTACTAGTAATGGTGAGTTGTAGGAGCTTACTGAATGTTCGATTATGTTGTCTGATAAAAGTTGGTCAACCTGTTCATTTATCTCTGTTAACTGTGTTTGTGGATGTCTGTAACTTTTAATGTATACCGGGGTCGAATCTGTTGTTTGTATTGTCTGCGTGTAAAAATTATTTGTACTTAAGTGTTCTCCAGGGAGATGAAAAATGTCACTGTATTTTTGTATAATGTTTATTATTGATGTCTTGGCATCTGGGTCGTTACAACCAATGTCTAAAGTTTTTAGTAACGTATCTAGTCTATTTTTGTCAGTCTTATTATTGATTTTACAGGCAAATATATTATAGTTTTTTAGTGGTTGAGTTTCGAAATCAAGATTTTTAAATACAACATTGTTACTGTTCGTATTTAGAATCTTAACGTGAACATTGCCATTTGCTGGTATCAAGCTATTACCTATAAATACTCCGTTTTCTATTTCTTTATTTAAAATAATACTATCTTCATTGACTTTAATATTTATTGGAGCTATAGATTCTGAACGAGCAGGAATCACGATATTTGTTCTACTACAACTATTTAAAATTATTGGTAAAATTATTTATTTATCATTTATGATTAATGTTAAAGTATATGTTTCAAAGTCAATTTTTCCCATATACCTCTCTAAAAAATCGCGTCCTATAATGCCATCAGTGGCAATTGGAAAATTGTTTTCTACGATATAAAAATTATGTTGGATATCTTCAACGTCCACTATTAAATTTAAATTTTTTGTACCAATGCATTCAATTTCTTCATTTGAAATACCCGTTATTGTCGAAATATTCTGTGTGTTTATGAGAAATTTAAAATCGTCGTTTGTATTTTCACATTCTAATGTGATGTAAAATGAAAGATTTTTAGTAAGTTTGCAAATTAATTTTGGCCCCTGTGGGTAACAATCTCTGCTACCCGGCCATAGCGGTTTCCCTGCGAGTTGTTGCTTCTGAAATTATTATTTTTAAAATTTATACTGTTATAATTGGAATTTCTATTAAACTTTCGGTTGGAATTACTATTATTATTTACGAAGTTATGATTTCCATTAAAATTTAAATTATTGTTTGCAAAATTGTTGTTTCTGTTAAAGTTTCTATTTGTATTATTTGTGTAGTTTGTATTGTATCTTGTATTCATAAAATTGTTATTATTTCTATTATTGTTTTGTGGAATATAGCTATTTCTAACGTCGTTGAATCTATTGTAATTTTCTCTGTAAGTATTGCTGTTTCTAGCTTGGAAAATATTGGATTTATTTGTCTTTAAACTTTGTTTTGCAGTGATGCATCGTTCTACCGCTTCATTGTATGTTTTAGGTGCATTTGCTAACAAAATAGTTTGGTATTCCAAATTAACACCTTTCATGAAAACATTCACTGCCATGCTTTTGTTAACCTTGTAAATTGCATCTTTTGCGGCTTGCGTGGGATTAGTTAAAGATTTAATTTCGAAGGTTATTAACTGTTCAGAAAGTTCTGAAATTTTTTCTCTGAATTCATACTGTATTTCTCTGAATACTTTTATTGTTTTGTTTAATTGTACCGATTTCATTTAAAACTTGTTGTAACGTTTTCGGATTGGGGTAAGCATTTTCCAATGAATTTTTTAATTCAGTAAATGTCGAAGGTCTATTAGTTCTACCTATTTTACTACGTACTTGAGCAGTAAGTTTGAAATTATATACGTATTTAATGAAAAGAGCTTTATCTTCATCTTTTAAAATATCGTGAAGCAATTCTGCTTGCGATATAAAATCTTCCAAATTGATAAATTGTCCTTTGAAAATTTGTAGGTTTCTTCCCACAACATTGATATCAAAACTAGCCATATTGTTTTCTTCTTTTTTCTCTGGTTTTTTTTTGATTGGTAAATTTTTCAAAATTGTATTTAAATCAAGATAGAGGTTATTAAATTTTTCTTTTAAAATCTCATGATTTTCATCTATCAATTGTTCATTATTTACTTTGTTTTTTAGACAGTCTAAAGTTTTAAATTTCTCTTCAATATACTGTTCAGTATATTCTCTATTTTTACTTTTGTTTATATTTATAAATATTGCAATTCTTATTGCTTTAAAGAATATAAAAAAAATTTATAATATTTATAGTGAAAAATGGATGAATAAAAAAGAAATGTGTAGCATTTTAGTTTGATTTCATTGTGTATAATTAATAACAAAACTTATAAATTTAATAAAACTTTATAAAAAGTGAAAATGAGTGAAAAAAAATTTATTTGATGCATTTGTTGTTTTTGTTGGTACGTTGTTCGATCTCTTTTCCCAGAGCGTCTATTTTCATCCAAATTTCGTTGGCTATATGCCATCTTGGTGGAGGGTTAGAATTTATTATTCTTTTAAGGCTAGCTAGCCGTCGTCTATCACGAACTAAATGTCCTCCGTGTCGTGGTTTCAATTTATCTACACTTGGTATCACTGTCCTGTTGGAGTCTTTGGCGCGTTCTTGGCGTCTTGCGTACTCCTCTAGTGTGATGCGTTTTGGTCCTTGAGCTTCTGGAAAGCGTTTGGAAGGAACGTATTTAGGTGCGTTTGTTGGTCCACCTATTGGTACGTATTCGGGTACGATTTTTGACGTCTGCAAATTAATTTTTGTGTGATTCGGCAGGATCGTTATGAAGTGTTTCGTGATATTCCTAAGTAATTTATTTATAAACTATTTATTTTTATTTAGGTCCTGCCTAAATGGTTGCCGGCGAAGTTCGCCACAGGCTCTAATTTTTTTTTTGTAGCCGTTCACTATAAAGTGCAGAGGCTTTATTATAATAATATTTTCAAAAAAAGTTGGCAGCTTATAAAAAGCTCAAAGACTTTAGAAATGAGAATTAGCTGGCAGCTTTGGAGCTCAAAAACTAATTGATTTATTTTCAAATATGTTCATCTTTTTATAGTAAGCATAACGGTATTTTGTCTTAAAACTAGTTAACAATTGTTTGTGTAGTTTAGAATGTAAATAGAATCATATGTTCTTTAATTAATGTAAAAGTAATAGTAGAATATCGTAATACATATTTGTAATTTAGTATTAATAGTTTAATATGTGTGAGTGAGTAGACTTATATTAATAGAAAACGTAAACATAATCATATGTTAACATATTTGTGTAGGAGTAAAAAGTATAATATAATATCATATGTTTTGTATTCAGCCATATGGGTACATGTGTGCGAATGAGATAGATAGTAGTGCTTAGTATGAACATATGTTCTTATTGTTTGAATAATATCTTAGTATAAAAATGAAATGAGGTGATACATACCGTAGAGGTGTATTACTTTAACTTAGTTTGAATATTATTGTGCATGTTCTCGAAAATTCTTACAGTAGAGGTTTTTAATATTATTTATTTGAAAAGCTTGTTTTATAATGAAATACATTAATGTAAATTAAATAGTTAAATAATATGTATAGGTATACTACACCTGGTTGCACAGTAAAATATGATACGGTCTTATTCAGTTTATCACACTTTATTCGTATAGGGGTTAGATATCAATACCAAATGTTGTTGTTGTTGTTAGTTGGCGCTACAACCGTATGTCGGTCTTGGCCTCATCTAAGAATTTGCGCCAGCCATTTCTGTCTTTCGCTTGCTGGCGCCAGTTCGAAATTCCAAGCTTCGTCAGGTTGTCCTCTACTTGGTCTTTCCAACGAAGATGCGGTCGTCCTCTTCTGCGTTGACCGCCGCTGGGTACCGAATCGAATGTTTTCTTCACTGGAGCATCGTCTTTCATGCGCTGAACATGACCAAGCCAGCGAAGCCGCTCGATTTTAATGCGCTTGACTATGTCGATGTCAGCGTACAGCTCATACAGTTCATCATTCCACCGTATTCAGTACTCGCCATTGACGCAGATTGGTCCGTAGATCTTACGAAGAATCTTTCTCTCGAATGCTCCTAAAGTCTTTTCATCTAAACTGCTCAGCGTCCAGGTTTGTGATGCGTAAAGTAGGACGGGGATGATGAGGGATTTATAGAGCGTGATTTTCGTTCGTCGAGAGATGGCTCTGCTTCTCAATTGCCTACTGAGCCCAAAGTAACACCTGTTTGCAAGAGTTATTCTTCGTTTGATCTCAATGCTGATGCCAGATAAACGAAGTTTTTCACAACCTCGAAGGAGGTATTGTCAACTGTAACGTGGGTTCCAAGACGCTAAGACTGTTTGTTTGTTGACACCAAGTATTTCGTTTTATCTGCATTAACTCCCAGATCCATTCGAATTGACTCTCTTTCTAATCTGGAAAATGCTGCACTGACTTCGCGCGTATTATAGCCAATGATATCGATGTCATCAGCATACGCAAGCAGCATAACACTCTTGTAGAATATTGTGCCACTACGTCTCAGATCAGCAGCTCGGATGATCTTTTCCATCATAAGGTTGAAAAAGTCGCACGATAAGGAATCCCCTTGTCTGAAACCTCGTTTGGTAACTTGGTGGGGAGAGTTCCTTCCCGATTTTAACTGCGCTGCTGGTGTTGCTCAGTGTCATCCTGCAAAGTCGTATTAGTTTTGCAGGAATACCAAATTCAGACATGGTGGAGTACAGGTGCTTCCTTATTGGGTTGTCAAAGGCGGCTTTGTAGTCGACAAAAAGATGGTGGGTGTCGACTTGTTTTTCTTGAGTCTTCTCCAAGATTTGTCGTAGCGTGAAAATCTGGTCGATGGTGGACTTTCCAGGTCTGAAGCCACACTGATAAGGTCCGATAAGTTCGTTTACAATGGGCTTCAATCTTTCACATAAAACGCTCGACAGGACCTTATATGCGATATTAAGAAGGCTTATCCCACGGTAATTGGCACAGATAGTGGGATCGCCTTTCTTGTGGATTGGGCAGAGCACACTGAGATTCCAATCGTTCGGAATGCATTCTTCCGACCATATTCTGCATAGAAGCTCGTGAATGCATTTAAGTAGAGCTTCGCCTCCGTTCTTAAATAGCTTAGCAGGTAAGCCATCAGCTCCCGCGGGTTTGTTATTTTTAAGCCGAGCTATAGCTGTCAGAACTTTATCATAGTCGGGTAGCGAAACCTCGACGCTGTCATCCGCAATTGGGGTTTCCGGAATATCTTCTCTATTGGCGGGATTGTTGTCAGCGTCGCCATTAAGAAGCTTAGACAAGTGTTCCCTCCATAACGTCAGTGTACTTTAGACATCTGTTACTAGATTCCCGTTTCCATTCTTTTCAGCGCGCGTTATAATCGACTGCAGGGTGGCTTTGTAGGCGGCGTCTTTCTCTGCAGTGGCGTCGCGACACTCCTGGTCGTACCACTGGGTTCGGCGAGGACGGTGGTAGCCAATCACCTCTTCAGTAGCCGCACGCATGGAGTTGGAAATGTGTATCCACTGCGCGCATATATCATCGATTGGAGGAGTGCTTTGAAGCAGGAGTGAGAGTCGAGTGGCGAAAGCATCAGCTGTCTGTTTCAATTGCAGCTTGTCGACGTCTAGCTTTCTCTGTGTAGGGTTGCGTGTATTCCTAGCTGCGCACAGACGTGTACGGATCTTGGCTGCAACAAAATAGTGATCCGAGTCAATGTTTGCACCACGGATCGTGCGTACATCCAATACACTGGAAGAGTGCCTTCCGTCGATCAAAACATGATCAATTTGATTTTTGGTTTTTTGATCAGGGGACATCCAGGTGGCTTTGTGAATATTGAGATGCTTGAATCTAGTGCTACTTACGACTATGTTTCGTGCTGCGGCGAAGTCAATCAGCCTCATTCCGTTATCGAAGGTGATGTCGTGGAGGCTGAACTTTCCGACTGTTGGACCAAATATATTTTCCTTGCCCACCTTAGCGTTGAAGTCACCAAGCACGATTTTTACGTCGTGACGGGGGCAGAGCTCGTAGGCATTTTCAAGGCGCTCTTAGAAAAATTTCCTTAATCTCATCGTCCTTGTCTTCTGTCGGAGCGTGCGCACATATTAGGCTTATATTAAAAAATTTAACCTTGATGCGGATTATGGCAAGTCGTTCGTTCACAGGTGTGAATCGCAGGACGTGGGGCCGTAGTCTCTTGCCAACTACAAATCCGCATCCAAACTCGTGTATCTCCGCATGGCCGCTGTAGTAGAAATCACAGGGTGCATGCCGAATGCAACCCTGTCCTTTCCATCGCATTTCTTGGATAGCAGTGATATCAGCTTTGTATCTTTCCAAGACATCAGTCAGTTGGATAGAGGCACCTTCCCAATTAAGGGTTCGGACATTCCAGGTGCATATCCGTAAATCATTATCAGTTTTTCGTTTGCGGAAGTCGTCATCAGATTTGGGGATCAGTTTTCTTCTTTTCTTATTTGTTTTCATTGAAATTGGTTTTTACGGGTGGGCTTCAAACCCGACGCACAACCTATTTTAAGCCTAGGGAGGCCCGCCGCTCAGATTAGCCGCCAAACTAACGGTTGTCAGGTTTGACGTTGCCCAGGAAACACCACGTGGAGGTTTGAGTCGACTTTGTTATCATTGTTAATTAACAATAAAGAAGAAGTACAACACATACAGCAAGAATTGAAAGATTTAAAAAAGCAGCATTTACATCTGAGTATTGTTTTATAAAGACTATTATTGTAAGGCTAAGGTTGCTATCTCTAAGTATTTAATGCGCATCGCAGAATGTTCAAGCTAGAGATGGCTGTATGTCACGAATTTAGTCGTGACGCGGCGTGTCGAAAATCACGAAATATTCGTTATCGTGCGTGATTGAATTTTATCTCGTGAGTGAGCGTGTGTGACCTAAATTTCTTCGTGCCATGACTTTTTATCTTAATTTTTCAAATCTGTACAAAATTTAGTGATGTTTTTTACGCTTTTTCTAACAATTGCATACAAAATGCAACACTGACCACTTTTAATAAAGCGACAACAACCAACTTCGCTTTCTTTAATTATTTCGCGAAACGTCAGTGACTACTTAGGTAAATTTAGCAACTTTAAGGGAAGGTTCTCCTGGATTTTTTTGAAAAAATCCATTTTTTTTACATAAAATGAAAGTTACATATATGTAGAATGTTTGTGCCAAGGGATATTTCAATACGACGCGTATTTCTTGAGCTAGAGCGTGTCAAACGTACCCATGTCACGCGCGCGTACCAACTTTCTAAAAACTTTAAAGGCGTTTTTCTCGGAACCATGTTTTCTAATCTAACGGACAGCACTGGGCTTGTTCTATTGATCCGATTTCCTTCATTCAAAGAATGTTTGAAAGTATATACTTTTTTGTACGCCTGGAACCTAACATTGGCATAAAAAATTGTTTATTTATAATTTTTAAACGAGATCTAAGTAAAAAAAAAGGAAAAAAATTCCAATTTTTTTTTAAAGTCCATAAAATTGGTTTTTTTTACCAAACTTAATTGAAGTTAGGTTCCAGGCATATGAAATGTTATCAATTTTAATAAATTTTATACATTTCTCATTTCAGTTCACTACCTGAGGCCCCACACTGTCCGCGGGAGGTCGATGTTTTGCGCGCAGAGGTCGACGAGATCCGCCATTTTCAAGCCACCATTTTGAATTTTTCAAATATCTTTTTTTTTTACTCGTCAATAAACCACGAATCAAAGTTCAAAAGCATAAGTTCGTATGTCTTTTCATTTTCCCACAAACCATTCTCAAATTTTGCTTGTTTTTCGGCCAAATCCAAAAAAATCCAGGAGAACCCTCCCTTAAATAGAGATAAATTGCTGAGAAATTTAATTGATTTTATTTTAATAGTGCTATATCCACCATTCTTCTGCTCCTTTCTGTGTGCTGTTTTTGCCAGGTGCTAATCCTGCATAAGTATCTGTGCTGCTGCTGTTCCTGGCTGTGTGCTTCTCTTACCAGTTGGTGTTTCTGCGAGAGTGTAGTTTCTGCTACTTTTGTCAGGGTCTAATTGTGCAAAAGCGTCGTTTCTGCTGCTGCTGCCTGTGTGCTGCTCTTGCTATAGTGCGTGATTGTGGGTCAATCACACTTACGCGCCCATCTCTAGTTCAAGCATGATCATGGGTTTTTTGTTAATAGAATATCGACCGTATCGAATTTTTTATCAATTCCATAATACATGTCAAACGAAATAAAAACAGAGTGCGCTACGATAGCAGAGCAAAAAAGTAGTAGAGAGCAACGTGGAGTTTATTGAAACTTACACAACACAAACGCGTTAAAATAAAACTATTACGCATTGCGTGGCAGCTGGGACGATTTCGTTAATAACTTTGCACTTTGATTAAATATACTTATTACTAAAATTTCGAAAGGAAAATACCTCTTAAAACGGCTGTATCTGCCCAGTACTTTTGGAGTTTACCTGGAACAAAAAATGTTCACTTTAATTTTATATAAAAGTATAGATAACTTTCTTTTTGTAATAAAATAAAAAAAAAATATTTCCCCAAAAAAATCTTTGTTTTTCAAAGTTACAGTATTTTGTTCCAAATACAGTTTTTCGGGAATTTTCAGATTCTTGAAAAAAAAAATTTAACAACTGGACACAACTAAAATATCATTGAAATACCTCAACAATGTAGATAAATATGTACCTTCATAATATGGATTAGACTCAGGGATGTGCACAACTAACTACTTTTAATTTTTTGTTTTAGACAAAATTACAAATTTTAATTAATTACGTTGGGTTAGTTAAATATAGAATTAAAGTCTGATTTTGTTATTTAAGCTTTACAATGTCCATAGATACCTACTAAATCAATTTTTGTAGACCAGTAGTATTAACGCTTACCGTCGCTGATATGTTGCTGCGCAAGATTTCTGGTTTCGTCATAGTCTCAAAACAGTCCATTTCAGATTTTGTATAAGTGCGGAAGCATATCCCTTCTGCATCTCGTCCAGCACGCCCGCAACGTTGCCAGCTTTGTGCTTGTGAAATACGAACTATTTTTAGGATATCCAAGTTACTTTCTGAATTATAAACCCTTTGCTTTACAAAGCCACAATCGACTATATACCGGATACCTGGAATAGTGATTGATGTTTCAGCTATATTTGTTGCCAGTATAACTTTTCTGCAATTAGAAGTTGTTGGCAGAAAGCATTCAAGCTGTTTGTGCTGTGGTAGTTGTGCGTAAAGAGGAAATACACGTAAGGTAGGAGCGCCAATACTATTTGTCTGTAAAATAAAATAATATTAATACGATAAAATAATATTTCAGGTTATTTATATTTCATAATTGTTGTACAATTTTTAAATTTTATTAAGTAAGGATTACTGAATCAATTTGTGGTGACTGAACACTAATCGCTTTAAGACTTTTATATTATTAAAAATCTACTTTGAATATGTATCTCCTTTCATTTTTTTCAATCTGTTTAAATTTTGGAAATTGTTTTCAAAATGAAAAATTACTAAATATTTTTTTTCAGTTCGTTCCTAAAATTTAAAGCGAATTGTTTTAGTTAATTAGTTTTATGATCTATGAAATTATTACATGAATTAAATTGTGAGCTTTAGATCAAGTAAGTTTTTAAAGAAGGCAACAACAACTCTGTATAGAGTCAATCACTTAGCTGACTAGACAGTCTGTATATACTCATATACTAGTTTAAACAGTGAGTTGATGACAGCTTAATCACTCAAAGACTACTTAAGAGGAAAATGTAGCGATTTCCGAAACAGACTATCTAGTCAGCTAAGTGATTGACTCTATACAGAGTTGTTGTTGTTGTTGTTGTTGCCTTCTCTAAAAACTTACTTGATCTTAAGCTCACAATTTAATCATGTAATAATTTCATAGATCATAAAACTAATTAACTAACTATAGCTGTGTTCCATTCGCTTCAAAATAATCCAGATTATTTTTTTTTACATGCAAAGCAAAAACAAAAATAATAATCCTATAACAAATAGGATTATTTTTGCTATCCATACAAAATTGTGATAAAGCCTTAAAAAAATTTGAAACACAGATGCCGCACCTGTATATTTTTATGAGCTGTCATTTCTTGAATATTTTGTTTGTTTGATACAATGACTATAAGGTAGCCAGGACAGCTACCTATTTTCTCACGAGCTGTGACCATCGAATGTTAAACAAAAGAAAACAAAACAAACCGCGTGTGTCACACACATTGGACGCATTCAGCGGCGCCAACAATTGCACTTAAATTGTTTATATAATTGCATCATATCAATAATTAAATTAAATAATGTACAATTTTTCTGACGTTTAGAGTAGAACACATTCAGAGAAAAACATCGTTCACTAAGGTATTGCTACAATAACAGTTCACAACAGTTTTGAACGACAGACGTTATCATGACACCTAATAGTTATTGTAACATGATTGCTTGTTTGAATTTAATTTTGACTGCAACGGTAGTGCCCTCTACGAGTCGTTTTTCTTGCCGTTCCTTTGAGAAAATTTGTTATCGCGATTATATGAAGGCGAAAGGAACGCAGCTTATGGCGGAACACTCCCAAATAAGTTTAATTAATGTCAAATTGATTAAATAATCTAATAATTGATCGATTTCGGTCAAAGTCATGTGTAATTGAACATTTGGTTCAAAATAGCCACCTTTCAGTAGAACACTAGCTTCTGGCGAAGCAAAAAACTCGCTTCATTTCTATGGTGAATTTCGACAAACTATCGAACACCAATGAATATTGAAATAAATAAAGAAGCAACTAGAACAGATGGCAACCTTAATAGAGTTGATGGCGGTGATCTATAAATAGCCTACTGCTTTGAAATGTCATATGATTAGCAGCCATACAATTCAAAAGAATAAATTCCAAAATCTGCGCACTCATATACTAGTTTAAACAGTGAGTTGATTACAGCTTAATCACTCAAAAACTACTAAGAGGAAAATGTAGCGATTTCCGAAACAGACAGTCTAGTCAGCTAAGTGATTGACTCTATACAGAGCTGTTGTTGTTGTTGTTGCCTTCTTTAAAAACTTACTTGATCTAAAGCTCACAATTTAATTCATGCGAATTGTTTTAGTCAATAGTTTCCTCCTAAAAGAACTATAAATTATTATTTAAATAGTTCTGTTACATAGATGAGCAGAAACATGCTAGATTTTAGAATTGTGACACATGACCCGAAATATGAGGGTCGAAAGAAATTAATTTTTCAGGAAAATCCTCACCTGGGGGATACAAGAAAATTATGTAAGATAAAATTATAGACAATGAATAAATATACCTACAAAAAAGAAGTCAATCTAATTTAAATACTCTAACGAATACTCTACAATAAGCATTTTGCTGTAAATATATGTGTACTAGCACTTGTGTCAAAGATTATATAGTATAAAAATGAGCCACGTAGAACATTAAAAAGTAACAAATATTTTCAGATCACGTAAGCTTTTGTGAGCGGATGAAAAAAGCTTTCTTGAGAGAAAAGTTTTCAATCCTTGCATGCACATTCTCTCCGCAATGCTCTTTCACTCTTCGCATGCTTTTTCATTCCACAATGCTTCACAGCATAGATCACCAGTGCATGGTTTCTCATAGCTAGCGAGCGTCGTGTAACTTCGTGTTGTATTTGTTTTTTCCGTTGTTGCTGTTGGAACCAAGCAGTCAGTGGTGATCTCTGTTTGATAGCAACAAATGTCTTTGTTTGTTTGCTTATTTTCATTATGATTTCCTAATTTTATGCGATGTGTATTTTTCTTATTTACAGCTTGCTTCTAAGAACTTTGAATTAACATTGACTATTTTTTATATTGACTATCAGCTAGAGCAGTAAAATCTGCATTTAGGTTCAGAATATTAAGTAAAACTGAATAACGACACACAAATTTAATTCACATTGAATTTAAAAAATTAATAATTCACTTCAATTATTTAATTTCGTTATTCATAATAATAAATAAATTTTTTTATTCATATGAATGCTATTCACAAAGAATGTAAATCAAAAAGAATTTCAGAATTTTCAAATATTTTTTTATCCATTATTATTTGTTGATTCATTGCATATTCATTTATTTTTCATTATTAATTTTTTAGACATTATTAATTTTTATTTATTATAAATTTAAATTTGGTTCAGTACTCAAAAGTTAATAACAAGATTTTTTATAAATTTTATTTATTATTCAAAAGTGAATAGCACATTAATAATGAAAACAAAATTAGTAATGAATATAATATAAATTATGAACAAAAAATCAATAATGAATAAAAACTTAATAAAAATTAACATTTCTGTGGAGTTTTGACAAAACAACTTAAGTCTGTCTGAAATTCATAGACAAAACAACTTAAGTCTATATGAATTTCGTATCAACTTTAAGGGTTTTGTCAATGAATTTCAGATCGACTTAAGTTGTTTTGTCAAAACTCCACAGATTTTATTCATTATGTAGTAGTGAAAAAGAAAATTTTTTATTAATTTTATTAACTATTCAAAAGTGAATAACAAATTAATAATGAATTAAAAAATTAAACATGACATACAAAAGAAATACAAAATTTTTATTGGATAAAAAATAATAATTGAGAATTCTTCAATTCTTTGCGAATTGCATTCCATCTTTAAAACTCATATAATTTAATAAAAAATCTAGCTTGTTAGTTTGTTTGGTTATTTGACCTTAATACAAATCTAAACAGCTTAAAAGCAATTTGAGTACACATATTGTGTGCATCCTAGATTAGATTGTAACATACATACTTAATTTAAACCAAGCTCATTTCACCCATTTTCATTTACGTTCATTTTAATACTGAAATTTTTTTGGAAACCAATTTCGCCATTTTATTTAAAAAAATTTCTGCAATTTTAATACGACTTTTTCGTAAAAAATCGTTACCCAAAAATGAGACAAAACGACATAATAATAAAAATCTTAAATTTCGATGCCAATATATCCACTTTTTTCAAATATATTTCATTAAAATTTTTTTGTTCGAAAGTTTGGTAAAATCAGTTGTCAAGAATAGTTCCATCTGACCGTTACCTTGCATATTTTTTATTCTTTTTTTAAAAAAACAAGTAAAAGATCGAATTTTTATTAAAAAAATTTTTCAAAGAAGGTTCTAATTGTAACAATAAGAACAAGTAAAAATTGCATTTCTAAGTACCTTTCATAAGGCCAAGCATGTAATTGCAATAATATAATATAAAACAATATAATATACAACAATACAATACATTACAATACAATGCAATAAATTACAATACAATACATTACAGTACAATACAAAGCAAATATTTAAATATACAAAGTCTTCTAAATAATTTCGCGGAAATCGAGGAAATGGTGTCAAGCAACTCTATTGACTTACTTCTGTTGTCGGAAACGCATATAACGAATAATATTGAAAACTCGGAATACCATTTAAAAGATTATAATATCGTGCAATGTCAATCAAATTTGAGACATACCGGGGGTGCAATAATCTATATTAAAAGTACAATACTATATGAAGAGCTCGATGTTTTTTCTGTAGACTATGTTATGTGGTTAGTCGCGGTTTAAGTGTGGTTCAATCGTGCTCCAGTCGTATTCGTATTAGTGTATAGGTCGCCAAGTTATTCTGCTTGATTATTTCTAAATCACCTAGAAAACTGGATTGACATGAAGCTCAAAAGCTCGGACAATGTTATTATAACTGGTGATATGAACATTGACTTTTTAAAAGTTTCTCCGGATAGAAACCGAATTTGCAACATCATAAACGATAGAGCATTCAAACAAATAGTGCGTGAACCAACTAGAATCACAAATAATACACAGACTTTAATAGATTGTGTGATAACAAATTGTAAGTTTGTTAAGACCCAAATAGATAATAACAGCAAAATATCAGATCACGAGACAATAAGTATCAATAATTGCAGTAAACCTCAGAACGAAACATATTATGTTAAAATTTGCAAATATAGCAGAGCTGCCTTTGTGAGGCTGTGGAATAATATTGAGCGTATTGAACGTAGTTCGAACATTGACATCTATACGGAATTATTCGAAAAAAAATTAAAAATATATTTGAGATTATGACGGTATGCAGGGCTGTAAATAGTCACAAAAATTCTGCACCATGGTATAACAACTACTTAAAAAACCTTAACTTAATTAAAATCAATTCCTTCAACAAAGCTGTGATAACAAATAACTCTGATGACTGTAGCTTCTAAAAGTGGTGATCAAAAAGGTCTATGGCGTGCAATCAAAAGCTTAGTTTTAGGCGATGATCGTAAATATATTTATAGTTTAAATGTAAATGGTGCAATAGAAAAGGACCCGAGTGCAATAGCTAATTATTTAAATGAATTTTTGTTGAAAGTGTCGTTGAATTGATATGGACAATTCACGAATGGAAAAAGAAGATTGATGATGGTGACAAGATTGTTGCAATTTTCCTCGATTTCAAAAGGGCATTTGAAACTATTAACCGTGAAATTCTTATACAGATATTGGAAAGCTATGGAATAAGGGGCGTCGAAAAGAGATGGTTTGAATCATATTTAAGTGGAAGAACCCAGAGCACAACAATTATGGATATTACTTCTCAAGAAAAAGCTGTCAATATCAGAGTACCACAGGGCAGCACACTAGGGGTGGATCTCTTTCTGCTCTACATTAACGAAATTAGCACTGTCTTAAAATGGTGCAATATTGCGTTATTTGCGGATGACACATTAATATATATAAACTGCAAAAACTTAAGTGATATACAGAACAAAATGCAAGAAGACTTACGAAATTTAGAGAGGTGGCTTTGTATGAATAAGCTAAAGTTAAATATGGACAAAACAAAATATATAATTTTAAATTCGAATGAAAGCTTCCTTTTGCAAATCGGCAGTGAAAATATAAGTGAAGTTAATTCAATAAAATACTTGGGTGTGATAATAGACAAACAATTAAATTTTAATGAGCATGCAGATTACATATGCAACAAAATAAGTAAAAAAGTGGGCTTTTTAAGCAAAATTAGAAACAGGTTAAACTTCCAAAATGCAGTAATGGTTTTAAATACAATCGTACTGCCACATTTTGACTACTGTGCAACTATTTTATACATGTGCAATAACAGTATTAAGAAAAGACTACAAATACTGCAAAATAAAGCAATGCGAGTAATAATTAAGTGCAATATCTACACCCCTACGTCCTATATGTTACAAATGTTAATGTGGTTAAATGTTAAACAACGTATTTCCTTTAGAGTCCTGATATTTGTATTCAATGTAAAACACTGTGTGTTTCCAGAGTACCTACAAGATGAGCTTGTTTATGTCAGAGATATACAACCGTACAACTTAAGAAGAGCAAATGACTTCAGACTTATGAGATTCAACAAAAGTAGCACGCAGAACTCGATAATGTATAATGGTTTAAAGTAATTCAATACACTTCCGGATATTATAAAACATGAGCATAACATTCATCAATTTAAAAAGCTTATAGTAGATTTTATAAAATTAAATATACACTGAATATGTTAGTCTGAATAACAATTGAAAATAATGCTGTACAGAATTATAAATGTAATAGTTATTTATCAACTAATAAACTAAATAATAAACAAAAAAAAATACAATTCAATACAATGCAATACACTACAATACACTACGATACACTACAATACACTACAATCCACTACAATACACTACAATACACTAAAATACACAATACAATACACTACAATACACAATACAATGTTAATGTTAATGTTGTGTGGTGGAGATGCGTACTGCGACCTAAATGAGATCTATTGTACCTCCTTCTCAAAGCTCCGCTGGGTTTGCGGATTACAGAATTTCATCCAGCCCTATTTCTCGAATGAATTTGAGAATATTCTTAGGTTCAAGGGATGAAACCTGCTCTAGACTCAATACAATACAATACACTATATACAATACACAATACAATATACACAATACAATACACTACAGTACATGATCGATTCCAGACTGTCATTTAAGCAACATATGCAGTACGCACACAGGAAAGCATCCGAAGCATGTCTGGCGCTATCTAGAATAATGCCGAACACAAGAGGCCCCAAAAAAGCACGACGAACACTGCTCCTCAACGTAGTGCGATCTACTATGATATATGGTGCGACTGTATGGTCCACAGCGATGAAAACGAAGTCCTACCGACACGGAGTAGAGTCGGTTTACAGACTTGGCGCACTCAGGGTCTGCTGCAGCTTCAGAACGGTATCCGCAGATGCAGCACTGGTTCTAGCTAGCGTGATCCCTATTGACCTCCTCGTGGAAAAAGCGCGACTCACAGCTGGTAGCGAAAGCACAACAGCTAATAAAAACTCGCTAGAGAGAGAAGTTTGCAAAAATGGAAAGACCGCTAGGATAGTTCAGAGAAGGGTCGGTGGACGTACCAGCTCATCCCTAGCCTTACCGAGTGATATGGCAGAAGCCACGGCTCAGTGAACTTCTAACTTACACAGATACTGAGCGGACATGGTTGCTTCAGGGCATACCTTCACAAATATAAACAAGAGATCGATCCTTACTGCACTAATTGCACAGGAAACACGAAGATTATAATATACAATATATAATATATAATATATAATGTATAATATATAATATATAATATATAATATATAATATATAATATATAATATATAATATATAATATATAATATATAATATATAATATATAATATATAATATATAATATATAATATATAATATATAATATATAATATATAATATATAATATATAATATATAATATATAATATATAATATATAATATATAATATATAATATATAATATATAATATATAATATATAATATATAATATATAATATATAATATATAATATATAATATATAATATATAATATATAATATATAATATATAATATATAATATATAATATATAATATATAATATATAATATATAATATATAATATATAATATATAATATATAATATATAATATATAATATATAATATATAATATATAATATATAATATATAATATATAATATATAATATATAATATATAATATATAATATATAATATATAATATATAATATATAATATATAATATATAATATATAATATATAATATATAATATATAATATATAATATATAATATATAATATATAATATATAATATATAATATATAATATATAATATATAATATATAATATATAATATATAATATATAATATATAATATATAATATATAATATATAATATATAATATATAATATATAATATATAATAAATAATATATAATATATAATATATAATATATAATATATAATATATAATATATAATATATAATATATAATATATAATATATAATATATAATATATAATATATAATATATAATATATAATATATAATATATAATATATAATATATAATATATAATATATAATATATAATATATAATATATAATATATAATATATAATATATAATATATAATATATAATATATAATATATAATATATAATATATAATATATAATATATAATATATAATATATAATATATAATATATAATATATAATATATAATATATAATATATAATATATAATATATAATATATAATATATAATATATAATATATAATATATAATATATAATATATAATATATAATATATAAAATATAATATATATTTTATATATATATAATATATAATAGGTTTAAACAAGGGTGCGAGTTGGCATTCAAGGCAGTGAAATCAATAGATGCACAGGACTTCACAGATTGTGTGAAACTAAGGCTACATGGGGAGGCGTTTGAGTTTTTTAGGAGTAAGAGATTTGGTAAGGTTGAGGATCTCTATGGGACAATCAAAGTGAAGTATCTTAAGGAGACAACGTATAATACGTTGTTAATGGAACTATCACATTGCGTCCAAAAGCCGGGGGAGAGGTTAAGTTCGTTCGCGAACAGAATAAGTGACATAGAGTCTCGGGGTAGAGATCTAGTGGGTGATGACGGTATCATGTGGGAACAGCTCAGTAGTTCGGTCGTTAGTGTGTTTAAGGTGGGAGTTTCCGACCCTAACCTCAGAACGATTTTACTAACGACAACCGGTTTGGGCCTCGCAGCGTTAGAGAAAAGGGCATTAGAAATGGAGGTCATGTTAAAAAGAGGCGAGCTGGGGAGAACTGGACAAGGCCATCATAACTATAGGGAAGAGTATTAGGTAAACAGTGAAGGGTTTTCCCAGGGAAAGAGGTCAGGAGCAAAGGGTCAGTTTAACATACAGGAGGAGGCTGAAAAACAACTGGCAAATAGCAGATTAGCTATAAGTTGCTCGTTTTGCAATAAAATAGGTCACGGAAGGGGCGAATGTTACCTAAGGAAGAAGAGAATTTATTGCGATATGTGCGGGGTATATGGACACAAGTCCAATATTAATTGAGATTGGCAACAATATTAATTGGATAAGAGAAATATGGAGATTAATAAGGGCTCGCAGGAGAGAGGGCATACCAGGGACGTGTGTAGAACAAGGAGAAACACACCATATTACGAAAAATGCCAGGAATATGGGCACGAAAAGGAGGTGTGCCCAAGAATTTAGGCCCAGAAATGACCTTATGGCTGGAAAGGGCTATGAGAGCAATTTTAACTCAAAAAATCCATTCAGAAATAGTGAGGACAGGAGACAAAAACAGGGACCAAATAATGCGATCGAGTGTAAATGGTGGAATCTGTATCTTGGTGAGACATGGTATACTAGCGGTACATATGCCACACCTATGTTCCCCGGATCTCACCGTTGTGAGAATTGGGGATGGTACAGGTGCTTGTATGGTAGCTTCAGCGTATCTTCCCTACGACTCTCCAGACCAACCACCTTCAAAAGAGGTGGAGAATCTGGTAAAGTACTGTGAGGAAAGGAACATTGGAGTGATGATAGGATGTGATGCTAATGCGCACAATACTGCGTGGGGTAGCACCAACAACAACGACAGAGGAGAGCAATTGCTTGAGTTTGTGGAGAGGTACAATCTGTTGGTAGCAAATAGAGGAGCACAACCGACTTTCGTTGATGCGAGGCGAGCGGAAGTGATTGATGTTACTCTCATCTGCAGGAAGATTCTGAACAGAATAAAAAATTGGAGGGTCGTGGATAGGCTAACCATGTCGGACCACAGATCCATACAGTTTGAATTCAAGTACGGAATCCGACGCCAGCGGAATCGCAGGAAGGTCAGGATTCCCAAGAATACAGATCCTGCGAAATATAAGGCGAAGTTGAGGGAAACACTGACCCAAAAAGCGATAAAAGTACCAGGGAATACGGCGGAAGTAGAAAGTCATGTCAAACACCTTAGCTCGGCCATGGTCGAAGCCTACGAGGTGGCATGCCCAATACTTTCAGTAGACGAAGGTGATCCAACGCCATGGTGGTGCACGGAAATCGAATCTCTGAAGAAAAAGGTTAGGAAGGCCTTCAACCTGCACATGAGAGGGGGAACCCCAGAAACATGGGCAAATTACAAGGCACGGAAAAGGGAACTGAAGTACCTCATACGACAACGGAAAAGGCAGTCGTGGAGAGACTTCTGTTCTGGGATGGAAACTATATCAGAAGCATGTAGGCTTCAGAAAATGGTTTCAAAAGACCCATTCTCCAAAGTGGGACTGATCCGAAAGAAGGATGGAACCATGGCAGAGAACCTAGAGGAGTCCATGGAAGTTCTGATGGAGGTGCACTTTCCTGGAAGTTTTAAGTCTGATGACCCGTGGACACCCTTGAAGAAAGGAATGCACACGGTTGACAGGCTGGAAGCCGAAAGGATGATCACTATGGACGGGGTGAGGAGTGCTATACGCTCATTTGCTCCGTACAAAACATCAGGGATGGACGGTATATTCCCTGCTATGATGCAGTGGGGGGAAGATCTCATTGCACCTAGGCTGTGGGGTATATTCGTTACTTGCCTAGCGACTGGGTATGTTCCGAGAGTCTGGAGAGAGGCGAAAGTTGTCTTTCTTCCGAAGCCTGGAAAAAAAGATTTTGCGGAGGGAAAGTCGTTCAGACCGATCAGCCTAACATCTTTTCTCCTGAAAACGATGGAAAGAGTGATGGTTGACTGTCTTGAGAGCACCTCGCTGACGCAAAATCCTCTGAGTGGATGCCAACATGCATATAGAGCAGGTAGGTCTACGGAGAGTGCTCTTCACGAATTGGTAAGAGTGACTGAAAAGGAGGTATTTTCAGGAGGCATTGCGATGGCCACATTTATGGACATCGAGGGTGCTTTCGACAAAATATGCTTTGGAAGGCTGCGGCAAGCCCTGACAGAACGCAATGTAAGCCCAATGATAGCAAATTGGGTGGACAATATGCTCAAACACAGGGCTGTCAACATGCAGAATGGTAGAGTAAAGACTAGAGGTAGAGTAAGTAGAGGATGTCCCCAGGGCGGGGTGTTATCGCCAACCCTGTGGAACATAACTGTGGACTCACTACTGGTTAGACTGGATGAATCGGGCATACAGACGATAGGGTATGCAGATGACATTGCGTTGGTGGTCCGCGGCAAGTTCATTGACACCATCTCTGACATCATGAAGGGAGCACTCCGAATGGTGGAGGAGTGGTGTCGAGAACAAGGCATTACCGTAAACGCGGGCAAGTCAGACAATATTCTCTTTACTAGAAAGAGGGTAGGCCTGAGGACAGAACCACTCAGACTTTTTGGAGCTGAAATCAACATGTCCACGAAAGTTAAATATCTAGGGGTAACCCTTGATAGCAAACTGAACTGGAACGAGCATGTAGAAGATAGGATTCAAAGAGCCAAGAGGGTTCTGTTCCAGTGCAGACGCGTTTGTGGTCTCAAATGGGGGCTAAACCCAGAGGCTATGAAATGGGTTTACACTATGATGGTTAGACCTGTCATCACGTACGCTTCGGTGATTTGGTGGACAAAAGTCAGCCAAAAAACCATTAAGAAGAGACTGGACAGAGTCCAACGGCTGGCGTGTGTTGGAATAACAGGTGCAATACGCACCACTCCAGCAAGCGCAATGGAGGTTCTGTTAGGTATGCTGCCGTTGGATTTAGAAATAAAGAAAACAGCGGCGCTGTCAGCCCTCAGGATGTTGCGAAATGCTACGTGGCATGGGGCAACGGCCCTGCATGGTCATATTCGCATCCTTGATATTGTACAGAGAAATGTCAGGGAGACGTTTATGCCTATGGATGGAAGGCAGAGAGTAAAAATAACAGAAAAATGTTATAAAACTCTTATAACGGATGGAGCCGTTTGTGAAGAAATCGCTGGTAGCGATATCAGTATATTCACAGACGGCTCTCTGATGAATGGCCGGGCCGGGGCAGGCGTGTACTCAAAAGAGTTAAGCCTATCCTGTGTACTGAGGTTGGGGAGGTTTGTGTCTGTATACCAGGCAGAAATGTTTGGCGTAGTGCATGCGCTGGACCACCTGATAGATGGCCGGATCAGTGGCAAGAAAATTGTCATCGCTCTCGACAATCAGTCTGTGATTAGGTGTATGCAACGGACAGACATCACTTCCAGGTTGGCCATAGAATGTCTTACAAAACTCAATAGGTGCGCCCAGACAAATGAGCTTACACTTATGTGGGTGAGAGGACACTCTGGCATAGAACAGAATGAAGAAGCTGATTCTTTAGCAAGAACAGGATCAGCAGAAGAATTCTGTGGACCAGAACCACGTATCGCCATAGGCGACAATATGGTGGCAGGCCTTATTAAACAATGGACGGACTCGGAACACAGTAAAAGGTGGGAAGAAGCTGTTAACTGCAGGCAATCAAAGGCGGCCGTGAAGTGGTCTCGTAGTGAGGCAGCAAAAGTTATCCGATACAATCGAAGGACTTTAAGCTGGCTTACTGCACTGGTCACAGGACACGGTCCCTTCATGTACCATCTCGGGAAGATGACTCTGACCGAGGACGATGCGTGTAGGTTATGCCTAGAGGAGCCGGAAACAGCAGCACACATTCTGTGCCAGTGTCCGGCGCTGGCAAGCATAAGATTGACCACTCTGGGACGCCCATTTATTGGCGAAGCCGAGATTGGTCAACTAACCTATAAGGATATGCTTGAGGTGACAAAGGATGCTTACACGAGGAGCATGCTCACGTACGAGTACTCCGAGCAGTAGTACCCTTTGTCCAATAGGGGACGAAAAGGGACCCACTGTGGTCTGCTTCGGCTAATCCCCAACTTATTATATAAATGGTGGAAAAAGAGTGTTACGCAAAGAGAAATTGGGAAAATAGATCGGGAAACGGGCAGGGGCCCCGCAAAGGCCAATAAGCTGGGAATCCCGAAATAGAAGAACACTTAGGCCGACAAAGATAGTAACAGAGGGTTCGACGTCTGAAAAGATTGTGAATATCTGTACATCCAAGCCAGTAGAAAGTTCAGTAACAGATCACTCGACATCTGAAAAGATTGTGAATGTCTGTACATCTCAGCAAGTAGCAAGTGTAGTAACCAAGGGTTCAACATCTGAAAAGATCATTAATATCGGTACACCCCAATCAGGAGAAAATGTAGTGAATGTAAGCCCGAATTCGGAAGAAATAATTAAGTTGTTACGGGCAACATCAAAAATGTTTTTTATAGCAGTATGATAATAATGCAAATAATTATATATGTGGTTAATATGGCCATGAGTAGCATGAGAAGAGCTCGGAGGAATATAAAAGAATTAATAAATAAAAGAAAGAATACAATTGCAAAATATTATGAGAGCGGTATAATGGGGTATAATGGATAAATTCAATGTGGTAACAGGAAAATTAAATGAAAATGTAACAAAAGGAAAACTCGATGTGGTATTAGAAAAAGTAAATAAAAATATAACAAATGATGGTTGGCACAAAAATCTGACGGTGCTGGAGAAGAAAAAATGTGATTGTTTTGGAATCTCTAAAGTAAATTATATGTTTATAGAAATTCCTTGCAAGAATGCTATAAATGGAAGACTCATTCTTCTTGTAAATTCCGGAGCGGACACGAGTTTAGTGAAACAAAACGCATTAAAAACAATTGAGGACAGGGGAAAGATATTAGAAATTTGCGTGGAGCATTCGGGAGTTTCGTGAAAAACTTGGGTCAGTGAAGATAAAACATGACGAGGTAAATGATCTTAGTTTTAAGTTGCACGTAGTGGCACTAGAACAAGGACTGCCTGCAGATGGCATATTAGGCCGGGATAATTTATGGAACAAAGCTATAATAAATACGATAGATAAAACATTAACTATATATGACAAAGAAGGAGGTAATATAAAATTACCATTGAAACAAATGAATGTTTTAAGCTCAATTAATTACAGTGAGGAAATGAAAATAAAAGCTAGGACCATACGAACAGTAAGAACTAAAGTAGAGACAAAAATTCCGGTGGTAGTGGTACATAGACAGGAGATTGTGCCAGGGGTTTATTTAGGAGAAAGTTTAACGATGGTAGAGAACGATACCGTGTATGTATCAATTTTAAATTCAAATAATGAGGATGTTATCTTGCCGAGGTACTATAAACCGAAATTTTCCAATTATAACATATTTAAAATGAAGTCAGGCTCAATGTATGGAGTTAACAAGTGTAAGGTAAAGGAAAGGATTAATAAATTAACACAGACAATAAATTAGATGAAAATTTTAACTTAGAGGAAAGGTCTGCAATCGAGAATTTAATAACGGCATACCATGATATTTTTCTATTGGAAGGGGATAAATTAACATACACTCCAGTAATACAACACGAAATTCAGGTTCAGCAAATCAGCCTCCAATAAATCAAATAGATTACCTCAAGCACATAGAGAAAAAATACAAAAAAAGGTAGAACAACTTTTAGAAGACGACATTATTAGGCCGAACAAATCACCGTGGAATTCGCCATTGCTGTTGGTACCAAAGAAAACAGGAAGCGATGGTAAAAAAAGTGGATATTAGTCACAGATTTCAGAGAGGTAAATGACGCAACAATTAAGCAAGTTTTCCCAATACCAAGGATTGATGAAATATTAGATCAATTAGGGCAATGTAGATATTTTTCAACATTAGATTTGGCCAGTGGGTACCATCAGATTCTCATGAGTAAAGAAGACAGAAAAAAGACAGCATTTAGTACAGCATTTGGTCATTATGAATTCAATAGAATGCCATTTGGACTCACCGGAGCTCCAGCTACTTTCCAGCTATTGATGAATAATATACTGACAGGATTACAAGGAATAGATTGTTTCGTTTATTTAGATGATGTGGTAATTTATGGAAAACATCTACAGCAACATGGGGAAAGATTAGCACAATTATTTCAGAGATTTAGGAAAAATTGCTTAAAATTGAATACGAACAAGTGTCATTTTTTTCGTAGAGAAATAGCATACCTGGGACACAAATGTTCGGAATTAGGAGCGCTACCAGATCCACAAAAATTAAAATGCGTGAAGGCTATTCCAATACCGAGAAATAGGAAAGAGGTACAAACATTTTTAGGCTTAGCTAATTATTACAGAAAATTTATAAAAACTATGTCGCAGATGGCATCACCCATAAATAATTTATTTAAGAAGGATAATAAGTTCCAATGGTCAGAGAAATGTCAGGAAGCGTTCGAAAAAATAAAGGAAGCAGTGACTTCATCACCCATTTTGGAATATCCCGACTTTAGCAAACCATTTTTACTAAATACAGACGCGAGTGGGGACACATTAGGAGCAGTCTTGTCACATGGGGAAGTAGGAGAAGATCGGCCAATTGCGTTTGCAAGTAGACCATTGAATAGCTCCGAAAAAAGGTACTCAACAATAGGAAAAGAGTTTTTAGCGATTGTTTGGGCGACAAAAAATTTTAGAGCATATTTGTAGGCCATTCAAGATACATACAGATCATCAACCATTGAGGGGTATAGCAAAGGTATCAAACGTTGAGATTAGCAAGATTTAGACACAAGATGTCAGAGTATGATTTTTAAATAATTTATAAACCAGGTAAAAAGAATTTAAATGCGGACGCACTAAGTAGAATATCACAGCAGAACCAAACCAGATAAAAAACAAGAGAAAAAGAAACAGTCGAAGAGACTGAAGAAAACACGGATTCACTAGCGGAAGTTGATGAGGGGATAGAACAACAAGACAATCATAACATAGAGATTCTAACAGACAGAAAGGATATAGAAAGAATATTGAAGGATTTTCATAATTTGCCATTAGGAGGACATCAGGGAGTGCTGAGAACGTACTTGAGAATAAGAAAACAATACAAATGGAAGGGAATGCAGAAAGAAATTAAGGAGTATGTAAGAAAATGTAATAAATGTCAAGTAAATAAAAGTTCTAGACTCACCAAAATGTCTATGGTATTAACGGTCACACCAACACGTCCGTTTGACAAAGTTTATATGGACTTATTCAGCATATTGCCAGAGACGGTGTCTGGTAATAAATACATATTAACCTTCCAAGACGGTTTTTCAAAATACATGGCATGTGTTGCGATATCAGATGCCGAAGCAAACACAGTAGCAAGAGCGTTTTTTGACGAAAGTATAACTCGTCACAACACTCCGAAAGTTCTAGTAACCGATAATGGTTCAAATTTTATATCCAAATTATTCTCAGATGTGTGTAAAATGTTAGGAATTAAAAAGTTGCACATTACACCATATCAGAGAAGTTTTGCTAAAGAAGACGGTTCGAATTGGGACCGATGGTTATCGTCAGCTATGCACGTTCACAAAAACACACCGCATATGGCAACAAAGCAAACACCGTTCAAAACTTTACATGGGTTTGACTCAGAAACGCCAACAAACTTAAAGCGGAAATGTAGTCCTGTGTATAACGCCGAAGATACTTCAAAGATAATTAAGTACCAAATTCAGAAAGCACACGAACTGGCAAGACAAAACCAGGAGCGTGCAAAAGTGATTTCTAAAAAATATTACGACAATACTTTAAATGCATTAGAATTTAGAATTGGGGACAAAGTCTTAATGAAGAATCAAAAAGGAAAAATAAATTTTCACCTATATTTTTACCCCAGTAACCACCGAGATTTCGATAAAGGGAAAAGCAAAGAAAATTCATAACAATTTACTGCAATTGTTTCATGAAAATTAGAAATAGAAAAAGATAGCTTAAGTGTTAGAATACTAAACGAAACTGAGAGCAAAGCGTAGAAGTAAGTAGTATTAGATACATTTAAGGAGTACTACAATTATTAGAATAAAATAAATCTTAGTAAGTTATAATGAAACAAGTTCATATAAAACAGAATTTTAACCAAAAGAAGGTATAAATGGATGAAAATTCCAGCAAATGAAAAATATTTAAATAAAAAAAAAAATATTGACACTAATGGTGGGCAAACTGTTTATTTTCAGATAGCAAAATGAAGTATACGTTGGAATGGGTTTTACAAGTGATTATTCCGGTAGTAGCAGTTGCGCAACACATCGAGGTGCAGAACATCAATGAAAACAACGGGATCATTACAATAAGATTAGGAGAAGTGCCAATAATCAAGGAATATATGAAGATGTTACACGTAATCAACATAACAGAGTTCGAGATAAGCAGAGAGAGCATTAGGGAAAATATCGAAGCAGTCAGGAACCAGGTAGATGGGAATGACGCATCATTTTCGAAGTTGATAAACAATTTCGATTTCTTAAACGCAAAAATAAATGGGCTCAGACCACATAGTAGGACCAGAAGAGGGTAGATGGATGTCTTGGGCAAAGGCTTAAGATCATAGCAGGGACAATGGACAGTGAGGACGAAAAAATGATTAGACAGAATCTGGACAATTTATCGAAAAGTAACTCGGAACTAATCACTAAATCTAATAAACAGATAGTAATTAATTCACAAATAGCAGGCCAGGTACAGAACATTACAAGACACATAAACAGGCAGCAGAAAATCATAAACTCAACAATAACAAGCAAAGCCGAAAAATAAAAAACGAACTAGCTATATTTAGACATATTTACCAGATGAATTATGACATAACGTTGTTAAGGAATCATATTGATGATATCGAACAGATCATATTGACCAGTAAATTAAATATATTATCTAGAAACATTCTAACCAACGAGGAGTTGGATTTAATATCAGACTTAAGGGCGCTAGAAGATATAAAATTAGCAGTTGAGTACTATAAGGATCTTATAACGATAATCATAATTATACCAAACTACTCGATGAAGAAATTTTCGAAACAAATATTTGAACCCATTCCTAATAAATATAATAAATCAATCGCAATACGGAAGGGGGATTATATAGTGGACGAGGAAAAGCAGGTTTATTATGGTCACGTTAAAGATAGTTTAAAAGAAAACCTGAAGCTTGTGGATGATGACTGTATCAAACACATAGTGAAGGCTAGTGATGCGAGCTGTGAAATGATGCAGGATAAGGAGGAAAGTATGAAAGAGATTATACCAGGTCTAGTCATAGTCAAAAATTGACTTAGTAAACTTAAGTATGTATGTAAAATTAAGAAGAAGAAGCGAGACAGATAGGATATAAATATCTGGTCCCCGCTAAAATAAAGTGGGATTCACTGAGTGAATTTTCGGCAGTACACAGTGTTATTGAATTGATTGGTTCAGTAGCTGGATTTTAAATTGAGATTTCTGCAGTCTGCTGTTTAAAAGGAGTATAAGGCGAAGACTTCTAGAGGTTTGAACCAGCAGGAAATCCAAAGGACCAAGTGAGTATGTACTAACAAACCTTTTTCAGTTTCCCTTAATTTCCAGCAGCTATAATAGGTTCAAGTGCCTCTTATAGCAATGCTGCCACAAGTTCAAGTGCTTGTGGCAACACACCAACAGTAAAGAGAACTGCGGCTATATTAGGTTCAAGTGCCTAGTGTAACAGGGTTGTAACAAGTCCAAAAGCTTGTTGCAACATCGCGATAAAAACGAACAAAAGGGCCTTACTCAACAGATTCATGTGTCTGTTAGGCTATACGGCGAAAGTTAAACGGCCACGATTAGGACCTACGTGCATCCTCACGGGAGGACGCAACACTGAAAAAAACATGACAAAGAGCTCCGTACAGAAAAAATTTTTAACTATTAAGACTATTATTATTTATGTATTCTGTAATTATATTTAATTTACTATAAAGTAAATGATTTTGTATTTGTATTTATTTATTTATTTAATATAACAGTGCAACAAGGTAAGAACCTTGTGATTAAAGCACTGGCATCGTAGAAATTAAGCATTTTGCAATAAAACATTTGTATTAAACTTAACAATTATTCAATCTTAATTAATTTTTCATAGAAATACATGGGAAAAAGAAGAATGAAAATAAATATATCTTAAACTAATATTACTAACTAAATGTTGGAATCATTGTTCTGATATTTTGATCATTTCAAGTAATTGTAGTACAACTTATAACAATTAGATAATTTAAAGTTTTTTCTAAATGACCTCTATATTTATTATGTTGACTTTATATGACTTAAATACAAATTCTAAATGTTTGATAGTTTAAATCATACTTGATTTTAAATACAAATTCTAGTTGTTTGATAGTTTAAAATCGTTTATTGAGCTTAAGGTCAAAGTTAGATAATTTAATTTGAAAACTAATGAAAAAATTAAATATATTTTTAGATAAAGTTTTCATGTAACACAAAAAAAAAGATACTTAAAAATTGAAAATTATTGCATCGTAGAAAGATATGTAAGATATGTAACACAAAAAAAAAGATAGTTAAAAATTGAAAATTATTGCAATGTAGAAAGATATGTAAATAGATTGTTTTTGAACTGCACAGCATTTTGAATAGATCGGAAAAAAGGGGGCAACGAGTTCCAAAGACGAATTGCATAAATATAGAATTGCCTCTCAGATGTTAGACAGAAATGACGAAATTGTATTAATGAATTGGACCGATTAGATCTCGAGACAGTAAGACGGTTATGCAAGTAAGAAGGTTCCTTAGTATATAACAATTTATGGAGCAATAGTAAAGTTCGCAATTTAAGAATGTTTTCCAGGGTCATATTGCATATTTGTATTGGATATTGAGATAAATGATCAGAACTTTTTAAACCATAAACGTATCTAGCTATGCTGTTAAAAGCTACTCTTAGTTTTTGCTTACTTGTGCAATCACAATTAGAGAAAATTTCACAACCATATAGAAGGGTAAGGAGAATGTAAACTTTTGAGATTAGAAGTCTAAGTGGTGTGAATGATTGTGCAATCCTTAATACCCTAAGCATACCATACACCCTGCCAATTGTATTGAAAATGTGTGAGATCCAAGTCAAAGTCCTGTTGAAGATTATTCCGAGATTTTTTGCTGAGTCAACAAAATCAATTGCCGAATTGTTGAGCATAATTTTTGGAAATTCTGAAACATCGATTATTTTTTTGGAAATAATTAAACACTTCGACTTCCTTGGGTTGAGACACAAGCCATTTTCACTTGCCCATGTTGTTACGTGCCCAAGTTCATTACTGATGGCAGATACACAATTAGAAATATTATTGCGTGAGCAACTAACAAACAGTTGTACATCATTAGCGTACATATGGACGTTACAATAATGAAGAACTTTTGGTAAATTATCTACATAGAGTGAAAACAGAAGAGGTCCAATTATAGACCCCTGAGGAACACCCCTATTGAGGGTCAAAAATTCTGACGTCTTGTTATTGGCAAAAACAGCTTGAGATCGAACTAATAGGTATGACTGCAATAAGTAACTTGCTGAAGAAGAGAAATTAAACATTTGAGATAATTTACTCTTAAGAATAACATGATCAACTGTATCGAATGCCTTTGAATGGTCTAGAACAGTTTCGGGCAAAAATCAAAATCCTATTCACATGTGATTGAGTTAGATTTTGCTGCCGACGTCAATGTTTCCACACGTACAGAAAAAAAAACTTCGTTTGGCGTACGAACAGTAGCCGAGTAATGCATTTGGTTCGTGTTTATGAGACGCTATGAGCATAAATTTGATATTCAACTGATGTTAGTTGAAGTTAAGTATTCAAAAAGGCAAGAACTCGCTACTGCTCGCTTCGCAACTATCAAAAGAATACAGAAGGATAAATATTTAATGATAAATGGATGCTAGATTTTTTTTTATAGAAAATACAAACGATGTAGCGCAATGCCTAATATGCGAACGCACTGTTTGTCGTTCCGTATTAATGTATGTGCAAAAGCATTACTCGGTTTGTTACGCACAATACTATTTAATTTTAGGAGAAGAAAGAAAAGTAAAGCTTTTGGAATTAAAAGCTAAATATTTTTTAAGGTTTATTGCTGATGATGTTTATACAAATATTAATAATTCTAATATTCATAATAGTTACATTCCTGTCTTGCAATTTAAAAAGGCATCCTATGCTGTGTCATTAGCCATGGCAAAAAAATGCCGACGGTATGAAGATGGTATGTTTTTTAAAGAATTGAGTCAGGTTGTTTTCAGTTTTTTGGGGAGCAAGGGAAAGAAATGCAAGAAATTGTAGAACAAATACGTTTATCCAGAAGAACAATAACTCGCCGAACGGAAGTTATTAGTAAATATTTATATTTTACCACGAAACAAAGGTTATTAAACTGCAAATTAAAGGGCTGATAGGTTGGTTAATAAAAAATACTATACAAATTCCAGCTTTTCATTGCATTATCCATCAGCAGTCGCTTTTTTCGAAAGAGTTAAACCTTTGCTATGTAATGGAAATAGCCATAAAAATTATTAACACAATTCGAGGGGGACATAATGCACTACGGCACAGAAAATTTAAAGATCTCGATGAACTTGATGCCGAGTTCGGAGATTTACTTTTGTACACAGAGGTTCGTTGGCTTAGCCGTGGCAGGAGCCTGCAACGCCTTTTTGATTTGAGAAATGAAGTTTTAGTTTTTTTCGAACAAAATTTATGTTCAAACTCGGACGATTTAATTTCAAATCTTAAAAATAAAGATTTTTTTATTAGACTTAGCTTTTTTATGCGACATTACTCTCATGCTAAATCAATTGAATCTGTCACTACAAGGTAGAAACAAACATATTTTTGAGCTAGTACCTATTGTAGACTACTTTGAGCGCAAACTAAATATTTCAATAATTCACTTAAAAAATAACGATCTGTCGAATTTGGATAAAACCAGGATAATATGGTCAGGTAATTTGAATTCGAATAAGTTAAAATACTATACAAGGATTGTTGAGGAATTATTAATCAATTATTGGGGGTTGGAATTAATTTTAAAGGTTTTTTTTCGGTTTTTGAGCATTTATTTAGAAACAACGGTACAATGTATATTATTCAAAGTATTGTCCATCGTTAGCTACAACATTTTCCCATCTTTCTGGCAGCATATGGATTCCGCGCCGGAAGAACGATTCGTCTTTTGAGGCAATCCACGAATCGACCCATTTTTTGGTATCCTCGTAAGAAGTGAAGCGCTGCTCAGCCAAGCCATGCGTCATCGATCTGAATAGGTGGTAGTCGGAAGGGGCTATGTCTGGGCTATAAGGCGGGTGGGGTAGCACATCCCAATTCAGCGCCTCCAACGTTTCCTTGACGGTTCTTGCAACATGTGGCCGTGCGTTGTCATGTTGAAAAACCACTTTGTCGTGTCTTTTGGCATATTCCGGCCGTTTAACCTTTAATGCTCGGCTCAATTGCATCAATTGTTGTTGGTAGCGTTCCCCAGTGATGGTTTCGTTAGGTTTTAGCAGCTCATAGTACACGACACCCTTCTGATCCCACCAAATACACAGCATAAGCTTGGCGCCATGAATATTCGGCTTGGCCCTCGATGTTGATGCATGGCCGGGTGGTCCCCACGATTTTTTTCGCTTAGGATTATCGTAATGGATCCACTTTTCATCGCCAGTGACAATACGATGCAAAAAACTCTTCCTTTTATGCCGTTGAAGCAGTTGTTCGCACATGCAAAATCGCCGTTCAACGTCTCTCGGCTTCAACTGGTACGGCACCCAATTTCCTTGATTTTGAATCATTCCCATGGCCTTCAAGCGTTTGCCGACCGTTGATAAGTCGACTCCCAATGATTCTGACAATTCTTGAAGGGTTTGACACGGGTCTTCATCGAGCAAAGCCTCCAATTCCTCATCTTCAAACTTTTTCGGCTGGCCCGGACGCTCTTTGTCTTCCGTATCAAAATCACCACTTTTAAACCGACGGAACCAGTACTCACAAGAAGAAATCGATGGAGCATAGTCCCCGTAAGCCTCAGTAAGCGTGCGTTGTGCTTCAACCGCATTTTTCTTCAAATGGAAGCACAAAAGTAAACCTTCCCGCAAATTGCGTTTTGTTGGAACGAAAGTCGACATGTTCACAGAGAAAAAAATATATGTTGTTTACACTTCAGTGGAATGACACATACTGAAAAATGAAGCTAACACAATGTACTTTGAAATGAATATAGTCACAGGTGTGCCCGATGCGATCTATTGATAGTTACGCCATCTCTTAGAAAACCTTTAAAACTAATTCCAACCCCAATATAAAAAAAGATTTCAGGATTTTCAGATAATTAAAACCGCAATTGAATTGCATAATAATCCTTTAATTTGCAATATTAACGACCAACCAACAGAACTACACGCAGAGCTAACCATGCTGCGCAATGATATAAGCCTACCCTTGGAAATGGGTCAAAATTTTTGGAAACAGGTAAGAGGGGGAACATATCCAAATATTAAAAATGAAATCTTCAAAATATATTCTATGTTTAGTTCCTCATACGACTGCGAGGTTGGATTTTCAACCTCAAAATTATCCAACATTAATTAAGAAACCGTTTATCAGATGAACATATCTCAGTTTACTGCGCATTAAAAATTATGAAGGCAACATAAACATAGATGATATAATAGAATTTGAAACTTTAGAATAAAAATAATAATAATAATAATAACAATAATAATAATAATAAAAAAAATAATAATAAGAATAATAATAATAATAATAATAATAATAATAATAATAATAATAATAATAATAATAATAATAATAATAATAATAATAATAATAATAATAATAATAATAATAATAATAATAATAATAATAATAATAATAATAATAATAATAATAATAATAATAATAATAATAATAATATAATAATAATAATAATAATAATAATAATAATAATAATAATAATAATAATAATAATAATAATAATAATAATAATAATAATAATAATAATAATAATAATAATAATAATAATAATAATAATAATAATAATAATAATAATAATAATAATAATAATAATAATAATAATAATAATAATAATAATAATAATAATAATAATAATAATAATAATAATAATAATAATAATAATAATAATAATAATAATAATAATTAATAATAATAATAATAATAATAATAATAATAATAATAATAATAATAATAATAATAATAATAATAATAATAATAATAATAATAATAATAATAATAATAATAATAATAATAATAATAATAATAATAATAATAATAATAATAATAATAATAATAATAATAATAATAATAATAATAATAATAATATAATAATAATAATAATAATAATAATAATAATAATAATAATAATAATAATAATAATAATAATAATAATAATAATAATAATAATAATAATAATAATAATAATAATAATAATAATAATAATAATAATAATAATAATAATAATAATAATAATAATAATAATAATAATAATAATAATAATAATAATATAATAATAATAATAATAATAATAATAATAATAATAATAATAATAATAATAATAATAATAATAATAATAATAATAATAATAATAATAATAATAATAATAATAATAATAATAATAATAATAATAATAATAATAATAATAATAATAATAATAATAATAATAATAATAATAATAATAATAATATAATAATAATAATAATAATAATAATAATAATAATAATAATAATAATAATAATAATAATAATAATAATAATAATAATAATAATAATATAATAATAATAATAATAATAATAATAATAATAATAATAATAATAATAATAATAATAATAATAATAATAATAATAATAATAATAATAATAATAATAATAATAATAATAATAATAATAATAATAATAATAATAATAATAATAATAATAATAATAATAATAATAATAATAATAATAATAATAATAATAATAATAATAATAATAATAATAATAATAATAATAATAATAATAATAATAATAATAATAATAATAATAATAATGATAATAATAATAATAATAATGATAATAATAATAATAATAATAATAATAATAATAATAATAATAATAATAATAATAATGATAATGATAATGATAATAATAATAATAATAATAATAATGATAATAATAATAATAATAATAATAATAATAATAATAATAATAATAATAATAATAATAATAATAATAATAATAATAATAATAATAATAATAATAATAATAATAATAATAATAATAATAATAATAATAATAATAATAATAATAATAATAATAATAATAATAATAATAATAATAATAATAATAATAATAATAATAATAATAATAATAATAATAATAATAATAATAATAATAATAATAATAATAATAATAATAATAATAATAATAATAATAATAATAATAATAATAATAATAATAATAATAATAATAATAATAATAATAATAATAATAATAATAATAATAATAATAATAATAATAATAATAATAATAATAATAATAATAATAATAATAATAATAATAATAATAATAATAATAATAATAATAATAATAATAATAATAATAATAATAATAATAATAATAATAATAATAATAATAATAATAATAATAATAATAATAATAATAATAATAATAATAATAATAATAATAATAATAATAATAATAATAATAATAATAATAATAATAATAATAATAATAATAATAATAATAATAATAATAATAATAATAATAATAATAATAATAATAATAATAATAATAATAATAATAATAATAATAATAATAATAATAATAATAATAATAATAATAATAATAATAATAATAATAATAATAATAATAATAATAATAATAATAATAATAATAATAATAATAATAATAATAATAATAATAATAATAATAATAATAATAATAATAATAATAATAATAATAATAATAATAATAATAATAATAATAATAATAATAATAATAATAATAATAATAATAATAATAATAATAATAATAATAATAATAATAATAATAATAATAATAATAATAATAATAATAATAATAATAATAATAATAATAATAATAATAATAATAATAATAATAATAATAATAATAATAATAATAATAATAATAATAATAATAATAATAATAATAATAATAATAATAATAATAATAATAATAATAATAATAATAATAATAATAATAATAATAATAATAATAATAATAATAATAATAATAATAATAATAATAATAATAATAATAATAATAATAATAATAATAATAATAATAATAATAATAATAATAATAATAATAATAATAATAATAATAATAATAATAATAATAATAATAATAATAATAATAATAATAATAATAATAATAATAATAATAATAATAATAATAATAATAATAATAATAATAATAATAATAATAATAATAATAATAATAATAATAATAATAATAATAATAATAATAATAATAATAATAATAATAATAATAATAATAATAATAATAATAATAATAATAATAATAATAATAATAATAATAATAATAATAATAATAATAATAATAATAATAATAATAATAATAATAATAATAATAATAATAATAATAATAATAATAATAATAATAATAATAATAATAATAATAATAATAATAATAATAATAATAATAATAATAATAATAATAATAATAATAATAATAATAATAATAATAATAATAATAATAATAATAATAATAATAATAATAATAATAATAATAATAATAATAATAATAATAATAATAATAATAATAATAATAATAATAATAATAATAATAATAATAATAATAATAATAATAATAATAATAATAATAATAATAATAATAATAATAATAATAATAATAATAATAATAATAATAATAATAATAATAATAATAATAATAATAATAATAATAATAATAATAATAATAATAATAATAATAATAATAATAATAATAATAATAATAATAATAATAATAATAATAATAATAATAATAATAATAATAATAATAATAATAATAATAATAATAATAATAATAATAATAATAATAATAATAATAATAATAATAATAATAATAATAATAATAATAATAATAATAATAATAATAATAATAATAATAATAATAATAATAATAATAATAATAATAATAATAATAATAATAATAATAATAATAATAATAATAATAATAATAATAATAATAATAATAATAATAATAATAATAATAATAATAATAATAATAATAATAATAATAATAATAATAATAATAATAATAATAATAATAATAATAATAATAATAATAATAATAATAATAATAATAATAATAATAATAATAATAATAATAATAATAATAATAATAATAATAATAATAATAATAATAATAATAATAATAATAA
This sequence comes from Dichetophora obliterata, assembly GCA_963920525.1. NCBI lineage: Eukaryota > Metazoa > Arthropoda > Insecta > Diptera > Sciomyzidae > Dichetophora > Dichetophora obliterata. The sequence goes on along the minus strand of OY986436.1, from coordinate 142,244,809 downwards.
TAATAATAATAATAATAATAATAATAATAATAATAATAATAATAATAATAATAATAATAATAATAATAATAATAATAATAATAATAATAATAATAATAATAATAATAATAATAATAATAATAATAATAATAATAATAATAATAATAATAATAATAATAATAATAATAATAATAATAATAATAATAATAATAATAATAATAATAATAATAATAATAATAATAATAATAATAATAATAATAATAATAATAATAATAATAATAATAATAATAATAATAATAATAATAATAATAATAATAATAATAATAATAATAATAATAATAATAATAATAATAATAATAATAATAATAATAATAATAATAATAATAATAATAATAATAATAATAATAATAATAATAATAATAATAATAATAATAATAATAATAATAATAATAATAATAATAATAATAATAATAATAATAATAATAATAATAATAATAATAATAATAATAATAATAATAATAATAATAATAATAATAATAATAATAATAATAATAATAATAATAATAATAATAATAATAATAATAATAATAATAATAATAATAATAATAATAATAATAATAATAATAATAATAATAATAATAATAATAATAATAATAATAATAATAATAATAATAATAATAATAATAATAATAATAATAATAATAATAATAATAATAATAATAATAATAATAATAATAATAATAATAATAATAATAATAATAATAATAATAATAATAATAATAATAATAATAATAATAATAATAATAATAATAATAATAATAATAATAATAATAATAATAATAATAATAATAATAATAATAATAATAATAATAATAATAATAATAATAATAATAATAATAATAATAATAATAATAATAATAATAATAATAATAATAATAATAATAATAATAATAATAATAATAATAATAATAATAATAATAATAATAATAATAATAATAATAATAATAATAATAATAATAATAATAATAATAATAATAATAATAATAATAATAATAATAATAATAATAATAATAATAATAATAATAATAATAATAATAATAATAATAATAATAATAATAATAATAATAATGATAATAATAATAATAATTTTTTTTTCTTTTTTTTTTTTGCGGAAAAGGTCAGGTGGAATGCCTGTTACGCACCGTCAGCCAAGTTCGTCCCTTGACCGGTGTGTCGGGATCCGCTGTCGCCTATTGCTAGCGCCTACCGACTAAACCACCTCCTTCTTATACGGGAGTTTTTCCCACCCCGGAACCGCTTTCGCATTACTTCGGGGTGGTCCCTGTATTTGGCTGTGTGAGCCAGCATCTGTAAAAACCCGCGTCCGGGCCTCCGCTTCTGCCTTTCTTGCCTTCGAGGTTCACATTTCCTCATTCAAGTTATATTTCAAGATCAGCTGCCTGCAGCGCTTTATTTCGCCACAGTTAGCCAAGCTACCACTATCTACTTTCCACCGGTAGCTCGGCAGCTTCCAGATCGCGTTTCTTTTTTCGTAGAATATTTTCAACGCATCTGGCTACGCATTTCCAGTTTTCTTTGCTGCTGACCATAATATCAAGCACGCGATCTACGTTGAAAACGCCTACTATTAATATAAGGGCGTTACGCTCCGCTTGCCACCGTGCACATTGGAAGAAGGTGTGCTCTGCGTCATCTAGCTGTCCGTCGCCATAGATACAATCGGGACTTTCTACTTTTCCCATTTTGTGAAGGTACTTTCGAAAGTACCCGTGGCCTGACAGGAACTGCGTGATGTAAAAGTTTACCTCACCGAATTCTCGATTATACCATCTATCTAGGTGGGGGACTAATTTTGCTGTCCACCTGCCTTTGGTGTCAGTGTCCCATCGGTCTTGCCACCGTCGCAGGGTCTGTAGCTGAACCGCCTGCTTGGTCATTCTGTCGTTATTGTGTTCCTTCTTCAGTTCCCATAACGTTTTGCGCTCTTGTGCTAGAAGATCGATTGGTATGGTTCCACTGATCACTAATACTGCAGCTTCAGAAACCGTGCGGTACGCTGAAGCTACCCGTAGGGCTGCCGTTCTCTGTACTGCCGATAGGGGCTTTCTTTTGCGTGTCGTTTTCAGAACATCAGCCCACAGCTCACTTCCATACAGGAGTATGGAGTGTGTTGTCGACATTAACAACTTTCTCTTACTCTGCATAGGACCGCCTATGTTTGCCATTAACTGGCTAAGCCATGCTGTTATTTGGGCTGCTTTCGTCGCTGCATATTGTATCTGCGCCCAGTAGGATAGCTTGTTATCAAGCCTTATCCCTAGGTAGTTTACCACCTTCTGGGTAGTGATAGTGTTCGCGCATACCCTCAGCTCTACTTCTAGTGGGATATGCTTTCTTGTGAGAAGAAGGAGCTCAGTTTTTTTCTGTAGCCAGTTGGAGGCCGTGAGAGTCCAGCCACGCTTTTGTTCTAAGCATGACCTGATTGAGCTTTCTTTGTGCGTCTGTGGTGTCTCGTGCGGTGATAATAGCTGCGATATCATCTGCGTACCCGACAAGATATGTATCATCGGGCATATCCATACGAAGGATTTCGTCGTAACTTACGTTCTAAAGATCTGGGCCGAGAATTG